>CP025646.1:9392579-9412579 GCA_003576665.1 Ipomoea trifida
ATTTTTACTCTTCGATCTTTAAAAAAAAAAACCCAAAGATAATTGCAATGTGCAAAGATTAATTGGCTGTGGCCATCATCAACTTAATATATTGGTAGGGCCACCACCCGATTGCAACCTAGCTTGGAGTCACAATCCATATATACGTACAACTTTATGTATTAACTAATATATATATATGCTAATAGGGTGAATATATGAATAAGAATATATGTCAATCTCTATCCCTCCACCGAAGCGTATATATTATGAATTCCCACTCATATAATTATATACAAACATTATCTTTGTTAATACACATTATTTATAATATTATCATATCCTTCAAAATGTATAATAATACTTTAAGATAATTATTATATTAACAAAATAATTTAGTTTAAACACGATATCGATAAATAATATTTCTCAAAAGAAAAAAATTAACGTAATAAAGTGAGATGGGCCTCCATATATATATATATGATATAATAATATAGGTGGTATCCCACGGCTAAGGATGTGTAGGTACTAGTTAGTGTATGTAGGGCAAAGCCAAAGGCTGCTAAGAGGTATTAGAACACTGAACGATCTCCATCATTTATCACCTCCATTATTAGGGTGTGTTTGGTTGGGGGTTTAGGCATAGGAATGGGTATGAAAGTGATTGCTAGTGTTTGGTTGATAGGTTTTGAGAACTCTATTATGGGTTTGGAATACCCCATTAATGAGAAAACCCATACCATTATTAAATAAGGGTTTCATTTCATTTCCTCATTTCTTCTCCAACTATTAATAATCATTCTCATTCCACCTAACTACCAAACATGCTAAATACTTTCATCAAAACCCATTACCCTTACCAAGTATTTGATACTCATTCCAATTCCGATTCCCATGTGCGAACCAAACACACCCTTAGAGTTTGTATTTTCTTCTCCCAAAAGTTAAATTCCCAATCCTAAGGGTCATAACACCCTGACATAATAAAGTATGTGGGAGGAGGTCTATAAAATCACAGTAATTCAGTAGTTCAACAGTTCATGCACACAAGGATTCTGTCCACTTTGAATATAATCCTTACACGGTCACGGTCAAATTTTGAACTTTAGCCTCTTTTCTCAAATACGGTCTATGAATCACTGAGCTAAGTCTATATAAGCAAGGTTATATTTTCCTCTTATTAGATGAATGAGGCCGACCAGGCATCTATATATAGTTACACGCTTTTAATTTTTTTTTTTTTTTTTGGCGTTATGACTTTCAATAATACTCAATAATTATTTTTGAATTTTGATTAACTTATGTATAATTAAATCATTAACCAACTTTAATCGTTTAGAAGAAATTTGTAGCATTATCTATTAGTCCGGCCATTTATAAGACTCAAACTCGAAAGCTTATTTTGGAAGAGTATGCATTTCTTCCCGTAACTAAGCAACAATATAATCTACTCTAGGACAAACATATTATATATA
The DNA here is from genome assembly GCA_003576665.1 of Ipomoea trifida. Classification (NCBI taxonomy): domain Eukaryota; kingdom Viridiplantae; phylum Streptophyta; class Magnoliopsida; order Solanales; family Convolvulaceae; genus Ipomoea; species Ipomoea trifida. The sequence goes on from CP025646.1 coordinate 9,394,037, forward strand.
TATATATAAGAAATCCTGTAAGTAGCAGTTGCGAATTTTAACATAAATCAAATAATATAAAGAATGTAAATGAAAAGTATATATATAATTTGTGTGGTATATATTCGTGAGATGTCTAATATACTCTTTTTTTTGGAATATTAGATTGGTGCATATATATGCGTGTGTGTGAAAAAAAAAAAAAAAAAAAGTAGAAATTAAAGGTGATTAAATGATATATTATACCTGGGATTCGGACTGGTCTTAACCATCTTCTTGCCGTACTTTCTCCATTTGAATCCATCATCCAGAGTTTCTAGTTCAGTTTTAATTCTAAATGCAATCCTAGACTTTGTCCGCTCCATTTTCTTCTTCGTCCTATTTTTGTATTCTCTGCATACATTCAAATATCTTTATTTTTTTTAAACCACTACCATTTTAAATAATTATATACTACCAAAAAAAAATTAATTAATATGACAAAAAATAAATAAATAGCACTTGCATGTTACTGGAGGTTGGAATAGGGTTTGAAGATCCACTGCCGACATATTCCATCGGCACCATAGTTTGTTGCTCCGCCGGCGGCGGGATATTTTCCGGCAGGAGATAATCGGACAGATAGTATTCCGGCTCATCGACGAATAATACTCCGGCGTCGTAAATACTTGTTCCGCCGTTATCAGGGTTTTGAAATTGAGAATTCTCCATTATATTTCTAGAGCGAGCACACCAGAATAGTGCGTAGATATGATGATTATACTTATCTCCCGGGACTGTACGTACTTGTATGGGTCTCTATTTATCGTTAATTGTTACGCCTTTAATTTTATGCTGTTTTTGTCGTCTTTTTAATTGCTTTTTTTTTTTTTTTTTTTTTTTTTTTAAATTTAATTACCGGCTTCGTAGATGCTTTCCTGGAGCACACGACGAAGTTGCTTCCGTCCTTGGAGCTACGTGGCATATCCTTGTCCGACGTCACCAGTGAAGTCATACCTATGACGTTAGCTTCCCATTCCTGCGAATATATATAGGGACCACGGCGTCGTTCACTCGTTCATGTATGTATAGTATGGGGAGAAATCATTCATTTCCCAAGGCATTATTAATTGGTCTAATATATAAAAATTTACTTCTAATAACAACTAGTATTTTCACACCTGTAATACATAGAATTAATTTGCTATAATATTTTAAAAATATTTGGATCGATATAAAATTATACAGTATAAATTATAACATCAAATTTATATAGTGCACTTGAAAAGATGATTTGAATCGATTATATTTTGTTATGTTATTATTGTTTGAATTCAACCAAATAATTGTTGAATTAATAGTTAATGTGTAGATGTAAGCATGCATCCGGTGTTGAAACTTTGAAGATTTTATATATTGATTTGTATAACTTTGGCAAATGTGCTTTTTGAAAAAAAAAAAAAGAAAAAAAGAAAAAGAAGAGAGCATAATATCACTAGTTCAAATTACACATTATTGAAAATCTCTTTGTAATATAATCTTGTCCATCCTCATCTAGAGCTAACACCTTCAGGCCATCAAGATGTATAACTCGGGAAAAAACCACGTACAATTGAATGTGATTAAACATCAGTTTTTTCAGCAATAACCCAACACAAACAAAGAAAATTAAAGAGAAACGCAGTCTAATGGTGAGGAAATAGGAATTAATTTTTGGGTTCGATCTTAGGCTTTTTTCATACCCTTTTAAGATGATGAACAGTCTACATTTGTAGTTATCTTAAAAGACTGTTGTATGACGAAGATGTAGCTTCCAGTGGTGGTATATGCTAGATGAAACTAATTATTAAACACAGTAAGGTGGAAAAAAAATATTATTGAAGGAGGAAGAAACATATGTTTAATATACGAGGACTTATTTGTTTCTAAATTGTCATTGAACTCAGTTTCATCAGCAAGCTTCCTAATCACTGTTTCTTCATCACCTTTATTGAGTAGTTTGGCTTGATGTGTCTGCACTATATATAGCTTCGTCTTTTTTTTTTTTTTTCACTCCAAGCATGGTAAAAGCAACGTTTCCACTATATTTAAATTGGCCCTTCCGTGTGACAATCCTAAACATCATTGTCTTCTCAATCAAGCTCTCAATTTCATTAGGCATGCAACCATCCTAGGTAGTCAACCAAAACAGATAAAAAAATATTATACATGGATAATATTAATACATTCAAAATCGAATAGTTGATTGCTAAGATATATGGATTCACGTACTTCAGAATACTTTTCCTTCAACTCGCTAATAGTAACTTCTAACAGCGTCAAGCAAACATTATCCCAAAGTAGAAGATGGTCATCCTAGTCGTCATCCAGGACAGTAATCACCACTTTGTACTTAATTATTTCGTCTAGCTAGTGTTTATCGCATGTCTTACAGTACATTTTGTGTGCATAGTCTTGAAGCTTCTTTCCACACCCTTACAGTTATAGACACTAAAGTACCATTCGCCTTCTATGCCTAGAATTTCTCCAAAGTACGCCCAAAAATCACCCACCTAAACATCAATTACACAATACGTGAGAAGTATAATTAATGGTGGCTTTTCAAATGATTTCAATACAAACTCTAAACTTGTGATTTTTACCCTCTTGTTATAAATATCCTTTAAAGAAGTGATTGTGACATGTTCACTCGATAAAACTTCCAATGATCCAGATCCAGTAATTCTTGAACTTGAACTTATATTCCGTATTGGAGTCAAGAACTTAGGCATACTGATTTAAACGGATTACTCGTAATCTTCAAACGTGTTTCAAATAAAATATGATACAGAGTGACAAAAAGTGAAATCTTAGAATACCTCTCCTTGAAATTAGGGAACTCAGGGCGTTCATAGTTGAACATAATCTTTGTTGCAATGTAGGAACTAGATATCCTAACCTCACCATCTAATATGATAAACAATTTTATATAGTTATAATCGAATCAAATAAATTTATGTCTGCCACTAGGTAATTACTTACCATCATTCACCCTGGTTGTACACAGCTGTAATATAATGATCAGTGGATCTGCCAAATCAGCATTATAGTAATGCAACACAGAATCCACGTGTTCGTCCCACAGGGTAATCGTGAGCCGAGTCCCCTTGAGTGAAAACAACAATGAACGTGGTGAGGCCTCAATTTATACTTAAACAAATCAAAAGGATATCTAAACAAATACATACCGAGAATCTTCAATGACAAAATCATCAATCAACCTTTGGGGATTTGAATTAACTTGATTGGATAACTTTTGGCTCAGTAATAGAAATTACACGACCAATCAAATGTGCGAAAACCAAACAAAAGATTTAAAATTTTCAGTCATGAATATACTATTAGAAATATAGTATAAAAAATGAAATGAAAACCTAGTAAAGGACAAAATTTTAAGAAGAAGTTATCAATTAGCTGATTGCTATCCACTCCTCCGATAGCCTTCAACGATCCAAAATCCTTGAGTTTGAACATGTGTTTGGAAAAATCATATTCATCTTCACCCGTAACGATAATCAAAGTGTTGTGGATCACTTTCATAATGTACTTATGGTCGCACAACTTAAACGTCATGCAACATGTTTGCACAACAAAATTGTGAATATCGTAGACTTTCCCTTCCTTCAAGAGTTTGTTGAATTTTCTGACATAAACTCTTGGGGATTTGTAAATGGATGCAAGTTCCATGAGGAAGATCATGTCATTGTATAATAGTGCATGTAAATAGAAATTAGTGACCATGAAATTTAAAAATCAAGCCAGCAAACATAATGCATTTTAAAACGAACAATAACTGTATGACAGAAAGGAAAAAAGGTTCATAAAGATTGTGTTTTTGTACACCACTAAATGAAAAATTCACTGATGTGTGCTGATGATGTCCAGAATTATAAAATATTAAAATATTAAAAACAATTTAGAGTTTACTTTCTTTTTATGGATGCATCTACCACATATCCATAAGAAGTCAGTGCCTAAGTACATGTTATCATATCTATAAGTATACAAATAACAATAGACCACCAGAAAAGAAATCAACCTTTTTATCTAAACAGAACTACATGTTGTACAAAATGAAATTTTCTTATGAAATTTAAAAATCAAGCCAGCAAACATATTGCATTTTAAAATGAGCTATAACTATATATTGGCAGGAACATATTACTGCCAATATACCACGACCTTAGAATCTATTCTTGAAGATGTGGATGTATTATTTATTGTTATTTACTGTTAAATGTTTCATTTAATTTGTTTTCCATGTATTGTATTTTCCTCTAAGATATATTAATTCTTATGCACGACATGTTCGGTAAGATTTTAATGACCACTTTCTTGGTTAATGTTCCTTTTTATAAAAAAATAATAAAAGGCAAAATCCCAAATATTAATATCAAATATTATGATGAAAGTGTTTTTTTTATGAGTTAATTCCAGCAATGGTCCTCAAACTATGTTGATTTTCCAAAATTAGTCCCCGACTTTTAATTTGGACAATTTAGGTCCCTTGACTTTCAAATTCTTTCCAATGTTGGTCCTTTCGTCAAATTTTGGTTAAACTGAGGTCAAATGAAGGGATAAAATTGTCCGTTCACATGTTTAGTGTATTATTACTTGTATTTCTCTTATTCTATACGCTGTATATATGAATATAATCTCAATCGAAGTCTCAACCGAATCCATATAATCTCATTCGATGTCTCTTCGACGGATATTATATTCATATATATAGCGTATAGGACAGAAAAAATACGAGTATACAAGTGAACGGACGATTTTACCCATTCATTTGACCTCAATTTAACCAAAATTTGACGAAAGGACCAACATTGGAAAGAATTTGAAAGTCAATGGACCTAAATTGTCCAAATTAAAAGTCGGGGACTAATTTTGAAAAATCAACATAGTCGGAGGACCATTGCTGGAATTAACTCTTTTTTTTATGCACTACTTCACTTACTATTGGTCAAAATAACCTTTTTAACATCAACTAAATTCCATTCCTATGCAGAAGTTTGTCTTTTATAATCATATATGATGCATGTTGTTAGAATTATGTTAAATTCCTCCACTATTATTGTTTATAGTTGGATGATTTGATTTTGTGTGTTTTAAATTTGTAATAGTATTTTGTTTTTATTGTACCCCTACCTAAAAAAAAAAAAAGCAAAAACTGTACGATCATTCAAAGTTTTGTCTATTTTTTTGTTTATTCATTGAAATATTTTAATTAATTAATATATCAGGGTACGCGTATACACTTGACATTCACACAAGAACATGTTGAAAATTTAAGTGTATGCTCAATGAGGGTTCTTTATATGCGATTAAAAACTTCATTGTCTCCAACAATTCTATGACATTCAAAACCACCCAACACAAATACATGCTCAGTTCCATGCGGGGTACAAAAGTGATTGATCACGCAAGTAATAGTTTCCCAAACAACATCTATAAATTCAAAGATTTTGCCCAACTCAAATTAGAAGAGGTCATTTCTTCGGAGTTATTTGATAATATTTTTTTAAGTATATATGTTAATTTCATCTTTTAGCGTATGTTGTCACATTTACTCATTCACAATTATGTATTTATTAAAATAGATTTGATTGGCTTTATTGTGTCTATGCAATCACCCTGCACTGCATTAGTTAATGGCCGAGAGAAAAGATTCATGGAGATTGTAATTCAAGATCATGAGTAAGTCATGTTTAAATTCTATTTTTCATATTATAGTTGTAATAATTTTATATCATATTACTTCTTAAAACAACTATGCTTTATTGTACTCTATACATGGATAAATCTTTAAGGTGTACTTTTTGGGACCAATATGTTGATTTATTGCTCTCACTTGTGAACCACCCATACCCTGAACCTGTTATTTTGATAATACAAATATGTCGTGCAAAGATGTATAATGGTAAATATCAAAATTTATCTTGACTTGTTATGCTTTCTAAATATATTACAGAGTACATGATTTTTTATTTAAAACTTAAAACAACATCCTATGACATTAACCTTTGTTATCTTAATGATTAGGTGATGTTTCAATTACTAATACATTTGGTGCTACTAAGCTTGTGATGGATAATAGCTATCAACAAATTCATGATTTCAAATTATTGTACGTATTTTTTTCAAACATTAACTATTACTAAATTTGAATATTTAACAATATTTATAGTATTGTAAATAATTTCTAAAATCTTAAATTTCATTATAAGGTTGGAAGTGAATCCTACACCAAAGGTTCCACTTAGTACATCAACAATATCATCATCAACAATAGCAGATGAGATAAACAATGAGACACTGAATATCCGCATCATTAGTCAATTGTACGATACTCATGAGGTGTGTACTTTTATCTTGGTATCATTAGTCAATTGTACGATGTTATGATAATTTCTCTTCTCATATATTCTTGTACGTGGTCTAATAAACTATTTTTATATTTTATTCTTTTAACTTGGTAAATATTAGACAAAAAAAAGTGTATACACTTATTGTTTTTTTCTAAAGTAATTATCTTCTGGTGGTGAGGTCATCACACAAGTAAATAAACAACGACCCAAAAAATATGTTAAAATTGATATTATTGAATCTGGATCTTCCAACCACAACGTTAAGCATACCTTGGATGATTTATTTTTATCAAATATGGGGAAGAATGCCAAATCTATTGTGAAGTTCGAAAAACCTTGAAATTGCATAAGATTTTGAGTTATTTGGTGGACTACTTTTGGAACTTTGATGAAATAGTTTTTAAGTTGTGTTAAAAGATGTTTGAATTTATTTTTGACGACTATTGTTTTTTGGTCAAGTATTTGTGGATTTTTGTTGAAGAAGTTTTTGAATAACGTTGAATGATGTTTGTATTCTTTTATATACACAGTGATTTATCCTACACCCTGCAAACTATTTTTTTTTTACACTGTTCATACACTATTTTCTTCTCTATATATGGTGATTATGTGGTACCTGCAATGATTGTTTGTATAGCGAGCGATCATGATTTGTGTAATCTTTTAATTTTTTTTGCAAGTTTATAGGTTGTAACCAAAAACTTATACCAATAGATGATTTGTATAGATGTAATGAATGTAATAAGAGTTAGCAGGAGGATGTTTAGAGGTATAGGATGAAATTAATAAGGGTTTTTTTTAATTTGAAATGTAATGCACCATTCTTAATTTTGGACAGGAATATACTGAATTGTTGGGTTTGACAACATCACAAGTAAAATGTTAGACGATTGGTACTTTATTTGTTGTTAAATGTTTAAATAATATTCTTGCAGGCATACTAATAAACGAATATATGGTTTTTACTTAGTGCTTTACGGATTTTTATTTTAGTTGTGTATGAATTCATAGGTAATAGGACAACATACAAGTATTTTGGGAAAGGTTGACAACCATAGACACTACAAAACATGATAGCTGTAATTGTATAGAGCACAATTGTAAAGGTTTTTTGTATGTTTTTATGCATATTTTGTATATAGGAATGAATTAAATGTATTTTTAAAAAAATGTTAATAAATAAATTAGCTTATCCAAATGTTAATATATATATAGATTTATGGTAATTATTGTGTCCCATGTAATACTAAAATTATTAGATATAATTTTTATAATTAAGGTATAATTTAATTAAATCAAAATTATTAAAAATAATGTGTCCACAGTACAAAATAAATTATACTTTCCTTAGTAATTAATTATTAATAATTACCTAATTTAAATTTACAATTACTAATAATTAGTTATGTGAATTATTAGGCATTAAGAAAGAGATAAAAAAGAATAAGAAGTTGAAAGCATACAAAAGATGCCATACAATATCTTACGTAAGGCAAATTAATATAAAATTTAATAATTACTTCAAAATCGAGTACAAAATATATTGCAGGAAACATTGATTTCATCCATATGAACCCGATCTTCTTAAATTTGTGCTCATTTGCCTTCTTTTGCTTCATCCACACGAATCCCGTTTTCCAGTTTTGCCCCTACTTCCACGTACTCGACATGTGGATTTCCTCCTACAACTACATGAATTTCTCCTTGCACACCACCAGATCGGTGAAGACCTTGGCGTTCTCACGGTGGTTTATGGCGGCTTCCTACTATGGCAATTAATTATTACCATAAAGTGATATTATTGTAATATGATTTAGACAATTATATTATTATTAAAATAAATATAGAAAAATAAAAGAGAAATAATTTAAAAAGTTAATAGTGTCAACTATTATAATAATGCATATTACATGTCAATTTATAAAGTTGTAATATGATTTCTTACTAGGCAATGAAAGAAGTGAATGAGAGAGTCACCAGCATGGGAAGAGGAGGGAGACAGTGCAAAATGAAGAATGTATTTATAGGTAGAGAAGGTGAGAATTATAAATTTGTATAATTTTTCAAAAGAAAAGTTTAATTAATTTTTTTTAAAGTCTTTAAATAATTTTCAGTCAATTAGTAATATCACTTTCCTTTCCCAAGATGCCTATTTTCCGTTTCTTTTCCCACTAAGATCTTTTTATATTTTCAATCAATTAGTAATATATGTTTTTTTTTTCATTTATCTTTGCTATTTTTTGGGAGAGAACTTCTCAAAAGATGATTTTATTTTTATTAATAGTAGTATAGATATAGAAGTATAAATAAGTATTTGAAATATTATTATTGGTGTAAATAATAATTAATAAATTATTATTTCTTATAAACTTACGCAGAAATTTCAAGGAATTTTTTTATTTATTACGCAAAATTTGTTTACATTATTCTCACAATTATAATGGTTTAACTATTCTCAGAATTTGGTAAATAAAATTTTGTTCCCAATTAAGATTTATTAATTTTTTTATTAATATTATTGATACGTGAATATAGAAACAATATTACCAATTAATAGATATTAGTTAATTTCGATTTTACACTTTCTTACCAAATAAGTTTTATTAATTATTTGACCAATAAAATATTTAATTAATTGACTACAAAAATTTGGGCCAAAAAATGAAATAGGAGGATTTTACTTTTATATATAATATAGACTATAGATAGATAGATTTGGTGCACCGCGCTTAACCGACAAGTTCGCACCAGAGAAGCTCTAAAAATTATTATAGAATTATATTAATATAAATAAAAATCTCTTTTACGGTGATTCTAGCCATTTTGTAATAAAATTGATAACATAAATAATAATGTTTTTTATTTCAATAATAATAATAATAATAATAATAATAATAATAATAATAATAATAATAATAATAATAATAATAATAATAATAATAATAATAATAATGGAAAATGGTCAAATAAATCCCTGAACATTACTCAAAAACTCAATTAGGCCTTTAAACTTTTAAAAGTTGCAATTAAACCCTTAAACATATTATTTTAGTGCATTAGGCCCAAAAATCGGTTAGTGACTTGTAATAGGTCACTAAGATTTTGGCGAACCTCTGACAAAATTCTGACAATATTCTGGCAAAAAACACCGGCAAAACAGTCGCCGATGTTAGAAGGCGATCAAACTGGTTGCCGGTGTTAAAAGGCGACCAAACCGGTCGTCTCTCCTTCGACAGAGAAGGCAACGCGCGCGACTGGTTAGCCGGAATATTTTCGGAATCTCGCCAAAATCTTAGTGACCTATAATTACAGGTCACCAACCAATTTTTGTGTCTAATTACTCTAAAATAATATGTTTAAGGACTTAATTATAACTTTTAAAAATTTAAAGGCCTTTTTAAGTATGTTTAGGGGCCTATTTAACATTTTTTTTTCTAATAATAAAATAAGATAACAGATGTATTCAAAAAAATAAAATAATAGTTTTTTTTTTTTTTTTTTGAATGCTACTGACTCTATTACAGTAACATTTCTCTTATTAAAATGTTAAAATAAGATAACAGTTAACATTTCTCTTATGGTATTCGCCCCATTCAATTCACGTGCGTCGATTTTGAATAATATAACATTAGACTTTGTATATATACCACACGACCACGGCTGCTGCGAATTCAATAACGACTTTTGCATAATAAGGAAAGGTGAAGACCCTATAACGTCTCTACTCTCTACTCTCTACTTGATGAAAAAGTCATAAATTTTCAGTAGTAATTAGTTTGACCTTTTTATTTATTTTTTAATTAACGGACCAATCTCTCCGATTGATGTTCTTTCTTATACATTGTATTTAATGTATATATAAACTAGTGTTTTACCAGTGAGACGCACGAACAAAATTATGTTATTATGAATAATTTAAATAAAAAAAATTTGAAAAAATATAAATATTTTAAAAGAGTTAATTCCAGAAATAGTCCTTCGACTATTGACTTTTACCAATTTTTGTCCTCGACTTTTAATTTTACCAAAGTTGGTCCCTTAACTATTGAATTTGTACCAATTTTGGTCCTTCTGTTAAATCTATATTAAATAGGCGTTAAAATTGAGGACAAAAATGTAAAATCAAATATTTTAACATTTCTTCTTCACTTTGTTTCCCCTCCTCCATCGCAATATTATATACGGAACAATGTGAGTCAATATATTTATTTTTTACATTTTATGTTAAATTGTTTCAAGTAATAAAAAAATCTTTTTTTATTTTTTATATTTTTTTTTGTTTACTGTAATGTAATATAGACTCCGTAATAATTTATTATAATTATTTTTTTTTTGTAAATTCTTTAACTGGATATGGAATGTTATTGTATATTTTATTGTTGTATTAGGTGTTTTTTTTTTAATTATTTGATAGCAAAAATGGTAGAAAAGGGCACCACTAGGATGGGAAACAAAGTGAAGAAGAAATGTTAAAATATTTGGTTTTACATTTTTGCCCTCAATTTTAACACCTATTTAACATATAGATTTAACAGAATGACTAAAATTGGTACAAATCAATAGTTAAGGGACCAACTTTGGTAAAATTAAAAGTCGAGGATAAAAATTGGTAAAAGTCAATAGTCGAATGACCATTTCTGGAATTAACTCTATTTTAAAATGTATAATATAATAATATAGTTGTAATTCCATATATTTGGTTAAGTATCTATTTTCATAGTATATAAAATTTAAATTTAAATTTTGTATAATTAATATAGTCTCTAATTAATCATGTACACATTTAGAGAAACTTATAAAGAAAAATTTACATAATTAATTTGATTTATTCCTAAGTGTATTTCCTATATATTATAATTCCAACAATATGAATTTTAACTAAGAAAACTATATTTAAAAAATACATATTTTAATTTTTGTATTAGTAAATTTAAATTCTAATTGATTGGATGCATTTTCTTAATTATTGTATAATACATCATCGTATATGCAAATAATATTTATTAATATGTATATAGACAAATTCTACCTCAGTCTACCTCAGGAAAGCTCAAATCTAGATGGTTGGGCCCATTCCAAGTGGTAGAACACTATCCATTAGGTGCAGTTACTTTTGTTGGCACTACAGGAGTTCCTTTTGTAGTCAATGGGTAGAGGCTAAATTTTTTCAATACACCACACTCAAAGGAGGAGGAAGCTAATGTGGTTTGGGATCTTTTTAATCTCACCTACACTTGATGCTAATGAGGTTGGGTCGAGCTAACGACGTTATACTTAGCGCTCATGGGAGGCACCACATGTTATCCTTTACTTTTTTGCACTTTACATTTATTGCATTTACATTTTAAGTCTTTGCTTGATTTAGTTAGATTTTGGAGTTAGAACTTGTCCCTAAGTGTTTTCATGCATATCTTTTTCATTCATTGATCCTAAATGTTGCATGCATATGAGGGGAGAATTTATGGTTTTCTAATGCTTTGTTTTGGGAGAAATTGGGTGACAATTAATTTTAATTGCTTTGGAGAGTGTTGGGGATGGTTGAAAATTGTGTGCCCATGATTTAGTTAAGTGTTGGAGTGATTTGAGGTTACTTTGGATTGATTTGCAAGTGGAAACACAATTTTTCTCTGAAAATAGTGGAATTGGCATTTCAAGGAGCCACCCACAAGGCCTTGTAGGTGGCAGTGAGTTTTTGAGAGAATTATAGTACTTTTTAGTGTTTTTAGAGACCACCAACACGACCACATATACGGCCGTGTAGGTGGCCGTGAGTTTTTTTGGCTATTTACAATGCGATTTGGACTTTCCAGAGGCCTGGTACACGGCCAGCCACACGTCCGTGTACCTGGCTGTGACATTTTGAGGTATTTACAAAGTAGTTTGATCAATAGAGAGCTCTGGTACACGGCCAGGCCGTGAGCACCTGTGTATAAAAGTGATTTTTTACCCTTCTATTCTTCAGCCTCCCACTCTCCCAAACCTCTCTCTCACACTTCTCTTCCACTGTTTTGCGTGCGCAATCCCCATAGATTTCAAGATCTCAACCATCTTTTTCAAGTTTCTTCCATTTAATCAAGGATTCAAGGTTAGAACTTCTCAATTTTCGAGTTTCTCTCTCTATTTTTCTTAGATATGTGCCTCATTGTTGATATTATTCTTTGAATCTTAGACCAATGTGTGAAATATGGTTGTTTAAGCATACTTTTGTTCTATTCTTGCTCTATTCATGTCTATATGCTTGAAAGTGCTTCAATGGTGTTCATACATGTTTTTTGGGTGAATTTTGATTACCCACTTTGTTTTATATGTTCTTGAGTACAAAATCTTGCTTTTAGAGTGGGTTTTAGTAGTTTTAACTTTAGAAAATAGATGAGAGGGTTTGTTTGTTGATTATTGAGCACAATCTTGCAACTTTTAGGCAAAACTAGCGACTCTGCGTGAGAAATTGCAAGTCACCACCAAGCTCACGGCCGTGTGCCTAGCCGTGAGTTTTTCCTTGATTTTCAGTGTATTTTTCATGATAGAAGACGGGGGCACACGACCTAGTACATGGTCGTGTACATGCCCGTGTGACCCCTGTCAACCATTTTGTTTAGTATATGCTTTTGTGAATTGATTGACCTCCTCTTGTGCTTTAATTGTGATTTACTCCTCATTCACCTCCAATTGTGTGCATAATTTCCTAACTTCCCACCCCATCCATGTGTTCTTGCTTTGAGTTGCCCTTTTTAAATGACAAGAAAGAAATCTGTTGTCAAGAAGAATGCCCCTAACTGTTCAACCCCGCCAAGGGTCGGGGAACTTGAAGTTCACCGCCAAAGATGTCCAAGAGCGGTACAACTGGTTCGTCACTCAGAAAATCTTTCGGCCCTTTGTTATCAATATGGAGGTGGTGCGGCAGTTTGGGATTTATGTTTGTTTTTCATACCTTTTCTTTGTTAGCCATGGACCCTTAGCCCCATTACAAGCCGAATAAAGATCTATTCGATCTTGGTATGCATTCTTAGAGTTGATCTAGTGGGAGTATGAAGGGCAAGCCTATGGGATTTCATTTTAAGCCAAGTTTTGCATAATCTCAACTGAGCACTTGTGCACACAAGATTCTAACCCACTTTAATAATTTTGGTGCATGGTTATTGGCTTGAGAAGAAAACTCATTTGTGATACTGAGATGATTCTTGAAGCAGGTTTGGTTGTCATAAGTTGGTTGGTGGTTTGCTAGGTTGTGCAAGGAGGAAGTGTGATAAGTTTTCATTGCTTGGAAGGTGAATTGTCCTTTGCAATTGCTTGAGGACAAACAAAAGTTCTAGTGTGGGGGAGTTGATATCCCTAATTCTGAACCATTATTTACTCTTTATTTTAGTTGTTTTTGGTACAAAATGTTTATACCTTAGTGGGAATTGAGACTCGTTTGTGTGTTATTGATAGGTGCCAAAGATACCTATAGAAAAGGGTCTAAGTGGGGGCTAAAAAGTGATACTTTGATATTCTTTTGTCATCAATTCATGGTATATGTGCTCTAATGTGCTAACTCTTGCAAAACTCTATCACTTGGCATGTTTGGAAAGAATTCTTGTAGGTTTGAAGCAGACTTATGAATGAATGAAGATGCAAATGAAGAACGGAGCATTAAGGCATTTCCACATCTACTTCCACGTCGGGAGTGGGGCGTGGAATAAATCCAGAGACTTCCATGCCCACATCTACGAGCGTGGAAGGGAGCGATAACTTGGTTAAGTGAAGGATCCACGAGCCGTACCACGCCTGGACGGGCTCGGGGATCTGTCCTTGGGTGCGAAAATGCGAAGTTATGTAGAGAAAGGCTATTTAAGGAGGCTTAGGGAGATGTTCTAGGAGGTTACAACTTGATAGATTAGATTGGGAGAAAGTAGAGAGATCTTAGGTAGGTAAGATCTAGTTTTAATTTCCTACTTGTTCTTGGTTATGAATTGAAGGAAAATCACTTGAAGGATTGAGAAGATTGTGATGATTACTTGCTTTGGTAAATTCTAGACATTGTACTTGATTGCATTTCAATTTAGTTTTCAATTGCAACTTCTATCTTTAATTTAACTTTTGAATATCAATCTCTTTAGATTTTAGATTTCAATTTCATGTTATGATGAATAGCTAATTTCAATTGGGAGATTGGATGCTCCAAGCTAGGGATCATGGATGTTAGATTTGAATTCTTCTATTGAATTGAGAAATGCAAGTTAGGTTTCAAGTGTTCATGTGTGGTTGATGTTGTGGAGAGATTTGTTTCTATTACCGGCCGGAATAGGTAGCAAAGGGGAAGGAAGTGGTGGTAGTGAGATATCATATCATCACGAGTCTTACTCGACCACATTCCCGCCCTTGGTCTGGGAGGACGAGGTCCAGAAGAAGTGGTAGACCATGTGTTTTACGTATTGCCCCAACCGACTAAGGATGTGGGAGTCCAAGCGTGACGCCGCTTGGTGTAGGTGCCGTGAGCTTCCTTGAACGAGACTTGTTTGCATTACCTCGATGCTACTTTAGTTACATCATGCATGAAACCTAGCAAAGGCATCTATCTCATTGCTTTAGTTAATTGTTTACCTTTGTTTTTCATTCTTTTGAAACCTCGATTCATGTTACCTTTGGCTCGTGTTAATTCTCGTAACTCTTGACAACTAACCTCTTTGAATGCCATACACGCGACTTGACTCCAATTTGCCATCCTCAAGAGAACAACACTCGGGGAATTCATTCTCTGTTTACACTTTACACCTCACCGCTAAAACTACTTCATCAGTTATGTGCTCAAAGGTGTAATTGTCTACAACGAGTAGCAAAGGAAGGATTTTGGAGCTGATTGGATCGATTTTGGAAGCAAGGATCCCACTCAAGGAGAATAGGAGCAACGGAGCACGAACCGGGAGAAAACAAAGCAAAGAAGCAGCCACACGGCCGTGTGAGTGGCCGTAAGGCCCAAATATTCCACTGCCCATGCCGCGATCCCACACGGCCATGTGATAGACCGTGAGCCTTTGTTCTGCACAGTATTTAAGCGTATTTTTCTGCAATTTTTTGGAGTTCCGAACCCTAGATTGTTTTAGCTTATTTTTCCTCTTTCTTTCAGACTTCCATAGCATAGTTTAGCATAGTATTACATAGATTACTTACTTTTAAGGATTTTAATCACAGATTGGAGTGGATTTCTACCAAGATTTCTTCATCCTCAATAGAGAAGTTTCCTTTACTCTTTGTTTATCTACTTTTCAATTTTATTGCAATGTTGATGATGTTTTATTTTACCTTTAGCTTTTGGGTTTGGATTAAGGTTCTATTGCTATTCTTGATGTTAGAAATGTAGTTATTGCATAAAGGGGATAAATAACTCACCTAGGGTTTTATGTTTGAATTGGATTGTTAATTCCTCTTGTTAGTGATTGATGCGCAACAATTATTAGCTTGTTTTGGAGAAGCTTTTATCTCAATGAAAGTTGTATGAAAGACTCATGCCTAACCAATTCAAACCCAATTTTCCTTCTATGAAAATAGAGGTGAATTGAGGCTTATAATGCTTTTGTGTTTTAAGAGTTAAGATTGATGCATCACGGAAGTGGGACAATCCTACTCTAATTCTTGTTTATTGCTTACTATTGTAGCTTTGACTAGAATTCTTATGTGCATTTCCATAAATCCTTTGGTGAATTGTTTTTCCCCTAATTCTGAGTTGTTAGTGCATCAAGAAAGCAATACCCCTAATCTAGATCGATCTTTTATCATATATTTTATCCATGCAGTGTTTAATTTGCATTCTTTTATATTTAAAAACCAAAAATATTAGTTTATTTTCCATCCTTAACCATTACTTGCTTGGATCCTTCTGAATTCCAGAACATTAGTGCCTAGAATTTAGCATATCATACAAGTACGTGTCATAGCCTCAATCCTCAGCGGAACAACATTTTTACCCTCTTTTTTACCATCACCACTTTAGGTACATCAACTCCGACAAGTTGTAGACAATCATACACCAATTACTAACCTACCCCAAGACATGGCAGTTACGGAACCAGGATATGAGCCACATACTATTTTGGATACTCGTCAACAACAGGGAGTTTCCCAGGTTCTAGTACAGTGGGGGGATCGCTCTAAAGACAATGATACATGGATGGATGTGTCCGATTTTCGGGGGTAGTTTCCACACTCCAACCTTGAGGACAAGGTTGTTTCTCTGGGAGGGTGGAAATGATACACACCCAAAGAAATGGGTGGTTTACTCATGCAAAAGAAGAATTCAACACAAGAATGGGAAGCAAGAAATTTGGACAACAAATCAACCTAATCAGATAGAATATGGGAAAGCTTAAATCATGGGATTTAACAGAAAAAAAAAAATCAGTCTCACAATCCTCTCTTTTGCCTTTATTTGTTCACTTCCTGACACTATAAAATGTAATCTCTTAGTTAGAGGTAGGAATGGAATAATTTACTCTAAATTTCCTTTGAACTCTAGTAGTTGGGTAGGAACTAGTTGTTGCTGGAGGTGTCATCTGTTGGCAGCCTTGTCTTTCTTTTCTTCCCTTCTTATTCATCAATAAAAAGCCCTTATCTTTTATCATTATCTTTTTTCCCTATTTCTTTACTCTAACAGAAGGCAGCCATAAGCATATACTTAAAGCTAAGCAATGTCTAAAAACTAAAAAAACAAGAAATACATTTACAGACATCATAGCAAGCTTGTAGGGGTGAGCGTAACCCAACCTAAACCGACCGACCCGAACCCGATGTAAGCAAAACCGAATTGACCCTAAACCGATTTGCCAAAACCGACCCAAACCAATTTAAATACCAGGTATATTCAATCGTGTTGGAGGCTTGATGGGCGCTTAGGGTTATGTACTCAACTATACGCCGTCATTTTAATTCGTTTATATATATAAACGTTTAGGGTTTGCACCCGGTGGAAGCGTCATTTGTGCAGTTGACCTTCAACCTCGATGTTCTAGACGTTCTGAAATCTCTCATTCTCCATTTTTCTGTTCTCTACTTCTCTTCTCTGTTTTTCAAATACTCTACGCTCGTAGTCTCATTCTTTGAGAGTTGAGACAGTGAGTTGGTGAGAGTCTGAGACTGAGAATTGAGTTCTCTTTCTCAAATTCTACTCTTCCTTGTGTTATCCGTGATTCTGACATTATGTTCTCTTCTCTGTTTCTAGTACTCTAGTAGAGTGGTAGTCTCATAGTCTCATTCTTTGAGATAGTGAATCGAGAGTTCAAGATGCTGAGACTGAGACCTGAGTTCTCTTTCTTAGTTTCTACTCTTAGACGGCCATCTCCGATGGTCCATTCCTGGTGGAAGCCCTAGCGAGTGACGACGGTGATGGGTGAACTGGTGACTGCTTGGTGTGGGTTAAACTATTGAAGACCTGAGTTCTCCGAAGATTTTTGGGAGAAAATAAGTAATTTGCTAAACCCTAGTTTTATATTTTCTCATTATATTGTGTATTTGTATAAATGTCTTGTATATGATTATATCTGTACTTGGTGGAAGCAGTGTGCTATACTGTGCTTTACTACTTATGATGTAATTTGTGAAATTTCAAGTGTTAAAATTTGCATATTGGTGGAAGCCCCTAATTCTGAAATCCATATAATGATGAACTGTGAGTTCCTGAATATGGATTTCTTTGTTTCATGATATGTATCATAAATGTCTTTTTGTAATTTTCAGTGTTGAAAAGGCACTAAAATGATCCTTGATTAATTTTATGATTTAATCTGTGAAATTTGCATATTAGAGGAAATTTGGAAGAATTGGAGAGATTTGAACAAGGTAACACTTCCTAATATGTTAGTTGGAATAGTTGTTGCCCTTGCATTGTAACTTTTGTGGTTTCACACTGCCTAATCCAAAGGTAACTTTGTAACTTTTGTAACTCTGGACTTTGGTAATGTTCCAACACTACCTAACTTTTGTGGTTCTACACTACAAAGGTAACTTTAATTTGTAACTTTTGTAACTCTGGTAATGTTCCTATTTGGAAAAATTTATTATGTTTGTCCCTTTTTTGTGGCAATAATGAAGCTTCTACTTATGATATGAAATAAGGATTAAGTTGGTATGTTGCTCAATGTTCTACTCAGCATTTTGTAGCAATATGCCCTTAATCCAAACATTGATATTAAAAAAAAAAAAAAAA
>CP025646.1:9428403-9444015 GCA_003576665.1 Ipomoea trifida
AAAAAACGAACAGGAAAAACAATAGATAAACAATGCAAAAGCAACAGAATAGACATTTTCAAAAACAGTGCAGCTCCATGGCACTTTCAAGAAATTGAAAGAAAAACAGAAATAAAATGACTCAGCAAGCCATCAAGAAAAAAGTAATAATATGAATTACCTAGTTAAAAGTTCAAGAGCTGCAGAACAGTATCCAAGCTGCAACAAGACCAATTTAAGACATGAAAGTCAAACAAGAGAAAACAGTATTTCAAAAAAAAAAATTTAACATTGATTAAAAACATAGCCCAACAGTTACCTTCATTGCAGTTGGATGTGTAGCAATGCCCACAACGTGGGCACCTGAAGGACTTGGGAAAACAGCATCATTAAACTGCTGACAAAATTTCCATGGTGGGTCTGTTTGGTAAATGCCTGTTAGCTGATTGGGTTGGTTAGAAGGTATGATTTGTTTATAAGCTGATTGTAGAAAGTTGTTTGATAAATTATCTGTTAGTTGATAGCTAATTGGTATAATTTTTTTTCTCAAAAAGCTAATTGAAAAGGTTATTTTGAGTAGCCTTTTTGAATTTTAGCATTTTGGAATCACAAAAAACTTATTAATCAAACGACTTTTTAACAAAGTCAAACAACTAATAGTGGTCAAATAAGCCAAAATTAGCTGATAAACTGATTATTTACCAAACAGGAGGGCCGGTATCTGATCCCCAAATGGTTGGCGTCCAGCACTTACACTTTTTATTGAAGATTCCCGTGAAATCTGACCCTCAATGCAAACCTAGAAATCAAAGAATAAGTTATAGGCCTTGTTTGGTAAATGGTTATTAGCTTATATTTGATATAATTTCTTTTCTCAAAAGTTAATTTAAAAGGTTGCTTTGAATAGCTTTTTGAAATTTAATATTTTAAAGTTACAAAAAACTTATTAACCAAACACTTATATTTATTTTTTAACCAAGTCAAACAACTAATAATGGTCAAATATGTCAAAATTGACTGATAGACTAATTATTTATCAAATAGGGCCATAGTATATTTCAGACCACTAGTTTTAAAACAGATTAAAATAGAATGTACTTTAAACCGTTCAGACTTTAAAAGAACAAAAATAACTTGAAACAGTTGATATGATGAAGAGATTAACCATTAGAGTGAGGCTTATACAAGATCAAACAAAATAGAAAGCAAACATATCACCCTTTTGCATGATAAGTAAATATAAAGTTGTATATATTATGGTCAGCAGGGTGATGCCACTGGTAATCTCTAAAGAACAAATCCTGACCAACAAGATGGTCAAAACATCACTCACAGCCTTCAAAAAATGCATTATGCATTGGATTACCCACAGAGATTGAACAAATCGTCAAGAATGTGTAGCAAGATCCTTGTCAAGATTTTGGTTTGGTCTTCCCCAGAGTGATGAAAACCATTGAACTCTTTGTGCCTCATTTTTTCCCATGCATGTTAGCATATAGAGAAATATTCTTATGTAATCTATCCTATCATTTTAAACATACATTTGTATTTGAAATCATCTCAAATTTTAACCTAATAGGATTTAACCTAGTCTGAATTAATTCAGCCCATATTTGTCAGAAAGCTCCAATGCTGATTCTGTTAAGGAATGTCATCATCCAGACAAGGATGAATTAGAGCAAATGAATATAATGACTAATAGAGTAATAGGATTTCTAAAATTTTGAAAGCAAAGGTAATATTCGCCCATTGAGAACTATTGTAAACTTCTTTAGCCATAAGAGTAGCTTTGGAGTTATTTGATCACAGAACAAAGACACAGAGTATCAGGGAGATTGTTTTTTGATTCATCAACAAGTCCTGTTAAAAATTTGTAGTGAGAAGCAACGACGAGAGCCATCTATCATTCGCTGCATAAAGTACCATTTCACATTAACCAAAGCCATGTTTGATTGTTAGAGGATCTGATTTAAGCTGAGAAGAATCCCATTTCCATTTGAGTGGAGTTTATGCATAAGATTACCTGCAAAAATAACTCTCTCTCGTGATACGAGAAGAAGAGTGTATCCCGATTTACATAGTACAAATCACATTCACCAGGAGGTGGTAGCCTGATTCCCCTAAAGTTTACAGTATATAGTTAGTTACCTGCTGATACGACATCCAGACAAAGCAAAGACTTAAGCCAGGACACAGGAGCTCTTTTTGTAGAGGAAATGGCAAAAGACAGAAGACATATATGTTACAAGTGAAAAGGGTTTATATTATCTACAATATAATATTCACATATACATAACATACAAAACAGCCCTCCTTGTAAAATGAAATCCATGGCTGCATTAAAAAATTGAACTTGAATTGAAGAGGGGCTGCAGGAACGCAAACCCCCACTGTCACAAATTATGACGTAGGCTCCACCAATTAGGTAGACCTTAGCCTAATGCCCCTCCAATGTGCAATGAAGGTCACTAGCCTAAGCCATGAGCCTTGTTGATAGTTCATTGACTCCGCCCAGGTAAGTATGTTCTATGTTGCTCCTGGGCCCCTTTTTATTAGGCGCTGCTCAGCTCCTGCTTCCATTTTGTTTCGATGTGGGATACGGGGAACAAGAATATATAGTTTCTTCTTTGCTGTTTTCTCCTCAGATCATTTCTAGTACCTTGTTCTATATATAGTTCTTTTTTTTTTTTCACAATGGAAAAATGAATTAGCACATGGCTGATATACATATGAAAATCCCATAAACTTAGTTTAATAATCCTCTAATCCTCTTTAAGTGCTTGTTGAGGTGTGGAAAAACTAAAACAAATTTCTGGGAATGTGAACTACATATCAGTCTATCAAAAAAAGAACTACATATCAGAACCTGATCTGAGCTATCGGCCTACTACACTCTGATAGCTAGCTTGTAACCTTCTGTGATATGTGAATCTATCATTATTTTATTTGCTTGTAACCTTCTGTGATATGTGAATCTATCATTATTTTATTTGCTTCAAGTGGTATCTACTGCTGGACATGGAGCGCCTAGGCAAACATACAAAACATCGCTCCTTGTGAAAAGGGTTTATATTATCAGCAATATAATATTCACAGATACATAACATACAAAACAGCGCTCCTTGTGAAATTAAATCCAGCAACTGAACCATCAAAAAATTGAAAACTTGAATTGAGGAGGGGATGCGCGAACGCAAACCCCCACTACCACAAATTATGACGTAGGCTCTACCAATTAGGTAGACCTTAACCTAATGCCCCTCCAATGTGCAATGAAGGTCACTAGCCTAAGCCATGAGCCTTGTTGATTACTCATTGACTCCGTCCAGGTAAGTATGTTCTTTGTTGCTCCTGGGCCCCTTTTTATTAGGCGCTGCTCAGCTCCTGCTTCCATTTTGTTTCGATGTGGGATATGGGGAACAAGAATAGCTTCTTCTTTGCTCTTTTCTCCTCATTTCTAGTACCTTGTTCTATATATATATAGTTCTTTTTTTGGGTTTCTTGCTTAGCTTAGCTTCACAATGGAAAAATGAATTAGCACATGGCTGATATACATATGAAAATCCCATAAACGTAGTTTAATAATCCTCTTTAAGTGCTTGTTGAGGTGTGGAAATTAAAAACTAGAAAAAATTTCTGGGAATGTGAACTACATATCAGAACCTGAGCTATCGGCCTACTACACTGTGTTAGCTAGCTTGTAACCTTCTCTGATATGTGAATCTATCATTATTTAATTTGCTTCAAGTGGTATCTACTGCTGGATCCATAAAACATGAAGATGCTGTTGAGCAAGTGAAGAAACTTTTCACAAAACTATCTGACTATCCATGTCACCACATCTCGAGCGATCAGTTGGTTACAAAAGAGCCAGCAATATAATATTCCAGGTAGGGGTGTGATAATCGATGAAAGTTTAATTTGTAATGTACAAATTCTCTGTCATTATTTTTTTATTTTGGCACCTTTATTTTTATACTCGTGTTATATTTTACCAAAAAAAAAATAGAATAGCTCAGAATCATTCAGCAAAAAGATTACAATGAGGTAAACCGACCTAAGTTGCCAAACCGATTTAAACTAAGAAGGTCAATAGATCGCTCACTTTGAGAGTCGAACTTGTAACATTGTGATTACTAAATCAATAATCTAACCAACTTCAAACCAATAAAATCAATAGATTTTGCTCACATTGAGAGTTGAATTTGTAACACTGTGATTACTAAATCAATAATCTAACCAACTTCAAACCAAGAAAGTCAATAGATCGCTCACATTGAAAGTTGAATTTGTAACATTGTGATTACTAAATCAATAATCTAACCAACTTGGTTGGGATTGCACCACCTCTTGCTCATCAATTTGTTGTTACCTTTAGGAGCATCATGGGCATATATATCTTGATTCCATTGCTTTGATGGTCATGCGGCAAATGTTGGATCATTGAACAAATACTAGGTTGGTCTTATTACTAAACTACACCTCCATGCATTTTGTTCGTTTTATGCTATTATCTATAAATAGAATATTACTAAAAGGACTTTGATATATTTGTGTTTCTTGGATTTCATGTATGTGGTTTGACTATTATCTTGACTGCATTATATTGTTATATTTGTCTATGTGTTTTGTCTTCGATTGATTCGTTGTTATTTGTCCCGGAAATATCAACATTCTGCAGTCAACCAACAGACAGTGGAGTGCCTACTCCATAACTCCCAGGTAATGTTTCCAAACAGTTTGATTTTATAATACAATTCCTGCAAAAGAAAAAACAGCATAGAATGATAACTATACTTATTAACAATTTTAGTATTAGGTATTACAAATTATTAATATATAATTTACATATTAACAGGTAAACTCGTCATTTTCCGTTTAATTGCATTGTTTATGGATTCAATTACATTTTTTTAATTCAATGGCCTAATTATATTTTCATTTCAACGGTTTATTTGATCTGTATTTCTGAATAATTAAATATTACTATAAGAGAATAGTAGTAGGAAGAAACAAAAGCTGCAATCCATATGCTTGGCACACAGTTATACACACACACTAGAGCAAAATGATTTTTTACCAATTTGTGACAATAGCTTTTGATGCTCTTTTATTTCATTGATTCTGGAGGGAAAAAAAACTAACAGGAAAAACAATAGACAAACAATGCAAAAGCAACAGAATAGACATTTTCAAAAACAGTGCAGCTCCAAAACTATGGCACTTTCAAGAAATTGAAAGAAAAACAGAAGTAAAATGACTCAGCAAACCATCAAGAAAAAAAGTAATAATATGAATTACCTAGTTAAAAGTTCAAGAGCTGCAGAACCATATCCAAGCTGCAACAAGACCAATTTAAGACATGAAAGTCAAACAAGAAAAAACAGTATTTAAAAAAAAAAAAAAAAAAAAAAGTAACATTGATTAAAAACATAGCCCAACAGTTACCTTCATTGCAGTTGGATGTGTAGCAATGAGCGGGCACCTGAAAGACTTGGGAAAACAGCAACATTAAACTGCTGACAAAATTTCCATGGTATCTGATCCCCAAATGGTTGGCATCCAGCACTTACACTTTTTATAGAAGATTCTGTTAAGGAATGTCATCATCCAGACAAGGATGAATTAGAGCAAATGAATATAATGACTAATAGAGTAATAGGATTTCTAAAATTTTGAAAGCAAAGGTAATATTCGCCCATTGAGAACTATAGTAAACTTCAATTCGTTAGCCATAAGAGTAGCTTTGGAGTTATTTGATCACAGAACAAAGAACAAACCTGGATAACACACAGAGTATCAGGGAGATTTTTTTTTATTCATCAACAGGTCCTGTGAAAAATTTGTAGTGAGAAGCAACGTAGAGAGCCATCTATCATTCGCTGCATAAAGTACCATTTGGAGTTCTGAGATGATGCATAATATTACCTGCAAAAATAACTCTCTCTCCCATTTGGAGTTCTGAGATGATGCATAAGATTACCTGCAATCAAAAATAACTCTCTCTCCTTGTGATAGTGATACGAGAAGAAGAGTGTATCCCGCAGAGGAAATGGCAAAAGAAAATTTGCTGACAGAAGACATATATGGTACAAGTGAAAAGGGTTTATATTATCTGCAATATAATATTCACATATACATAACATACAAAACAGCCCTCCTTGTGAAATTAAATCCATTGCTGCATCAAAAAATTGAACTTGAATTGAGGAGGGACTGCGCGAGCGCAAATCCCCACTACCACAAATTATGACGTAGGCTCCACCAATTAGGTAGACCTTAGCCTAATGCCCCCCAATGTGCAATGAAGGTCACTAGCCTAAGCCATGAGCCTTGTTGATTGCTCATTGACTCAGTCCAGGTAAGTATGTTCTTTAATTTGTTGCTCCTGGGCACCTTTTTATTTGGGGCTGCTCAGCTCCTGCTTCCATTTTGTTTCGATGTGGGATATGGGGAACAAGAATAGCTTCTTCTATGCTCTTTTCTCCTCATTTCTAGTACCTTTTTCTATATATAGTTCTTTTTTTGGGTTTCTTGCTTAGCTTAGGTTCACAATGGAAAAATGAATTAGCACATGGCTGATATATATACATATGAAAATCCCATAAACTGAGTTTAATAATCCTCTAATCCTCTTTAAGTGCTTGTTGAGGTGTGGAAAAACTAAAACAAATTTCTGGGAATGTGAACTACTATACATATCAGAACCTGATCTGTGCTATCGGCCTACTACACTGTGATAGCTAGCTTGTAACCTTCTCTGATATGTGAATCTATCATTATTTATTTGCTTCAAGTGGTATCTACTGCTGGATCCATAAAACATGAAGATGTTTTATGTTGAGCAAGTGAAGAAACTTTTCACAAAACTATCTGACTATCCATGTCACCACATCTCGATCAGTTAGTTGGTTGAAAATAAAAGAGCCAGCAAAATAATATTCCAGGTAGGGGTGTGATAATCGATGAAAGTTATAATTTATAATGTACAAATTCTCTGTCATTATTTTTTATTTTTGCACCTTTATTTTGATACTTAGTGTTATATTTTACCCAAAAAAAAAAAAATGAGGTCAGAATCATTGGTGATGATTTGCCTCTTGCTCAATTTTTCTTAACTTCATTTTTTGAGTCTAGCAGGCGGCCGGCAAAAAGATTACAATGACTCAAACCAAGAAGACAATAAATCGCTCACATTGAAAGTCAAACTTGTAACATTGTGATTACTAAATCAATAATCTAACCAACTCGGTTGGGATTGCACCACCTCTTGCTCATCAATTTGTTGTTACCTTTAGGAGCATCATGGACATATATATCTTGATTCCATTGCTTTGATGGTCATGCGACTAATGTTGGGATCATTGAACAAATACTAGCTAGGTTGGTCTTATTACTAAACTACACCTCCAGTCCTCCATGCATTTTGTTCGTTCTATGCTATTATCTATAAATAGAATATTACTAAAAGGATTTTAATATATTTGTGTTTTTTGGATTTCATGTATGTGGTTTGACTATTATATTATCTTGACAGCATTATCTAATCTAGAAAACATAATAAGTCTCAATCATGATTATATCCTTGATTTATGTTCATCTTTTTGTATGCTAATAAATATATACATTCTACTTTAAGTGTTGTACACTTCAATTAATATTATTAGACAAAATTGTCCCTACTCCCTACTACATTCTTGTTATACATAACTACCCTTACACCGTTATTATTACCATACACCTATATCCATCATATCTTTTTTTTCTATTCTTTAATTATCATTTCATTTAAATCATTATATAATTAATTTAATGGTTGATTATGTTTTAATTAAATTTCTATGAATGGCAAATCATATATTTGTGTGTATAAAATATATACTCCGTATATTATTTGTGTATATATAATTCGAATTATAAATTTTAATTATTTTTATTTATTACTCCGTAATATTTTAATATTGGGCATTACTTTTCGCGCATCACGGATACAAAATACTAGTATTGTTATATTTGTCTATGTGTTTTATAAACAGTTCAGAGATTGTATAGATTGAAAGTGGCAATTAATGAATTGAAATTGCTGAGAGTGTGGTGACTTTTACAAAGACTTGGGGCTTTTGGGTGTGTAAGCTGTAGCCCAGGTAAGTCCAAAGTACACTAAATATTTTGCCATTTAAAGAGCATTTGCTTATAACTCTTGTTATTTGTAGATTGTAATGAAATTTCCACATGATTTTTTTATTGATTAAAATATTTTTATTAATAAACTAAGTATCAAACAAAATTTAAACTTTTAGTTACATTTCAGTTGACACGACTCAAGACGACAATATGGTCCTAGGAGACGAGTAGGCCGAGGCTAATTGTAACACCCATGATTCTAGACTGAGATAAAGGCAATAAATATTGGAAAAATAGCTAGAATTATCTCATTCACTAAGAAAAGATTGTTAAAGCGAAACTAACATAAACGGGGTGTTATGCCACATCTAGCCCAACTCGACCTAGATGCTAAGGTAATCCATAATATCCATACATCCTCAAAATAAACAACCTAAGGGTGTGTTTGGTTGGTGGATTTAGGCATAAAGAATGAGTATATATAAAAGTGATGCTAGTGTTTGGTTGATAGGTTTTGAGAATGCTACTATGGGTTTGAAATACCCCATTAATGAGAAAACTCATACCCTTATTAAATAAGTGTTTCATTTTCCTTCCTCATTTCTTCCCCAACTATTAGTCATTCTCATTCCACTCAACTACCAAACATGCTAAATACTTTCACCAAAACCCATTACCCTTACCAAGTATTTGATACCCATTCCGATTTCGATTCCCATGTGCGAACCAAACGCAACCTAAGTATTCCATTATTACAGCTAGGAAATCACAATATGCACTGAGGCGCTCATGAGCCGGTCCTACTCCATACCTAGAAAACATTTAGATTAATTAACAAAGAACGCTATGTAAAACTCCATTCTCACTTGTAAAGTTACAATAGTATACTTTGTAGTGAAAATAGGTTTTACGCCACGCATATAGAATATATGTCAACTACGAAACCATTGTTATTAAATACCAAGAGACTCCACAACAATAAGCTGAACAAGATATAAACCAAAGACTCCACAATAGAACTCAATATGAAAGGACCAACTCCAATTATCATAAGACGAGAACTCCACAGCTAAGTAACCAAGATAAGGACACAACCTCAATAGAATAAAGAATAAACACATTAATCCAACAAGCATAACTCAATGCTCATACTCAAGAGAATACATATATATATATAGGGCTTTAGGCTTAGTTCTAACCTTTACACCATTCCAATCGAAACACCAGTCCATCCTGGTCACCAATCCGTCCGAAACACCAGTCCAACCACAACACCAAATGGAGGCGAAGCTCACAGCCTCCTATCAATAGACCTTCAAACCAATAGACCACCATTCCACAATATAAAGTTCATATATCATAATATCATATAAGGAGCCGAAGCTCAAATAGCCTCTAATCCATAAGAGCCGAAGCTCAATAGCCTCCAATCCATAGGGTTTCACACAATAGTATGGAATTCAAGGAATCATTCTCAAGAATCCAAAGATCATAATATATATATACCAAGCTCATATCCAATACCAAAGCTAAGGAAACACTCATACATAGGTATATTTATACTCAGGAAATGAACAACAGAACTAATACTCTTAGAATATTATCCAAAAGCGCAGACCAATGATACTCAACAGATACTTCAATATAGAGGATCAAGAATGATAGATTAATACTCAATAATCAAGGTACAATACTCAACATAACTCTCAGAAGACATCTCTTGAATTAAAGATAGAATAACAAAGCACTGGATAACAAAATACACACTGAAAAAGCAAATTAAAGGAACTGCAACTGACGGTAAAAGCCAACGGTACACTACATACCGCCAAATCATACCGCTAGAAGGGACGGGCTAGGCCAATGGGCTACTATGCACCGCCGACTCCTACCCCTGCACAACTAACGGGCCTCTTTGACAGTATGGACTGCACCGCCAAAGTGCACCGCAAGAACAACAACAGTGAATAGATTCTCAGACTCATAACATATCACACGAATCAGACAGTAGCTCAACCACAACTCATAATATGATTAGAATACACTTTCCGGAGGTCAATAAAATCACATGAAATCCCTCAAAACACAATAGACATACCAAGAATCAAGAATAACCAAATATAATCCAAGAATACACAAAGATCTACTCAAGAACAAAGCATAGCACAAGATACTCCAAGAAATATACTTAGGGATTCCAAATACACCAAATCACATATAATAGAGTGAAAATAGATTTGTAAGACATAGGATTTTACCTTTCAAGCTAGCTATCCAACCAAAACTTCCAAGAGCTCAACCTAGCAAGTCACCATCTCCTTGATCATCTAAGAACCAAGAATCCCCAAAGCAAGAATAAGACATGCTATAAAGATTAAGGAATAGGGGAGGGAAATGCAACCTAAGGATGAATCTTACCTCTCTTAAGCTTATAGAATCCTAAAAGGCAAGTCTTTACTTGATTTCCTTGGTAGATGAAGAAGATGAATTCCCAATAGGATTTAGGGTGAAAGTGGCGTGAATGAGGAGGGAGAAGAGGGAAGAGATGCTAGGTCATCGTCTTATCTTGTAGGAGAAATATATATGTAATAAGTGAAATCATATACATATATATACTAGTTTTTTCACGTGCGTTGCGCGAATAGGATAATGCCCAATATATATTTTCAAATAAGTACTTCAAAGTATATCAATACAAGATTATATAGGATGTTCATGCATATGTAATCGAATGTTGAATTTGTTTATTTAAATCAGTAATTCAAAGTATATGAATACAAGATAATTTATGAGAGATTGATTATAATTGTCACTAAAATAAATGTTTGCAATTTTGTAAAAACGATAGTCAAAATACTTGGTCTAAAAATGATAATATAAATAAATACTACTTTTGTTAATAAAAATTTATACATTTTAAATCATATTAATAAATAAATATGATTTACCTTTAAAGTGAACAACTGTGATCTAGTCCAAAAAATATTACGGGGTAGTTTCTCGCTTCAATTTATTGGGTTATTTGAATGTCTTCTTTGTCAACAAATCCTTCATAAGTAGTTAATATGATTGGTTTCAAATTATTTTTTAAAAAAATTCTATGTTATTAATAGAATACTTGGTAAATAATTATATAACATTATACAAAATATTTAATTACAAGATAGTGTACAAATAAAATAATGAATAATGTAGTGGATATAATTAATTAATAAATTTGAAAGTAATGAATTTTTGCATTGTAGAAAATAAAGACAATATAAGTAATGAAATTATATCTCTTTTTAATTTTTTTATAATGAATAATTTGTAGAAAATAAAGACTATGTAACTAATGAATTTATATCTCTTTTTTAATTTTTTTATAACGAATAATTTTTATTGAAGAAAATAAAGACAATATAACTAATTAAACTATATCTCTTTTTCAATTTTTTTTATAATGAATAATTTTTTTTTAATAAAGGCATTGTAAACATCTAAATTAAAGAAATGCATAATTTATTTAATTTAATAAGACTATAAGAGTAATAGAATGGGTACTTAATTTTTAATAATATACTCTAACATATTCTTACTATATGTTTAACAATTATACCAACTCTGATTAGGATGAGATTCGAACCTAAGACCTTACTTATAGAAATTAATGGGTAAGTTAAAAGTTAACGGAATATTCCGTTACTAAAGTTACAAGTTAACGGAATGTGGGGTTATTTAAAGGAAGAAAATAATATAATATAGGGTAAAGAAGGAAAATTATAAAGGATTACTAAAATCAAAATAATATGAACCATTCGTTTAAGTAAATAATTACACCAACATTTTTTTCTTCCCGTTAGAATCCTAACATCATTGGCTCTTATTAAGATTGTATGTATGTATGTAGATGTAGATTATATTCTTTAGGTTAGGATGAATAAGGCATGGACCATTATAAATGAAGTATGAGTCCTTTCTGGCAAATTATGTTGTGGACCCAGGTCGACCTTGCAAGGTGGACCTGGGTCCAAAACTACGTCATTTTTGTCTTTTTTTTTTTAATTAGTAAACATATTGCTGAATATAGAGTTGTCCAAAAATGTGTGAATGTAGAGGTTTCAAAGTGTGAATGTAGAGTATAGAAATCGTGAATGTAGATTTATGATTGTGTGAATGTAGAGTTGCCCAGAAATGTGTGAATGTGGAGGTTTCAAATTGTGAATATGTAGTATAGAAATCGTGAATGTAGAGTTATGCATGTGTGAATCTGTAATAGAGTTAAGAAGTTCTAGCAACTTGTAGCCCTGTAATGTGTGAATGTGGAGTTCTCAAGTTGTGAATGTGGAGTATATGACTTGTGAATATAGAATTTTGAATGTGTGAATGTGGAGTTTACAAATTGTGAATGTAGAGTATAGTGTATGTGAATGTAAAGTATAGTTACTAAACATATAATCCTGTAATGTGTGAATGTACGTGAAGTTTACAAATTGTGAATGTAGAGTATAGTGTATGTGAATGTAGACCCAGGTCTACCTTGCAAGGTGGACCTGGGTCCACGGCATATAACAACCCGTCATTTCCCTTTATAGGAAATTAACTTCTAGAAATAAGGTTTAGATTAATGCAAGTTTGGGCCAATTATTATATATACATAGCTATAAGGGATTAAAGGTCCTAAATCAAATATCCCTTATATATATTTAATTAAGAATATTTGGCTTTTGAATTAAATAGGCTAGCTTAGGAATTATTTATTAGGTCAAGGAAATGGGCTCGATTAATTAATAAGTCCTCGGAAGAAAATTATTAAAATAATGCGGATTAATTTATTCCGGGGTATCACACTAATGCAATAACTTTGGGAATTATCTAACGTTCAGATTAAGAGGTTTTGTGATATGTGTAGTTTACAAATGATATTCACATGAATATATTAGCGAAAATGGTATTATGTACATAAAGATAACCATTAAGCCACAATATTACAAAATTAACCATGACAATGCATTAAGCATTTTGTATTACAATATTTGAATAATTAAGTTAATACGGAGCTGAAGTCACTACTTTGATAATAATACAGAGTAATAAACAAATTAAATCAACACTTCACTTACTACAGAAGATTCTCTCCCTAGGGTTTGCTAGGGTTTCTTCTTTCTCCTAGTTTCTACTAGGTTTAATTTTCCCGACGTTTTCCCTTGTTTTTCCGGCGTTTGACCGGCGTTTCTTCCTGCTGTTTTCGGCGAGGGTGTGTGCATGGCGTCTGCGTCGGATGAAGTCGTTGGTAGGCTCGCAACACGGTGGGCAGACATGGCGTTGGAGGAGGAGGAAGCCGTGTTTGAGCCGGTTCTTGATGGCACGGGCGGGGCGAGTGACGCAGAGCAACCGACTTGGCCAATGGTTGGTCGTTTTCTGTCGACTAAGTTGATAAAACTCGAGTATATGCGCCAAGTTCTCGCTTCTGTCTGGCAACCGGTGAAAGGCGTACAAGTGACTGAACTTCAACCGAATTTATTTATGTTCGTATTTTTCCACGAGTCAGACCTTCAGTACGTCTTGGATGAGGGCCCTTGGTCGTATGAGAATCTCACTTTGATCTGTCGAGCTGTGCCGGATGGTATGCTGCCCGGGAGTGTCTCTCTTGACACGGTTGACATGTGGGTTCAGCTACATGATTTACCGGTTGGGTATACGTCGAGCATAATCCTTGAACAGATAGGGAATTATCTCGGCTCTTTTGTTAAGCATGATGAGCGTTTTGCAGGGGCGCCGTGGTTGGACTTTTATCGTATAAGGGTGGCTTTACCGGTTGACAAACCGATTAAAAGGCGCATGAAATTAATGAAGCGGGATAAGTCTTGGAGCTGGGTATCATTTAAGTACGAATGACTGCACAACTATTGTTTCTTCTGCGGTATGATGGGCCATGTGCATAAGTTCTGCTTGAAAGCTCGCGAGGCAAAGATTCTGATCGATCAGTATCCCTTCGCCCCGGAGCTTCGTGCGGGTTCACGGCGAGGGCCGCGGGGTGTTGGAGATAGTTGGCTTGTGCCGGTAGGGGGACGGCCGCGGGAGGAGGACGGGCCCGGTTCCACTTCGGCCAGCCGTGAGTCGCCGGTGGCGGGTTCACCCGTGCCGCAAAGCAGTGTTGGAGATGTGGCGGTGGTGGCAGTCTCCAAGCGCAGGTGTGAGGGTTCTGGTAGTGGCATGAGGCGGCAGGGGACTAGTACTGTGGATGTTGTCATGACCGAGGTTCCAAAAAACTTACAGGTGGCGGGCACTGGTTCTCAGGCCCGCCCATCATCATGAGTACGTTGAGTTGGAACTATCGTGGCTTGGGCAATCCACGTACAGTTCGAGAGGTAGTGGACTTAGTGTCCCGTAAGAAGCCTGAGTTTGTCTTCCTCATGGAGACTAAAGTGACCCGGGATCATGCAGAACGACTCCGGGTTAAGATTGGTTTTGAAGGTTTATTCTATGTTAATTCTGTTGGTCGCAGTGGTGGATTAGCTTTGTTTTGGAGAAAGAATAATACTGCCAGGTTGTTGAGCTTTTCAACTAATCATGTCGATGTGGAGGTCTGTGTGACTGGTTTAGGGACATGGAGAATGACGGGTTTCTATGGCTTTCCAGAGAGAAGTCGCAGGAGTGTTGCGTGGGATCTTCTAAGATCACTAGAAGGGAGATCATCTTTGCCATGGGTTATACTGGGTGATTTTAATGATCTCCTATTTCAACATGAGAAGAGAGGTGGTAACCCACATCCTTATAGTCTTCTACGCGGTTTTGGGGAGACTTTAGATGATTGTGGATTGGTCCAGTTGCCCATGCATGGCCATCAGTTTACTTGGGGAAGGGGTAAGGGCACGCAGGAGTGGATGGAGGAGCGGCTTGACAAAGTCTTGGCCCGGGCAGATTGGTGCGGCTTCCTTCCGGCTGCTAGTGTTACTAATATTCTGACTCGTAATTCCGATCACTCTGCCCTCTATTTGGGAGTGAAGGAATGCGGGTTCTCTACTGCTGACATGTCCAGGCAATTCAAGTTTGAGATGGCATGGGTTCATGATGAGGGTTGTAGGTAGCAGGTTGAGACTGCGTGGCAAGAGGGGAGAGGGGGTGGATTGCTGAGTTGTCTACAATTTTGTGGCAAGAAGCTTCAGAGTTGGGGTGGAGACCACTTTCATAAGTTTGGGGAGAAAATCAGGATCTTGAAGAAGGAGCAGGCTCAGCTTCAGGGCCGTCTTGACACTGATTCTCTGTCTAAATATCAGGAGGTCGAGGCTGAGTTGTGCCGGTTGGAGAGGCAGGAGGAGATTTTCTGGCGCCAAAGAGCAAAGCAACATTGGCTGCAAAATGCGGATGCAAACACTAAGTTCTTTCACAGGTATGCCTCTGCTCGCAAAAAGAAGAATACTTTATCTCGTTTAAAAAATAATTCTGGCATGTGGGTTGAGGATGATGAGTTGAATACTGTTGTGCTTAATTATTTTACTGAGATTTTTGCATCATCTGGCTCTATTT
>CP025646.1:9445667-9545789 GCA_003576665.1 Ipomoea trifida
CTACAGGACTTGTTTATTGCTACTGATGTTAATCGTATTTTAAAGGTACCTGTCACACCACACTATAAGGATTCTTGGTATTGGCCAAATGACACGCATGGATGTTATACTGTGAAGGATGGTTATAGACGTATTGTGGGAGAGATGGAGGTGCAACCTGGGAGTTATGATAAGTGGCTACATCTTTGGAAGATTAGGTGCCCTTCAAAATGGAAATTGTTTCTCTGGAAAGCTTTATCTAATGTCTTGCCCACCACTACCAACTTGATTATAAAGAGAGTGGAGTTGGATCCAACATGCTCAATGTGTGGTCTAATGCATGAGACTACCATGCATTCATTAATTATGTGTGATTATGCAAAGCTTGTATGGCATGAGTCCTCATTGCAATTACCAAACATTGTAGGGGATGATTTTGTTGCATGGTTTGATGATGCTGTCAATCTCCTAACACATGACAAGTTATTTATTGTGATAGCGGTTCTTTACCACCTTTGGAGAGCAAGGAACCTTGCGGTGTGGGAGAAGAAGCTGCCTCACCCGGCGGCAGTCTGGAAAATGGCCGAATCTGCTGTGTTGGCTTGGCGACGAGTCCACACGTCTACGGGATCCGATCAGCTGCTGCCGAATCATTCCCCACAGCCGGATGCTGCAACCTCGCACGTAACAGCCCACCTGTCACAAGCTCCAGCCGAATTCATGCTTTGCCATTTCGATGCAGCCTTCAATCCTCACTCCAAAGCGGCATCGATGGGGGCGGTTCTCATGGCGCACGATGGCAGATTTATTGCAGCATTCTCATCCCGACTCCCGGCGTGTTTTTCACCTCTCATGGCGGAATCACTAGCATGTAAGGAGGCTCTTTCATGGCTTAAGGATCGAGGTTTGGATTCGGTGCACGTATTCACTGATTGCTCTACATTACGGTCTCTACTAACATCACCACACGTTGATATCTACTCTTATGTTGGCTACTCAGTAGAGGCTTCCAAATCTATTATGTCTTACTTCAATTCGTGTTCAGTACATCTTATCCCTAGAGCTGCTAATGCTAGGGCTCATACCCTAGCATCTACAGTTTCATCTCAGGATGATCCGTTGTATTGGGAGGATGTCCCTCCTAACTCTATTGCTCATTTGTTTTAATCTACCGTTTTGGTTTTGGTTTTCAAAAAAAAAAAGTTAATACGGAGCTTTGATAGAGTACGTGTAGACATGCATTTTGAGTTAATTGACAAAAATATAAAAAAGAGACTAAATTTGCAATAACAAAAATAAAAATATTTGATATGAATTGCAACTAACAAATAAGTAAAAAGAAAATGAAATTCTAACTTAAAATGCAAATGGTTTTTTTTTTTTTTTTTTTGATGGAGGGGGAAACCCAAATGAAGTACATAGGTCTCAGTTAGAGTCTTACACTAAACGCCATTGTGGGAATCTTATGC
Source organism: Ipomoea trifida (assembly GCA_003576665.1). NCBI lineage: Eukaryota > Viridiplantae > Streptophyta > Magnoliopsida > Solanales > Convolvulaceae > Ipomoea > Ipomoea trifida. Next base: position 9,447,116 of record CP025646.1, read on the forward strand.
TATCGAACTCAAGCAGATTCAAAATATTTTCCGGAGGGTCCTTGATGATGTGTATTCCTCTTGGGTGTACCTTTGCTAGGCTCGCCATGCGGTCAGCTGGAGCATTGATCTCCCGTGGTATGGCAGTTATCTTCCAATCTTCTATTTGCCTTAGCTCTTGTCTACAGGCTCTGACGATGTTACAGATCCTGCTATTGTTGGTTGCCCCTTCGTTGATTGCAACAGTAAGTTTCTGACGATGTTACAGATCAGATCCTGCTATTGTTGGTTGCCCCTTCGTTGATTGCAGCAGTAAGTTCCTAGGAGTCACCTTCGAAGGTGACCCTCTTGAACCCCATGTGATTTGCTACTTGTATACTTCTGAGTAGCTCTTGTCTGCAGGCTCTGACGATGTTACAGATCCTGCTATTGTTGGTTGCCCCTTCGTTGATTGCAGCAGTAAGTTTTTGACGATGTTACATATCCTGCTATTGTTGGTTGCCCCTTTGTAAGCTGACCCTCTTGAACCCCATGTGATTTGCTATTGTTAGTTGCCCCTTTGTAAGGTGGGGTTTTTGACAAAAATAAGAAAGAATCAATTTCTTTTGACAAAAAAACGAAGGAAATTTTTTTTTGACAAGATTGCGAAAACCAAATGCGGTTGAGTTTAAAATACTTGTTTTAAATACGAAACTTAAATGCATTTCGGAAATGCGTATGATGTATAAAATACGTCATACGCATTTCCGAAATGCGAATGAACTTAAAAAAAAATTAAAAAAAAAATAAAATTTTGGCCTTCTCCGGCGAAGGAGAAGGCGACCCAGTTTGGTTGCCTTCTCCTTCGCCGGAGAAGGCAACCATTTGGTCGCCTTCTCCGGCTACGGAGAAGGCAACCCAACTAGGTCGCCTTCTCCAAGGAGAAGGCGACAATATGAACTTAAAAAAAAAAAAAAAATGGTCGCCTTCTGCGGCGAAGGAGAAGGCAACCCAACTGGGTCGCCTTCTCCTTCGTGACAATATGAACTTAAAAAAGAAGGAAAAAAAAAAACTTTTGGCCTTCTCCTTCGCGACAATATGAACTTAAAAAAGAAGGAAAAAAAAAACTTTTGGCCTTCTCTGGCGAAGGAGAAGGCGACCAAATGGTTTCCTTCTGCGGCGAAGGAGAAGGCAACCCAACTGGGTCGTCTTCTCCTTCGCGACAATATGAACTTAAAAAAAGAAGAAAAAAAAAAAAACTTTTGGCCTTCTCCGGCGAAGGAGAAGGCGACCAAATGGTTGCCTTCTCCGGCGAAGGAGAAGGCAACCCAACTGGGTCGCCTTCTCCATCGCCAGAGAAGGCCAAAATTTTATTTTTAAAAAAAATTTTTTTTAAGTTCATTCGCATTTCGGAAATGCGTATGATCATACGCATTTCCGAAAAGCGTTTAAGTTTCGTATTTAAAACAAGTATTTTAAACTCAACCGCATTTGGGAAATGCGGTTTTCGCAATCCTGTCAAAAAAATTTTTCGTTCGTTTTTTTGTCAAAAGATATTGATTCTTTCGTATTTTTGTCAAAAACCCTTGTAAGGTGACCCTCTTGAACCCCATGTGATTACTTCTGAGTAATGCCCATGCTTCTACTTGTAATGGGGGCAGGATCTAATGTTGCAGATGAACCTGTTATTTAATATTGAGCTAGGATCACTCAACTGGGCTATAATGCACATGGGCCAAACCACACTAAAAGATTGAATTCAACCAATTAGCTAGTCTAACCCATAGCCTTATAAAGGCATATTTACTCTCTTATTTTATCAATGTGGGATTCTTAACAGAACCCTCTCATTGATCCAATGTTGCAGATGAACCCTCATTTCCATGAACCTTAGGAGTTCCTTATGATCCTAGTGCAGGGGATCCAATGTTGCAGATGAACCCTCATTGATCCAATGTTGCAGATGAACCCTCATTTCCATGAACCTTAGGAGTCCCTTATGATCCCGCCGCATCCTGCACTGCTTGTTGAACTTAACATTTAAAGAGTGGTTGGACTGGGGAATTTCCAACTAGCATTAACTTAAATCAAGGAATTTCCAACAAAGGTAACCGCTCCAAACCATAATGTGATATTCAGAAATACAGCCCAACCCATCCATTCTAAGATTGCGTGGATTAATTTCCATGGTTTTTTCTTCTTTGGTTAGCCCGCTGCACACTTTTAATGTATAATTAAAAATGGCCAAAAATTAAATTCGCCCACCGTGGGGCTCGAACCCACGACCACAAGGTTAAGAGCCTTGCGCTCTACCAACTGAGCTAGACGGGCTTTGTTTTTTGTTTTCAAAATAGAATTTATATAACTGGCAAACAAGAAACAGGATTATGGCTCTACAATTCCGGCGGGCTTAGCTGACATGTTCTTGGCTATTCCAGATGTCACTATAAATAAATACTCCGTATGAAATATCCAGCCGCTTATCCCCTCCGGCGGGCACTTTTCCGGCGTCATGAGTCTCGACGTAGCGCCTCTTTTGATTTGCAGAGCCGGTTTAGTGAGGAAAAGCTGGTTCGTACGAACGGCGAATCCGCATCCGCTCGGCCGGGAACCTGGGCGGCTCACTGTTCCTTCGATTCTCACCAGGAGATTAACGTCTGGTCGAAGAACGGTAACAGTTGCTGCTCTGAACGTGAAGGAGGGTTCCGTGACGCAGAAAATTGCGACTCCGGTGAGAATAGTAGCCCTTGTTGGTGAAGGTAGCGTCAGCCCTCTCAAGTCCGCTCCTTGGCATGACGTCTTGCTCCACACCGTGAGTATACCTTCATTTCCTTCCTATTTCGTACACTAACATTACTGCGGTGGAATATCTGTGTTTTATTTTCTGTAAGTTATGAACTTCTAATCGTATACTTTGATTCACTTGTCGTCTAAGAATACTAACACTGCAGAAATTCCGCTCCGCTAGCATAAAATTTAATTTAGCCCGAACAGAAGATTCACAATTTTGCAGGATTCTTATTGAGTTATTGGCACAATGGATTAGTTAAGTGTGATATGTCTGTTCTACTCAGCTTATTCACCCCCTTTTGATCTTTTCATTTTGAGCTAACTAATTGCCCCATGTCCCTTCAGCATTTCATGGTATAGGCCACTAGGGATGGACATGATACTGCAATTTCTGACTTTCCTACTCCTTTGCCTACAGTTGCTTCTCTCTCTCTCTTGTTTGCTCTGCTGCATATGCACACTACAATAAATTAAAGAAAAGAGTAAATACCATTTGGGTCTTTTGACTTTTACCATCCCTGGTCCACTTTCAAGTTAACCGCTTATGGTATTTCAACTATCAAATTTTAACATGTCTTGGTCCTTCTAGGAGGACAGGACCACGGCTGGTTAAATTTTAAAAGTTGACCATGGCTAGTTAAAATTTGATAGTTGAAGAACTATGGGTTGTTAACTTGAAAGTTGAAAGACTATGGGGGGCTAATTTGAAAGTTTAGGACTAAATGTGGAAAAAACACTATATTCAGAGAACCCCATATGACATTAACTCATAAAGAAAATGAATTTGGAATTGAGAGTATGTTCTGTTTAATGTCTAAAATATTTTGTAATTTGGTGCTCTTATAAGGACTATTTTTCCATGCAGGCACAGAGGTTGAAGTGGGTTGATGAACAGTATGAAATGCTTGTATTCAGTGACAACTTTTATCAATCTAATAATGAACATGCGAAACATGTCGCAGAGGAAGTTAGCCGAGCAAATATTTTGGTGGTTGTTGCAGTTAGAAATGAAGAATCAGTCAAATGGATTCAAGCAAATGGCCAATTTGTCCCAAATATTATATGCTTTGAGTCATCTGCAGCATTAAGAAATAAGCTGGGAGGACTCATTATTGAAACTGAGAACAAGGGGAATATATTTAGAAAATTAGCTCCAATTTCACAATTGAAGAAACTAGATGAATCTCGGGAAGTAGTCCAAACTGTGTCTGCAGCTTGGGACAGGTATAATTCTGATGACATACGGTTTTGTCTGTTAATTATAATCAATGCTTATATAACCCCAGTTCCAATACTGAAGAACCTAAGAGCAAAAGGCTTCTCTACCTTGAACTGCATGTTGAAAAATTGTGGGCCTCAGATATTGAATTGTCTTTTGGATCCTAACTGTAGAAAAGCCCTTCAGTGTTTAAACCAGTGCAGCCCTGTAGATCAGGTTTGCAATTACCGATGCATTGCTTCATATGAGAGTCCATATCTGGAAGAGTTCTCTCTTTGTGTGCTGCAGAAGAATAACTGTCTAGAGCTGGATGCAAAAATCCCTGAAAAACCTTATGTGGCTCCAATGGTAGAATTTCGAGGGGAGAAATTGTGTCATGAAACTGCCGAGGATCTTTTTGTGGGCTGGTTGGGGATATCAGAATGGAGTTGGCGCGTTGTGGCAGGGCAAAATCCAGCCTATGATCAATTTCCATGCCAGTACCAGTTGTTTTACAGAGGAAAAGCAAGAGGGTCATTTTGGTATGAGCCAGTCTTTCAGGTAAGGACACTGGAGGGTAGTCTAGTCTGGAGAAGGCGAAAGTACCGAGTGAAAAGAGGAAAAGTACCAGGGACATTTTACTTCAGTGTCTTGGATAATGGAGTGGTTTCGAACGAGTTCTGGACAATCGTAGATGTTTCTGATGATTTCAGCTGGGGCTTGTTTCACTATAGTGGTGCTGCTCGAGTGGCAGGGCAATCATACTCCGGAGCAGTGCTAGTCAGCCCAGATGGTTCATATCCAGATGAGAAGGAACACCAGAGATTAGTCTCGGCATTGGATAGGTGTTGTATCAAAGAATGGGAGCTATTCACGGTTGATAATTGTTCATGTCAAGATCCACCTCTATGGCTTCCTGAGGGATCTAAATTACATTACAAGGTTGAAGTTCAGAGTAGTAAACAATCATCTCTTTAGGGATCCACATAGCATTAAACATGGTGATGTCTTGGCCCTGAGAAACTTATTGCTGCTTGGCATTCACCAAAGCGATATCAACCAAATAGTCTATTACTCCAATGGGCGTTCTTTACCTCACAGGAGATGTTGTCCCAGGTATTACTGTAAGTCATTCATTATTTATTTAAGCAAGCCCAATATGGCAATATGAATTTGACAGTGTTCTAGATACCTTCTCATTTGTTAGAGTTTGATCATAAAGTAAAATAGTATTATTTCGCATTGTTGAGTACAGTTCTTAAAGGAAGATTGTATATGATGGTTTATTGTAATTTTTTTTAAAGTGATCTTATAGGCACAGTTTCTTCCCATAAATTGATTAAAAAGTCATTGTTTAACTCTCATCTGTCTTATTTTAGCATTTATTTATAGATAATTACATTGAATAATGAGTTGTTACATGTTATCTGAGGAACTAAATTTACACTATTGTTATAATTGAGAGGCTAAACATACCATTTTCCCAAAGTAAGAAAGAAATGAGTTGGTTAATAGTACTTTTGCTCCAAATTTTATACTATTTAAAGATGGGTTCTACTACATGGACTCTCAAATTTTACTCCTTAGTGTAACGGGCATTGATAAGTTACTTTTTCATGTAAGTTTTAATACAAGTGTTTACTTCAAGATTTTGTGTGAATACAAAATTGAGAATAAAAAATGAGAGTACATATAATATTTTTTCTTTGAAAATTTGTAGTCTGTCACCAATGATCTCAAGGTACAATACTACCCTGACTTGGGTTTGATTCCTAAGCTGCTGAACTGACATTAATGACTTCTTAGATTAGACCATCTTGCCCTTGATAGAAAAATTCACTCCAAATTAAACATTCTAATGATGTTGAATATTTTTCCCGTGAAAACATTAAATATCCTCAATATATGTAATGGGTCTTGTGGCAAGCGAACTTGCATTTGGGTTCACTTCACGGACACAATCTTTGAGTATCTTAGTTAGTTATAGGCTTTGCGCCAATGAGATTCCACTACAGGCAAGTAGGTAAAGTCAATATTTTAATTGGACTACTTTCGGGAGCTGGTCAACCAATTTATTTAAATGAGCAGAATTTTTACTTGTTTAAAGGCCTCCGTCTTGAATATTGCAATGGCCTCTCTATTGACCACAAAGGAACTTGTGACAATTGATCAACTGAATGATTACCTTACCGCCATCAGCTCATATACATTGACAACATCCTCTGTTGGCTACCCACAGGCACTTGCAACTCTCGTCACTTAACATAGATCACTTGCCGCTTCGCGATCGGAACAACCCGCTAAATGGCCCCATGGTTGTGGTCGTGGTAATAGAGAAGGTCGAGGTCGTGGCTATGTTCCGAAGTGCTAAATTTGGAACAATCTTTTTCATATAGCTTTACAATGCTATATGAGGTATTCATGAGCTCCTAATTCTCAAGCAAACATGGCTTATTCTACTGATCTAGATGCTACCATGTTCACTCATTATTGGTTTCGCGGCACTCGTGCCACTCATCATGCCACTCCAAATCCCTCCTCGCAGCAATGAGTAGAAGAGTATACAAGCAACGCCACTCTTTGAGTTGGTAATAGTTTGAATATTTATAGTATTGAGCATACTTCCATGTCCCATTCTTCACGTGTCCTACAATTACAAAATGTGTTACATGTTCCTAAACTAACCAACTATCTCATATCTGTCAAACATTTCACCACTGATAATAATATTTTCTTTGAGTTCCACTCATTTTTATTGTGAAGGATCTCAACACCAACTAAATTCTACTTAAGGCTAGGGAGAAAGCTCGAGGGGATACAAAATTCAATTGCATTCACAACATCCAAAGCATCTTTAGAAGTTTGACACAATTGTCTTGGACTCTTGGCCACCATCACTCAAGAGCCTTACACAATATTCTACGTTATTTTTCAATGTCTAAGTTCTTAAATAACGTTAACTCTATTTCATATGCTTGTCGACTAGGGAAATCCTCACTCTTTCCACTAGAAAGAGTAAGAAAGTATAGTTATGATATTTTAGATTTAGTTTACACAGACATTTGGGGGCTATCCCCAATTCTATCTAATAAATGTCATCATTATTTTGTTATTTTTATTAATAATTACTCTCGAGTCTCGATATACGTGGTGTTGGTTTTATGACTTTTGGGTAGTCACAGGCAGGCCAACACTCACTACAAGAAATTTCACATTTAGTGACAATAGAAATTGTCACCTAAACTATCGATTTTGGTCACTATTAAAATTAGTGACCAATTTTTGAAGTCGTCACCTGTCGTCACTATATCCTCCGTCACTATTACAATAGTGACGACTTTTGAAAAGTTGTCACAATTACTCAAGGCTTTTGTGACAATGTTTACATACACTAAAAGTAGTATTTGAGTGATACCAATAGTGGTCACAATAAATGTACAATTTGTGACCTAATATGTTATTACAAAAAATTCATTTAGTGACAACTAAAATTGTTACAATTAATTATTTTATTGTGACAACACTTTAGTCACAATAATTGTATTTATTTGTGAGAATTGTTTTGACACAAAAATGATTATTAATGACCTAAAATGTTACAAATAATTATTTTTTTGTGACAACAAACATATTAACAAATATTATATTTAGCATCATTTCTCTTCAATGTTTTGATCAAATACCAAAACGATCATTAATTAATTAATTAATTAATATTAATTAATACTATTAATACTATAACTTTTTTTTAAAAAAATCACTATTTCCAGAGAAGCCTCAGGCTTCAATATTTATGAAGCCTGAGGCTTCTATTTCCATAACCATCCAATTTGGATGGCAGTTTAAGGGGGCGTTGAGCTCCCTTTTAATGAGGGAGCTCAACGCCCTCTTTTTATTCGTTTTTCGATGTGGGATCATTTGATCCCACATCACTTTTCTTCTTTTTTTTTTATTATTAATTTTATTATTAATAATTATTATTGTTGTGATTATTATATTATTATTAATAATTATTATTATTCTTCCCTCAATTAATTATTATTATTATTATTATTATCATTATTATTATTATTATTATTATTATTATTATTATTATTATTACTACTACTACTACTGTTGTTGTTACTACTACTACTACCTTGATGATAATGTGTAGTAGATGAAATTTTGTAGACTAAATTTTTGTTTATGCGAGTGGTATTTGCTATGAAGGTTTTTGTATAATTCTAAATTTTATATATATAAAGAAATACACACACACATATGTATATAATTGTTTCAATTAATTGGTCGAATTAATCAATATTTTATTATGTATAATATTTTTATATTATATATTTGATACAACCATCTTGTACAAAAATTATACTAAGAGGATGACTCTTAATGTACAAATAATAGGTTAATGTGGTTAGGTGTAATAATTCAATTAATTTGATTAATTTTAAATCAAACTAACTGGGTTTTTATTTTGAGAAATTGTTACTTAATCAACCAAACTAAATTATACTTTAACTAATTCAATTTATTGGTCCATAACTATATTTTTATTATATATAATTTATTTTATACTATATATTTTATACAACCATATTGTAAAAACCTGGGATGGTTCTTATTGTACAAATAATTGGCTATTGCCCTTAGGGTAGTCATCTGATGCATTTGATTAATTTTGAATTAAATTTAAAGATGAAGACACCATATTGATAGAAGAACAATCCATCTCTAGGAATGAAATTCTTAGAAACAACTAATTACTCGTCACAATTATCATAAATTAGTGACAAAACTTGAAATCAACACAATTATTGTCACAATTTAGGAATTTTTATTACGAAATTATAGAGCGTCACAAATATTTGTAACAATTTCATCACAAAAAATGACAATATTAGTGACAATAGTAATTTTTTGTCACAATTGTTTCTCATTTATAATGGTACTAACCAATTATATTTTTATTGACAAAATAAGTTGTTACAAATATTATAAACAAGAGTGACCAACAACTATTTGTCACAAAAAGTATTAACATTTGTGTCCACATTATATTTTGTCACAACTACATTTGTTCCCGCCATAATTATAATGCCGCCAAAATGCACATACATTTAGTGACAACAAATAGTGACAACGTATGTTACGACACTATTATTCTAGTAATAGTGACAACTTACTCGTAACAAATACTTACTTGTCACAATTACCATACTATCTGTGACAAAAAAAAATTTATCACAATTATCCCACACAACAGTGTCGAATTATTTTTTTGGTCACGAAAAGTGTATTATTTGTGACTAAATTACAAAGTGTCACAAAAGATTTGTCACTAAATGTCTTCATTCTTGTAGTGACTACCTGTTAGAATAGCGAGAATATAGGAAATATGTAGGAAAAATATATGGAGAGAATATAAGTATTGTATTGCTTAGAATTGCTTCCCCCACTTTCTCCTTGTGTGGAGGGTCTATTTATACATATTTTGGGCCTAGAGCCCTACAAGGAATAAGAATCCTGGACCGCCCCATATTGGGAGTCCTTGTTACATTATAACTAATAAGCCCTAATCTTGTTAATATTATAAGTGCTAAGTCTAATCCTTATCGAACTCTTCTGTAGCTTTGTGTTGAGGGTCCTTCTTAGGCTTTCTTGATCCAATTGCTTTCTTGGGCCGGTCTATGTAGTCCAAGCCTAGTGTATTATCCATCATCCAGTCCCCCACTTTCTTGAGACTTTGTGGATACGAAGTCTCTAGAAAGTATACTTGCTCTCTTGGGCCGGTTCATGTAGCCCAGGGCTAGTGTATTATCCATCATCCAGTCCTCCACTTTCTTGGGATTTTGTGAATACAAAGTCTCGGGAAAGTATAATTGTGCTTTTTTGTTTCGATCAATCTGTAAATAGAAATTTTTTTCTTTTTTTTTCTTCCATTGCCTAATGAGTATGTGTTTCTTCCACACGGTGGTGGGAATACGAGTCTGCCACTGGCTAATGGGTATATGTCTTCCACTCGGTGGTGGGTATATGTCTTCCATTGCCTAGTGAGTATGCGTTTCTTCCACACGGTGGTGGGAATACGAGTCTGCCACTAGCTAATGGGTATACGTCTTCCACTCGGTGGTGGGTATATGTCTTCCACTCGGTGGTGGGTATATGTCTTCCACTCGGTGGTGGGTATATGTCTTCCATTGCCTAGTGAGTATGCGTTTCTTCCACACGGTGGTGGGAATACGAGTCTGCCACTGGCTAATGGGTATATGTCTTCCACTCGGTGGTGGGTATATGTCTTCCACTCGGTGGTGGGTATATGTCTTCCATTGCCTAGTGAGTATGCGTTTCTTCCACACGGTGGTGGGAATACGAGTTTGCCACTGCCTTTTTTTTTTTTTTTTTTTTTTTTCATCGCCTAGTGAGTATGCGTTTCTTCCACACGGTGGTGGGAATACGAGTCTGCCACTGCTTTTTTTTTTTTTTTTTTTCATTGCCTGTTGCCTTCCGCCGTGAGAACCCAGCTACGCCACCATAGCCGTTCGTGACTCCAAGTTTGATTCCATTGCAGTAGTTGATTCTAAGATTCATACAAATAATCCAGCAATAGGAGTACACATACGTAATAATCGATTCCAGAAACCAACTAAATCAGCTTATATATAATCTAACAGTACATGTATATATTTGTTGGTTTCAATTGATTTTGATTCCACAGACATATTTATGTATGTGAACAAGCCTTAATTGATATGTCGTTCTCTTATAACATATAATACATGATTAATAGTGACAAACCACATACTATAAGAATAATGTAATAACAAGTTATATATATCTTGAGTGCAAAAATACCTACATAGCAGTAGGTACATAGCTTGATGCATTGAACATAGCAATATACAGTACATGCATATATAGATGATTCCAAAATCACAATTACATGTAATATGGACAATATATCAATATAAACAGTACGCACATAACCAAGAACAACACGTACATGAATTGATCACGCCACAATTACTTCATTAATATACTTTTATTTTAAGCACATTACTTTAATGTATACGTACAATACGCACATAGCCAAGAAAACATGCAAATCAATTTTTTTTCTTTTAAATATATACAAACAGTACGTATCCAATAAAACATATATGTTTGTTGATTCCATAAGAAATCAAATGTTATTGAAATCCACATTAATCCATCATCTAAGTTACAGTACGCACATACGACGCAGTAATCAACAAACCCAAAACTAATTAAACCTTATAATTAAAAATCCCAAAATATCATGAATCCTAATTGTAGTGATTAATCAATTTACAAGCAAGCTCTGATTAATCAAATTAATCAACTAAACAATATTCACGATCATGGATCCTTAATTAAAAGAAGAATAAGGATAAAGACTTACTTGGTTCTGTGTAATCTCTAACTTGAATAACCAATAATGCTTCACATCTCTAATCTGTTTCTCTGGTTGAGCCCTTAGAATTGTGTAGTCACCATGTTTCTCGAGTTCAAAGGAAAGTACGAAACTTTTCCGTATCGATCCCCACGGACGGCGCCAATGTTGGTTTTATGACTTTTGGGTAGTCACAGGCAGGCCAACACTACCTGTTAGAATAGCGAGAATATAGGAAATATGTAGGAAAAATATATGGAGAGAATATAAGTATTGTATTGCTCAGAATTGCTTCCCCCACTTTCTCCGCGTGTGGAGGGTCTATTTATACATATTTTGGGCCTAGAGCCCTACAAGGAATAAGAATCCTGGACCGCCCCATATTGGGAGTCCCTATTACATTATAACTAATAAGCCCTAATCTTGTTAATATTATAAGTGCTAAGTCTAATCCTTATCGAACTCTTCTGTAGCTTTGTGTTGAGGGTTCTTCTTGGGCTTTCTTGATCCAATTGCTTTCTTGGGCCGGTCTATGTAGTCGAAGCCTAGTGTATTATCCATCACGTGGTTATTTTCGATGAAACTAAAGACAAACATCTATGTCATTTTTCATAAGTTTCAAGCATTGGTTGAGCGAACTTTCTCTTGTAAAATTAAAGCCGTTCAATTTGATCTAGGAGAGGAATACAAAAAATTAGAGTTCTTTGTTGGCATTGGAATAAATCATCACCAATCATGTGCTTACATACATGAACAAAATAGGCGTATAGAAAGACGCCATAGGCACATTGTCTAAATCGGTTTCACCTTGTTTTTCCAATCTTTTGTTCCTCCTCGGTATTGGGCATATGCCTATAAAACTGTTGTTTTCCTCATTTAACTGGATGCCTTTTGTAGCTCTAAACAATCTGAGCCCCTATGCCCTCATCAACAAAGAAAATTCTGATTATTCCTTCTTTCGTGTCTTTAGTTGCTTGTGTTTTCCTTATTTTCGTCCTTATAACAAACACAAAATAGAGTTTTGATTTGCCCTGTCTATCTTTCTTGATTACCTAGAGTCGTTTGAAGGATATTGTTGTTTGAATCTTAATACTAGAAAGATGTTTATAATACGCGATGTCCAATTTGATGAGAATGTTTTTCATTTTGTAACAAATACGTCTCCACATGATCCTGTTTGTGCTCGGGATGCAATACCATGGGTTGTTGTCAATGCCCCAAGTCGACAGCACTACCACTAAGAGGACATAACTGTGGTGCCGATCCAACTACGGACACGGCCCTGGGACAGACTGTGTTACCTAGCCAAAGGGAGACACGACCATGTTGACATATAACCTACCTCCTGGTGGATTTGACACCTAAGAATCCTCCAGTTGCTCTTTCTAAGCCCGAATGGCGCTAGCTAGTAACTCCGATGCAATGGACATATCCTATGGTACTTCTCAACATGACTCGTGGCTCTACAGACTACATGTAACAAAGTTTTGGTTGCATGTATAGAAGATTCTGAGCTCACCCACCACTCTCAAGTTGTGAAAGCCGTAAATGGCGAACACCGATACACCAAGAGCTCAATGATCTACTGCATAACAACATTTGGAAGTTGGTTCCACCTGGACATGATATGAATGTGATAGGATGCAAGTTGGTGTTTCGAGTCAAAATATGATCAATTAAACGATATCAGGCTTGACTTGTTGCCAAAGGGTCCAATTAAGTTGAAGGAAAATATTATTTTGACACTTTCAGTCCAGTGGTCAAGGTCAACTATAGTAAGACTTTTTTAATCCCTTGCCACAACTAAAAGTTAGTCAATATGCCAGATTGATGGTCTGTCTTCCTAAATGGATGCCTAAGTGAGTGTTTTTATGAAGCAACCACCAAGGTATATAGACAAAGACTTTCCTACTCATGTTTGCAAACTGCAGAAATCACTCTACAGCTTGAAACAGGCACCTTGTGCAGTCGTGCATGGTTTAAATGTCTTATGATTGCTTACTTTCAATTTTCTTCAAGGCTTCAAAAACTGATGTGTTTTTGTTTATATATTCAGCTGCTAACACTCAAACTTATTTATTAGTTTATGTTAATGATATACTAATAATTGACAACAATCCAGCAACAAAGGCCTCTTGACTTTAATTACAAATAGGCTGATGTCTTCAAAATTAGAGATATGAGACCACCAAGTTTCTTTTTGGGTATAGAGACAGTTAACAGAAAAGGGGCGATGATCCTGTCATAAAGAAGGTATATGATTGAAATATTTAAAAGGTCGAGAATGGAACATTGCAAACCAATCTCAACTCCAATTCGAATGTATAGTAAGCTAAGTTCAACAACTGCAACTCAACCATATGAAAATCTTACACAGTACTACAACCTTGTTGGAGCACTTCAGTACCTAACCATCACTCGCCACGATCTCTCATTTGCAATTAATAAACTTTGTCAGTACATGCACTCTCCAAACAATGAGCATTGGGCGACACTTAAACGAGTTCTAAGGTATGTTAAATGGACTTTAGATTATAAACTATGTTTTACAAAATCTAACTTTGATGATATTCATGCTTTCTCGAGCTCTAATTGAGTAGGGTGCCCAGAGGACTGAAAATCTACTAATGATTTTGTTGTCTTCATAGGTAAAAATTTAATATCTTGGGCATGTCGCAACCAAATGACAGTGGCTATATCCTCAACAAAAGCATAATACAAAGTCATAGCGGATATTTCAGCAGAAGTAACATGGTTAGTCGCTCTCATTCGTGAACTTTGACTCACAATAACAAAACTATCTCGACTTTGGTGTGATAATCTTGGTGCTACTTATCTGTGTATAAATCTAGTTTTTCATGCTTGAACTAAACATATAAAAATAAACTACCACTTTGATGGTGACAAAGTAACATCAAAGGAGTACAGACAATCAATCTTTGAGTTCTATGGCGATAACCAACGGTAATCTCAATAATTATCACCAATCATCATACGACTAGAGATGGATACTTGAATCTTAACCCCATCTCTCTCAAATTTTGCCAACTTATCTGGACAGACTGTTGGGAGGGTGTGGAGCAACAACAAATTATTAAATTTGGTGTTCAGGGAATGAACTTAACTTTGAAAATTTTCCCTCTCATCCTGGTTGGTGAGTTTCTTCCTCTTGTCCATGTTGACGAGTTCTTCTGTTCAACCTAAGTATCTTCCTTCATTTACTATTTGGATTCGTGGTTGTTGAAGCTGTCCAATCTTCCTTACTCTTGCAATCATGTACCACTTCTCTCTGCCTCATTTGTTCGTGGTTGTTGGATTATTGAATGCCTCTCTTAACGTACTTCTGATGGGATTATCACAAAGGCTGCAAAAGAATTTGAGGTAGGTGAAGATCATGAATGCGGTGCACCTAAACCACACACAAATCTGTTCGACTATTAAGGTTCCCTACATTCAGTACTTGCATGAAAAGGTGACAATAGAGACTTATCCCCTAACCCCACTACCCTAACTGGTTCTCATTCCACCCATAACCTCAGATTCTTCTAGCCCCATTTCGTTCCTGGGTGAAATGGCATCAAGTAGTAATGTAGAGATGGATTTGGAAATAGAATACACAGTCCTATCTCTTCACGATCCAGAAGAGGCAAAGTTTCACCTTGAAAAAGAAAGCAATGAAGAGCAGGAGCTTGAAACTCCATATGTGCTGGTGGGAAAACTTCTTACTGACAAACCCATAAGGTTCAACTTCCTCCGAGATACTATATGGATTCTATTTGGAGACCAGGAAAGGGTATGGTAGCTAAAGAGGTTACGGAAAATCTGTTCAT
The DNA here is from genome assembly GCA_003576665.1 of Ipomoea trifida. NCBI lineage: Eukaryota > Viridiplantae > Streptophyta > Magnoliopsida > Solanales > Convolvulaceae > Ipomoea > Ipomoea trifida. Next base: position 9,462,300 of record CP025646.1, read on the forward strand.
GTTCTACTTTCTCCATGAGGTGGATCTGAACCGTGTCATCGAAGATGGACCTTGGTCCTTTGAACAAAGCCAACTCCTACTGGAATGTGCCGACCCACATGTTCCCCTGGCATTGGTGAATCTGAGTTTTGCAGAATTCTGGGTGCAAGCGCAACTCCTACTGTATGTCTTAGATAGGTTCAAAGCCTATTTAGGATCTATATTTGAAGCCTTTTTAAAGGCCTATATGTTAAATAGGCTTTTAAAAAGGCTTCAAGCCAGGCCAGGCCAACTGTAGGCTCAGGCTTGAGCCTAATAAAAAGCCTACATACAGGCTCAGGCCCAGGCTCAGGCTTTAGATTTCCATAGCAGGCCCAGGCCTAATTTTCTAAAGCCCAGCTCGGCCTAGCCTATTTCCACCCCTACTAGCAAGTCTCCAAAACAGAAAAACTGCGGAAGCCATTGTCACATATTTGGGGGAGTTTATAAGAGTGGATGAGGTTAATCTAAACGGACTATGGAAACAATTCATACGTGTGAGAGCCTGTATTGATGTCTCTATTCCCATCAAACGAAAAATGAAGATCAAACCGAGCAAAGGAGAAGCGTTCTATGTGGACTTCAAGTACGAAAGATTCCCAACATTCTGCTTCCTATGTGGCCTGATCGGTCACAGTGAAATATTTTGCAGCATGCAATTTGAAGGAGTCACTAAGGAGACGGTCAGACCATTCAGCGTCGAGCTTAGAGATGCCGGTCGGCGAACTCAACCCCATCGTGGTCAGAGGTGGTAGCTGCCAGAACTGCCGCGACGGTCTACAAATGTGGATACTGATGCCACCACCTTTACGCACATTAACCAACCCCAGGGACAGGAGGAGAATTTCAGGTAATAAGGTCTCTGACGAAGGGTATTACTCGGCGGACAAGATGTAGGCGGACAACATGTATGAGGTGACTGCATTAAATTGGAAGCAGAAGGAGCCAGTTGAACATTTAATGCTCGCATGCATTAACCTAGATAAAAACCAAACTCATTCCCACTATGAGTCGGATACTTTGGATCCAAGAAAACGCAAACTCGATCTAACTCAAGTTGAGCCCACATCTGAAGAGCACGTTGGGCTGGACCTCTACACTCACTCAACTATGCCAAAAAACTTGCTAGAGACGAGACCTGGAGCCCAGGCCTGCCTAGATCAATGAGTTTCTTATCGTGGAACTGTCGAGATGTGGGCAACCCTTCGACCATTCAACTCCTATTGGACCTAGTCCAACAAAGGAAGTCTGTTGTGATTTTTCTCATGGAAACGCTGGCTAAGAATAATAGGATGCAAGACATTAAGAGGAAATTGGGCTGGAATGGTTGTTTTACTATGGAACCATTGGGCCGAGGAGGAGGTTTGGCCCTCTTATGGAAGGAAAACATAAGTGTCACGGTGTTGTCTTACCCTCAAAACCACATTGACTCCCAAATTCAACTCGAAGGCAGTTGCTTATCGGTGAGGTTCACTGGGTTCTATGGAATGCCAGAATGCACGCAACGAGTGGACTCCTGAAATCTGATCATCGACTTGGTAGCGAGAAGTGAATTACCTTGGCTGCTCATGAGGGACTTCAACGACCTTTTACACCACGAGGATAAACGGGGTAAGCATCCTTATCTAGACAATCTTATTAGAGGGTTCAGGAGGGTTGTAGAGAGTAGTGGGTTGAGTGATTTCCCGTTTCAAGGGAATCAATTTTCCTGGGAGAGAGGCTGGGGAACCGCCAACTGGATTGAAGAAAAACTCAATAGAATCCTTGTGATCGCGCGCGCGGCCTGGCTGGAGAAATTTGATAGAGCTAGGGTTTGGTCTGCTACTGTCCCTTCTAACGACCATATACCCCTAATTCTTTTGCCTACCCCTACGGCTAGAGTTGAGAAGATTAGGAGGTTTAGATTTGAAAATATCTGGATTAAAGAAGAAAGATGACGGGATATAGTGTGGTCTGCCTGGGATTGCACTAGAGGGGAGAATATCACTCAGAGATTGAAGAATTGCAGTACTATGATATGGGATTGAGGCAAAGGGCTTACCAGGGATTTTACTAAGAAAATTGAGAGAAGCCGAAGATTGATGGAGATTCTAAAACACAACACTGATAGTAAAATTATGGAAGCGTTTGGAGAGGCTCAGAGTCAATATCTCAACACTTTGAATCAAGAAAGTGAGTATTGGCGACAAAGGGCTAAGGTGTCTTGGTATAAGCATGGGGATGCCAACACAAAATTTTTCCACAATGTTGTTAAGGGGAGAAGGAATACGAACATGATTGACAAACTTAAGGACGATAATGGCCTGTGGAGATGCAAGGATATGGAAATGAATGCTTTTATTAGTGAGTATTTCCAGAATCTGTTCGAGGCGAACCCAGGGGATATGAAGGGAGTGTTGCATTGTATCACCTGTAAGGTCACGGATGTCCAAAATGCAATGCTTATCCGACAGGTTTCTTCGACTGAGGTCAAGAAGGTGGTATTTAGTATATATGCAACAAGACAAGTCTCCAGGGTCGGATGGCTTAAATCTGGGGTTCTATCGGGCATATTGGGACATCTTGGGGAATGATCTCGTCTATCTTTGCAACTCTGTGATCTCCTCAAGGCGACTCTCGGACGGTATCAACTTCACCCATTTGGTTCTCATTTCGAAGAAGAAAGATCCAACAAGCATGGGAGACCTTAGACTGATTGCATTGTGTAACGTTCTCTACAAAATCATCTTTAAGGTCATGGCGAACAGACTCAAACCCCTTCTCAATAATCTGGTGGCTGAGAATCAATGTACATTTGTTCCCCGAAGGCTGATTACGGGCAACATTATGATGCCTTTTGAAGTCCAACACTTCTTGAAGAGAAAATCCCAGGGCAAGGAAGGATACGCAGCTATCAAGCTGGATATTAGCAAGGCCTATGATGGGGTGGAATAGGACCTAATCAAGGTTCTTCTGTGCAGGATGGGATTTGGGGATCACTAGATCGACTAATCTTATTTTTCAATGTATTTCTACCGTTTCCTACTCTGTTTTATAGGACAACGAAGAGATTGGCCCAATTATTCCAAGGAGAGGCCTAAGGCAGGGAGACCCTCTCTCCCTAATTCTTCATCCTCATTGCGGAACGGTTGGGTGCTATGCCGAGGAATCTGGAAACAAGAGTGATCCTCCATGGCGTCACTATTGCAAGGGAAGCACCACATTTATCTCACCTCTTTTTTGCAGATGATAGTCTCATTTTCATAAAGGCAAACTAGGCGGAGAGCGCAATCTTGAAGGAAACCTTGGAGTCTTATGGGAAGCACTGTTGCAAAAATCCCCGCCTAGGCTGCCTAGGCGCTAGGCGCTCCTAGACCGAAGCGAATAGCTCCCTCGGCGTCCGCCTAGGTGGCCGACCACCTAGCGCCTAACTCGGCCGACTAGGCCGAGTTGGCAGCCGACTGGACCGAATTTGGCCGAGTTAACTCACCCAACTCGGCAGAGTTAACTCGAGCGAGTCGGCCTTATTAATTTTATTATTATATTTATATATATTTAAATTTATTTATTTATTTATATAAGTAAGAGAAGTAAGATATATATATATATATAATATATGACATACACCCACACACATGAATTAATTTTTTATTTTTATAGGTCGCCGCCTAGAACTGCCTAGGTACCGCCTAGGCGCCGCCTAGACCGCTTAGGCGCTAGGCGCTAGTCTACCGCCCGACTAGCGCCTACTGCAACCATGATGGGAAGGCATCAGGACAGATGATCAATTATAACAAATCTACTGTTTCTTTTAGCTCTAATCTGGGCAGAGACATGAGAGATCAAGTTATGAGCATCCTCTAAGTTCACAGGGAAGGCAAAGACGAGAATTACGTAGGCCTACCAGCGATTATTGGCAGAGATAAAAAGAGGATCCTCGCCTTCATCAAAGAACGCATCATAAACAGAATGAATAGCTAGACGAACAGGTTCCTATCAAAGGCCGAAAGAGAGATCTTACTCAAAAATGTGGTTCAAGCTATACCCCTCCATGCAATGAGCATGTTTTTGCTACCAAAGACATTGGTTACTGAAATTGAGAGAACAATGAACTCGTTCTAGTGGAGAGGTGACTGTAGAAGTAGGAGAGACATCAATTGGAAAGAGCGGAATCATCTCACGCAACCAAAGTGCTGGGGTGGGTTGAATTTTAGAAATCTGAGGAATTTTAACTTGGCTATGATTGCCAAACAAACTTGGAGGATTCTACAGAACCCTACGTCCCTGGTGGCAAGAGTTTTTAAGGCCAAGTAATTCCCAAATTGCTCCATTCTTACAGCAAGAAAAAGGGGGTAATCCATCTTTTATCTAGAGCAGTATGGTTGAGACCCAAGAGACAATCAGACGGCATAGCAGATGGAGGGTTGAGGACGGGAACTCTATTCGAATTTGGGGCGATGATTGGCTACCAGATGCTGCCAACACGAAGATTGTAACGCCTCTTTTCCCTTTCTTTCAAGATGCACCGGTGTCATCCCTTTTTAAGGAGAACTCCTCGAGTTGGGACGAAGAGGCGATTAGAGAAATATTTGAGGAACAAGACTCCAACCTGATCCTAAGCATACCTTTACCCTTGGTGAAAAGGCCTGATAAATTAATCTGGAATGATCACAGTACAGGATCTTTCACAGTCAAGGGGTGCAATAGAAACATTTCCCCTCAGTTTGAACAGTCTCAAAGAGTGCCATGGACAACCATGTGGAACCTCAACATACCTCGCAAGATAAAGTCATTTGTGTGACAAGCTTGTACAGGCTGCCTTCCTACTGTTGATAATCTGAGAATGAAAAGGGTGCAGTGTCTGGTTGAGTGTCAGTTGTGCCAAATCAAAGATGAAACCATCTCTCATTTGTTTATCGAATGTGAGCTTGCAAATTCTGTGTGGACACTAAGTGGGATTCCCCTGACTACTCATGGATTTAGTACATTTGCCAACTGGTTGGACTATCATCTTCCTATTCTTGACAAAGATAAGGCATGCCTACTGTTGATGCTTTGTTGGAAAGTGTGGCTTGCCCGCAATGATAAGGTGTGGAATGGCAAAATGGTGGTAAGCAGCAGTTTTGTTAAAGGTACCAAGCGTTATCTGTCGAACTGGACAAACATTGTTGGAGGAGATCAGGCGAAGACAAACTTAAGCAGACACTCGATCCATAAATGGTCTAAACCACCCCCAGGCTTCCTCAAGTTGAACACGGACGCAACGGTCAATTTAAACAACAAGCGAATGGGATTTGGATGGGTGCTCAGGAACGAGAACGGCCAGTTTGTCGCAGCGTCCAGCATTTCCGGGAAAGGCGTGTTCACTCCGAAAGAGGAAGAGGCAATGGCTATCAGGGAAGCTCTCACGTGGATCAAGAATCATGGTATCATGGTGGTCAAGGTTGAAACATACGCTCTCCAGATTATCCAAAGTTTAGAGCATTCTGCTGGAGACTCCTCATTTGATCTTATTCTGTTAGATATTAAGTACCTGCTACTTTCACTTTTTCAAGTAGCTATTTCTTATATTAATCGCACTGCGAATACGGTTGCCCATAGCCTTGCTAGGGAAACCTTTTCCATGTCTGTGCGTCAGGAGTGGAACTTCACCCTTCCTTCTTTCATTATCAATGAGTTGTACTTTGATTTGAATTAATGAAGTTGTGTTTTTCTCAAAAAAAAAAAAAAGAGTCATTTCCATTTTTTGTCCTACTGTTATTGGGGCATTGCCAATTTTAGTCCACTTCATTAATTTTTGCCACATTACGACCGGTCTTATTTAGTCATTGCCACTTTTAGTCCACCGTTAAAATTTTTGTCAAATAACCGTCCAAAACAGGGGTATTTTGATCTTTTTATGCTTTGATAATCTCCTTTACCCTTTGTAGTGGTTTTCCATACAGATTTTCATCCAATGAAGAGGTCCAGCGAAAGCCACGGCTTTGTAATGTGGCTCACATGGCTTTCGCCGGACCTCTTCAATGGATGAAAATGTGTAAGGAAAACCACCGCAAAGGGTCAAGGAGATGACCAAAGCATGAAAAGACCAAAAATACCCCTATTTAGAATGGCAATTTGACAAAAATTTTAACGATGGACTAAAAGTGGCAATGGCTAAATAAGACTGGTCACAATGTGGCAAAAATTAATGAAGTGGACTAAAATTGGCAATGCTCCAATAACAGTAGGACCAAAAATGGAAATGACTCAAAAAAAAAAAAAAAAAAAAGTAACATCAAAGGAGCTACAAGTGTGAACTACATCTTTGTAAAGGACCAACTTGCAAATATCTTCACCAAACCACTCACTACAGCTAGATATAACCTTCTAATGGACAAGTGAAATGTTCTCTCTAGAGAACCTTAACCTTGAGGGGGTGTATTAAGAATTTGTATTTTATCAGTTTCATAATTCCTTCTTTTCTATATATTATTATAACTCTATCTTTACCAATCATGTCCTAGCTAGGACTAATTCTTGTATCTCTATAAATATGTCCATTCCTATACTTTGAAATACGATTGATCAATAATAAAACTCTTTGTAATTTCTCATCAATAATAGCTTAATTGGGCAAAAAAAAAGTTGTCAAAAATATAGCCACAATGGTAACACACTAACACCAATATTTCATTGACAATACTACCCATCCTCTAAAATTTTTCCCTTCTAATCTCTCCCTAATATGACACCCTTTTTTTTTTTTTTTTTTTTTTATTGAATAGTTAGTAGAGTCAATCAATTCATGACACCAATTATTACATGTCAGGAGGGATTAGGAAGGAAACATTTTGTAGTGGAACAAAAAAATTCCTATATCATCAGTGTGATCATTTATTAATTTATATTTTTTACAAGTTTATTTTAAATGATGTTAAAATTATTTAAATGAGTGAAAACTAGAATCAATTTTTTTTTTTAAATAACAGGATAAAATGCAATAAGCATGCAGCATACAGTCTGCAATATATGCAAATTGGACGAAGTTTGCTTGGCAGTATTCTACACAAGCATAGCCCTCTAAATAAAACTGCAGACTGTATGTACACAAATCACACATAATATAATGAACCCAATGTTCACCAAACTTCAACATAATACTCACAAGATGCATGCATAAGCGACTAACAGGTTAGGCGTGTATAAATAGTAAAAAATGCTACCCAAATTTTCATCATACAAAAAGATCCACTGAACCATTATCTCTGCCCTTCTGTTAGAGAAAAAAATAAGCAGAAACTGGAAATCCACTCACTAATGAGAAAACCAAAAGGGATTGTTGAGAAAAGAATTATGTATTGTACATCTCTCACTAATCTATAAATATTTCCTTACAGAAGTCCTGTTGGCCTCAATTTGAAAGAATTTTGGGAAAACAAAAATGAAAAATGATATGCCAAAATCATCAATTTTCACAGAGCTCCCACTCGCCAGACCTAACTATATATATAGGTATATTCTTCAAGATTCATACTGCTTCCTTCCACTAAGCTTGCTTATATATTTAGAGGCAAAAGTTCAAAACCAAAATAATTTACAGCTGTACTCGGTGCCGCTAATAGCAGACTGGGACTTGTCAGTATGGTAGCAGCGGCAGCAAGGTGGTTTTTGAGCAACGGTCAAAACTCAAAAGCATATATATATATATATATATATATATATAATAGAAGTAGTTTTGTATCCGATTTTCACATGAGAGGGAGGTATCCCCCTCCATGCCCTTTCCTCAGGACAAGAGGCCCAGCATTTTCAGGGACCTTATCCAATGCTCTATTGCACCCATCAATCACATCAACAAACCCAGTAGCAATGCTGGCCAGCTGTAGCTGCAATCTCAGATCCCTCGTTCTTTTCAACAAACATCTAAATGATTTCCCTAGGTATTTTGCCCATTCGGCTGGAAGTCCTCCCCCGGTCATCAACCATACGGAGAACTGGGATTGATCCCCTCTGGCAGCCACCTCAGCTCTATAAAATCTTGCAAGTTCAAGGAGCATTGAGGGTTGGAGAGGGAGGACAGCCACAAATTCAGCAATAAACTGTTCAATAAGCTCTGGTCTAAGCATTTGATTCCAAATTACCAGGGCCCATTCGCCTGGCTGGTTAAGATTATAAGCTTCGGCAACAATTAGAGCCTCCAGGAAACGGGATTGCTCAACCAGAACTCGCCGTGCATTAGTTTCAGATAGACTAAGCCAATGCAAATCTGGCATTCGAATTTGAAGGGACAATAGTGATGCCTGAGCACAGGCTCCACATGCTTTATTGCCAGCATCAATGGAAGAGTAAACTTCAGCAGCTTCAATGTAATATCGCATGGATGCTAGGAGATCATCAGTCTGATCCTTGTCATAACGGAAAAACCATTGCTGAGATGAATGTTCTGCCCGAGACATCAAAAGGGATGCAGTTTCATGCTTCATATCAAAGTGATTATAAACCTGGATGGAAATCAAGAAAAAAAAGCTCATTTTTAACTATATATGACATGCAAGTCGACGTTGAGGCATGCATCAACAGAAATGAAGAGATAGGAAATAATTGAATAGCAAGAGTCACACCATGGCAAATGCATCAAGATCATTGGGATTAAATTGCTTGAGTGATGTCAGAACTGCCATTCTAAATCCTCTAACAGCCTCTGCAAAACCAGCATTTGCATCCACAGCAGCTGAAAACTTTTGGAGAAGAAGATCCAGCTGGCCATTTTCAATAAGAATTCCGAGAATAAAATTAAGTGAATAAAAATTCCCCACTCCAGTTATCAATCGAGCCAAACACGGAAAATCGCCTTCAGAAACATAAGCTTCCACCCTGGTTGCTGCAAGAGCTACAAGAACATCGACTCCATCAAGGCATGCAGATGACTTGTAGAAATGGTGGGACAGAATAAGAAGCTCCACCTGAAACATTAATTTCCACAGTAAGGCTATCAACAATCAATGTGAAGTTACAGTGCTTTTCTTTTCGTTTTCCTCAAATCCTGCAAGATGTGGAGCCTTGCACATTGGGTCTGGCCAACATTAAGTGGAATGATGTGTCTGAGTGATGAAATGAATAAATGAAAAGATACTGGTTTAACCTATTACCTCACAGGCATGCGGTATTTCTTGCCCAGTGATCACCAAGCGCATTAAAGCATGGCCTACTTCGGGTTCAGAAGGGCAAAGCTCAGCCCACTTCAAGAAATCTGAAAATCTCCACAACAAAGGGGCAGGTCCTTCCTCCTTTTGAGAATCCATATATCCCCCACGATGTGCTGCTAGCAATCCCTATTAACAAAAAGACCAATAAACATACAAAAATGCAAGAGATCAGTATCATTATTGAAATCATAAAGACTGCAGTTCCAATTACGTGTAATAAAACTGATATAAATCCAATCTGGATACAACTAAACAGATCATTATTACTGCTTCTGCACAACTTATCTGCATGTTATGGCACAAGCTAATTTTATACTCCAAAAAGTTTTGGTTGTATGTATCTAGAATTTCATGTCCCTTGAACTAAAATATGCTTAATCTTAAGAAATACTAGGTTGAAAGGCAAGGCAGGCAGAGCCTAGTATATATAGGCTATGAGATACCCAAGGAGTCTTCTACATTATTAACACATGGTTTCTTTTTTCAATGCTTCAAAAAGGAGAAAGACAAATGTACCTTCAGAAAAGATTCAGCAAGAATTTGAGCAATGCTAGCTGCTGGCATAGGATGAGTTTGCACCAAGAGATCTGCTTCTTCAAATGAATCTTGTGCTTTGAGAGCAAGCAATTGTAAAATTTCAATTGGTTGCTTATCAAATGCCTCTGAAAACGAAAGGCCCAACACATTGGCCGACTTCACGACTGCTATCACTCTCCTGCAGAGTCCTCGTCCCCTGCCTTCTGCAGGGACAACTGCTAAACTCTCCAATACCTGGAAGCAAGCTAGAAATTACTATAGTTGAAAAAGAATCATGAATATGCATTGCAAAGTTAATAGGACTAGACATTTGAAGAAAAAGTAGAACAGGCAGACAAGTATTTGGCTCCAGCTGCATCCAAGACAGTGATATTATTCATTATAAACAAAAGGTAAAACATGGTATGACTAACACTCCAATTGCACTATTCTTCCATCATACAGTATTGGTTTTCACCACAGAACAATTCAAGTCTTCATGACAAGAGCCCATAAGCAATTTGAATGACAGTGCTGATAAAAGAAATCAAAATTTAAGGCACACGCAAAATGGCACTGCTAGGTGCTCACTAATGCCACCAGAATAAGGATACAATCATAGAGAAAATGGGATGCATCTATCAAGTTGACTCTTCATGTAGCCTGGTTCAGCTATCAGGGCATGCCTCTAAGGGCATATAAAAATAGGTGGAAAAACACAAATCATCACTACCTGCAGGGGGTCAATAATGTGCTGATCATGAAGAAGATTGTATGAATGCATAATGAATCGCACTCCATCATCTAACACTGATGTTAACACATTTTGGTTTGGAGTAGAGAAAGCAGCAAGCTTAAGAGCAGTATCCACAATTGTGAATTCAGATGGCATGTTGTCTGGAGACAATTTCTGTTGGAGCTGTCTAGCAGCTGTTATTTGTCCAAATTCCAGTAGTGAAAGTATGGCCCTTTCTAGCTCCAGAGGTTCCACTCTTTCCTGCCATCTGGAGAAAGATTCTACTTTAAAGTTCTCATCTACTAGCTGCGTATCATCTTTCAGATTGAATTGAAATAAGCCTTCAGATTCACTGCCTTTCTCCAATGCATCAGCAAAAGGCTTCCTTGATGGAACAAAGCTTTTGGTTCTGCGTTTAGCTTTAGCACCTGAAGTAGAATCCAGAACTTGAGGAGTCCGCAGTTGTGTCTGGTTAATATCTCTTGCATCAGTCCTCTCCACAATTTTGCTCCTCAAATGGTTTATGTGATTATCCATTTTTGTTATAATAGTTGCAGTGTGCTCAACAATATTAGAGCTCTTGCTAGTTGTAATTTCCCGGTTGCAACTTTTTGAGGTGATCTCTCCTTCACTTTTCACTTGACTTTCTGATTCAACAGCCAGAAGCCATGCTCTTGTTTCAATCTCTCTTAGGAGGTTCAATGGATAAACTCTGAAAAAATTGTTAAAAGTTAAAATTGTGAAATTACAAGTAGAACTTTTAAGCAGGAGGGTTTTATTGGACAGTTACGGGTTAGATTGAGTTATCATTCCACTCAGCCATTGCAAAGAAAGCAATAACAGTTCATGAAGCTCTCTGGTTGGGAGATCTTTCTCTGCTTCCTCAGCATGCTTAAGAAAGAATAATCCTGCCTATAACGCAAAACAGCAAAAGATAATAAGAAATTAACTAATAGTCGGCACCATCAAGCAAAGAACTCAGTTAGCCCAAAATCATATCATTCAACCCCACCCTGTCCTGCAAAACCATAAAAGAAAGCACAAGTAACTGAATAACCTGTAAAGGTGGAAAAGAATTTCTAATAAATAGTGTCTGGCAGTGACCCCATAAAGCAACTCTTTCTTCTTGGACGTCCCAAAGAAACTCTTTCCACTCTGCAACCATGGACTCAGCCTAGACACGTACAGAGAGAGAGAGAGAGAGAGAGAGATCAAAGCAATGTAGAACAGATAAATTAAGACAATCACAGATACAAAATTTACTAAAAGTGAAGGACATTGTCAAAACTCGAACATATCTCCTATATTTTATGTTCTGCAGTTTAAAATGACAAGATTATTCAAGAACTCCGGCACATTACACAAATAAGTAATGAAGTAATAATGTGAATTTGCATGTAAAAGAATCATATCATTGTCTAAATTCAAAATTTTGAAGAATTCATGAATGCTGTGAGAAGTATATTGGTATTACCTCATAGCATGCTAACATTTTAGACTGACCCAGAAAAGGAAAGTATCACAAAAATTGGAATAGAAGTGGTTAAGAGCACAATTGTAAAAAAGGTTAAATGGATAGTTATCTAGTGTTTCTTCTGTACAACATATAGGAATTTCTTTGGAACAGGAAAGGAACTCCTTGGCCATACAGCAGAACAAACAAAAAATTAAATAACATTTACCAGATAATACTGTCCCATAACTTTTTAAGAAATTGATATAGGCTTAAATTAGCAAGAGTCTTGGCAATATAGTTAGAAAGTTGACTTATAGGCAGTCATTATTAAATCATGCAGCATTTAATTATTTGTATAAGGTAGTGCATGAGATGTGCTACCTGCATTTCAGTCACATGATGCACCGCAGATTTCCAAGATCCAACACTAGTCTCTAACTGTCTTGCCCAATTCCGTGCATGTTCCCAATAACCATGCTTTTCCAATGCAATTAATAGCGAAGCATCATCCAAAGACTCGTTTGCTAGGTGTAGGCTGTCATCTTTTTGTAATGAAGGTTCTGCCAAATTTATTTTCCAAAAAAGCCGCCGATATGAAGCTGCAGCTGACCCCCCATCACCAAATTCAGTTGCAGCAAGGAGCTGCAGTAAACATCTTTTTTCATAAGGTGAAGCACATTTTAAGAGCATTGCATCAGCAGCTTTGACAGCTGTAGAGCATATCCAAGAACTCCCAGCTTGCCCTTCTTTCCACATATTTGCTTGTACATGAGGTTCTTCCTTAATTCTGGCAGAAAAGGATCCCAGGTGTGCTGAAGCTTCAGACAGGCGCATTTGCGAGAAGGCCTGAAAATAACACAAGAATCCTAATTAAATCTAGAAATATTGATGCCGCTACTCTTATATAAACGCCATCAACTTATTAATTAAGAATATACAAAATTGGGAAAGGAAATGCTGTCAACAAATCAATTAAGAATGACAAATTTGGGAAAGTGCATTCTTTATCACCATATGATGGACAATCATTTATGGAATGGTCAGTTACTTCAGAAAACATGTCAACGATATACTAACGATTTGTAGCATAATTCAAAGAGAAGAGATTACCTTACACTCCATAATACTTCTTACTAACACGTAGTTAACATGATGATACTCATCATTCAGCTACTATGCTTAGACACAGCTAAAAGAAATATGTATACAACCTAATAGAAAGAGGCTTGAAATAATCTCATAGACAATTAATGCATAAGTAATGTTCCTTTTACAGAACTGAAAAATCTAAACAATTTCACAACTGGTCCATTAGTTTTAGAATAGTGTGGTATCATGTTAACATGCTCCATACAAAGTAAAATCTCCAATGCATACATCTGGAATATAAATGCAGACACAAATTTGAGTTGATTAGGAGAACACCAAACTAAGAGTGCTTAAGAGCTAGCAATATGTTCTCAAGAGGATAATGTGATATAATGACAGCCAGAATTTTCAGCTAGAAGGTGACAATAATGGGAAGAATATGTGGATAAATATGAGCATTCTTCCAAAACTTTTCAATCAACATGCATAATTCAGTTCAGCATTATGAAATGGATTACATGGTAGCATTCTTTTGGTACCAAGGAACTACAGATAATTCACAGGAGTAGCATATGCTTAAGGACAAAAGGTTAGAGAACAAACCTGAAGAGCACGGATAAAGGGTAAGAGAGAACATGAAGGAAGAAACATTTCAAAAGCCCTTAGGAGAGGGAGGAACAAATTTTTTTCACAAAGAACTGCTACCATTCTTGATAAAGAAGCAAATACTTCAGTAGAATCAATTGAAACTTTCTCATCTTGAGCTACTTGCTTGTCCATTGCATCTTCAGTTATAATACCTCTAGCACTCACACCGCTAGAGGGTGAAGATACTTCAGGTGCTCTAAAAGTCAAAGAATCTATAGACATGGGATCCATGAGCCGCCTACGTTTTGAATTTCTTCGGTTATAATGAACTGTAGGGGCTCTAGCACTTGCTGGAAGGGAATTAGTTGCTTCCACTGCTGCACCAACATTATTTGCAATCTGGGAAGCAATATTATTAACCTTGATGGCTGAAGTTTCCCTGGAAAGAAAATAAAAAATAGGATCAGAATAATAAATATATGAAATGTATTTATAAACAAGAAAGCATAATGAAACCATGGTGTATAAATTTGATTATCCATTAAAAAAAAAAAAAAAAGAAATATGTGATCATGGGTGACCTTGCTGCAGTAATTTCCAGCCAAACCGTAAGACAAGACAAAGGAGAAACATCAGGAAAACAAGATGCAATTATGGCCAACAGTGACCAACACAAATTCTTTGCTTTTTGGAGAAGAACCTGTCCTGGACTTTTCTGATTCTCACAATCTGCTATAATTCCAAATAGTTCAGTTGGTGCATATAGGTTTTCTTTTGAGAAAGAAGTTTTGCCCTCTTTTTCGGCTGTATCTAAGCTTGACGTGGAGCTAACTTTTTTTCTTGCCTGCATACTTCTTAGAACTGTCAATATATGTGTTTTAAGACGTGGATTACTGAACTCTTCAGATGCCTGAAACATAGCAAATAAAGTTTGAGAAGAGTGTAAAGATGAAATATCAGGTTTCTTTCATTCCTGTAATCCTGTTAGATGAAAATAAAAATGCATCAAGTGGTGAAGCTTCACAAAGGAGAAATAATTTGTCAAAAAGCTTAAGGAGCTTACAACATGGATTACAGTCTCGGAAGGATAACCCCCAATCTGAGATTCTGATAGAAATCCAACCTAGCAGAAAAAAATGCTACTTAGATCTTTATTTCTGGAAGAAGAAAATAAAAAACCCTACTCCGTAATATTTATGCTTGAAATAAGGGCCAATATGAAGGATTTACCCAATCATTGTCCTTTGCTAATACTGCAAGGTATTTAGTGCTCAGAGGGATGTGATGCGCATGACAAAAAGCTATTACTAAATTCCAATGCTGGCTTACAGCTTTTTGCTGGGACCTCAATTCGACCCCATCACCATTACCAGTCATTAACCAGGAACCACAGGTCACTCCTTCTGTAACTAAAGGAAGACTAGCTTTTTCCAAGTGTTGCAGAACAAGCATGAGAGCTTGAGATTGGTGTCTGCTAGTGGTGCTACTCTGGTTGTCTTTTTGACTACCACATCCAAGACAATCATGGTGACGATAATAATCCGCCAGAGCCCGGGCAAGAGATTCACTTACGTCACCATCAATAGTAGAATGAAATGAAGAACTCCGAGTATTAAGTTGTCTGTAGTGATCGGCATAATCTCCAGATTTGTGAAAGGAAGCTATCCTTCTCAAAGCTGCAACATCAATTTGGATGGTAGCAGCAGGGAGACCACATAACTCTAATAGAAATGCACAAGAAGCCACCAACACAGAATCCTTAAAATGCAGAATAGCAAGGGGAATGACCTAAAAGCCAAATAAGATGCAAATTGGTCAAAATAGGAAACCAACACAGAATCCTCAAAATGCAGCCTTCCTTTCTCTGCAGGATTTTGTGGTTGAAAGAGTACTTAGATACTCCTCAATGGAAGCAATATACACAAAGTATAGCTTCAAATGTATTCTCAAGATTGATTACATCAATAATTATGAAAGACTCGTAAACATTGTGAGACTCTGTCTTCATAGAGAAGTATAACTAATGTGAATGTTCCCAACTAACAAACTTTCTACAATGCCAAGGACCTTTCAAACCCAAATCAGAAAACAAAGGTGAACATTGTAGTCAAGAATAAAAAAACAAATTCTGAAATTGAGCATACATTTATTCACTTTGTGAGAACATAGCTTATTTGACTCGCAAGATAGTAAAGCACTTAACTTGGCTGATCCTCACTGAAAATCTGATTCAAAATCTACCCAACTACTCAAATATATCTGAAGTCAATTATATCTCATTCCAACATGAAGGTCAGGAAACAAATGCTTTAAGTTAAAGTCATTTCCCTCAACCTTTCAAACTTTCTGCAGATAAAATACTTGAATGCAGGAAAGGAGATTTACAGGGATGAGAGACATCATAAGATTGAAATGAAAAAGGTGTACTAAAAAAAAGATGCATACTATTCTTGATGGTAACAAAACACAATGTTGTATGCTGAAAAACTCAATAACAAAAGCATAATAGAGTGGCCTATATGACATGGCATAGAAAGCATCAATTTGTTCAGGTAAAAAAAAAAAAATGAATGATTCATACAGATGAGAGAAGAAGCTGTTCTGTCTCATTTATGGGTCCAAGAAGTGTCTGCATATCTGACTGGATGATGGTTTGACTCTGGGCATGCGATGAAGTTCCAGGCCGCCCTCTCTGTGAACTTTCAGATTTCAACTTCTGAGCTCTCACAGCAAGCAGATTATTAAGAGCAGCCAATGCCCGTCCACGATGCAAATGGTGTTCAATCCCACGTCCAGATTCCTTCTTTATTTTTTGTTACAAAAAAAAAAGTAAAAAATAAAAAATAAAAAAATAAAAATTATGCTGATGAGAGAAAAATTACACTAATGGAAAGACACCATATGAAACCACACACACACAAATCAATGTGTAAGTAAAAGAAAGAATAAATCCAAGTTCAGATTCCTGAATCCAGAATGTTGCTAGTTTGCATGAAGAAGGACAATATAAAGGAAAAGCAGATTGAAGCTAAAAGAAAATGCTACACATAATAGCAAAACAGTCTTATTTTATCCAATTTCAGTAATTGCATGAAGTATAACAGAATAAAGATATGACCATACATGGGTGTTAAAATTTTTGTTATAATAGGATGAAGACCTTTGTTAACTAGGCTGTAATTTGGAATGAAAATCAAATAAAGAATATAGAATAGAGATAGAGTTATCTTGCAAGATAACTCTGCTACAAAGAGTTGAAGAGACGTGTGGTTATGTAGCAACACTGTAGGGGTGTTTCCCATCTTTGTTTTTCTTGAGAGATAGAGAGGAGGAGGAGGAGCTGGGCTTGCTATTTATTACGTACTCTCTCCATCCCATTTTGTGTCTGGTTCGGTTAATGAGGCTTGACTAAAGTTATTTTTAATTCAATTTTAAATAATATTAAGTTTATTATTTGTGTAAAATTTATGTATTTAGAAACTACATTAAAAGTACTATTAAACATGAAAAATCAAATTTAAAAATAATTTTAAAATATTAAAGAAAATAAGTAAAAAAGAAAGAGTTGGTTTGACCAATAAATGACAGATAAAATGGGACAGATGGTGTAATAAATAATACCCAGCATTTAATTACAAACACAAATACACAATTTTGTTAAGCGCAAGAGATACAATATCTGAAAATTTTCATTCTAATTGTGCAAGAGCTTGAAGTCCCCTTTCAATCATCTGTCGGGTTAAATATACTTCTTTATCAAGTAAATACTGTATTCTCAAAAAACACTCAACTTCTAGTCATCATCTGTTATTATCTTTCAGAAGCTGGTAAGCACATCCCCCAACCCCCATTAATCCAGTGCAAAAAGATAGATTTCAGCTTACCTTCAATGAAGAATCATACAGTTCCTCCTCAATGTGTTTCTGAATGGCAATTTCCCAGGACATGGGACTAATAGCAGCATGATCAACATCCCTGGGCAGAAACGTTTCATACATGGGCAAGTCCGTAAATGATTGCCAACCAAGTGGGCCCTGCCATCACAGAAGATGTGCAATACTGAGGAACACAATTATAGTTGAGTGTATAACCAAGTTGCATTAATTGCAAAAATGATTTGATTACTTGTAGAAACTTTTTCCATATAAACAAGGGCATGCATACAGAGCATGAAACAAAGGAAGTTAAAGTTCAATGGTTAAATAGTAAGGCCATATATTGGTATTAGTAATACTATCTAAAGCGAACCATTTAGTGATCAGTGAAAGATATTTATTGATAAAAGCTCCACACCCTAGCAACAAACTTTACAGATGTGTATGCATGGAGCTTAGAAATTCCATGAACTGGTTAAACCAAAATAACAAAACTCTCAAACAAGTATACGTCCATCTCTGCACATGATTTACAATTCCCCTCAAGTATCTTCTGTTTTATTGTTCCAATTATTATTATTATTGTCATCATCATTATTATGAGTAAAATGTTATTCACAGGAAAAGACATGGTATGGTGCTTATAAAAGGCTATACTATTATATCAAGCAACTATTTTCGAGTAAAATTGGTTGTATTCCTTAAAAAAATAGGTTACTATGGCACTTCAATATTCACAACCATGGACTTGAGAGATCTTCGTGGGTCGGAAATTGAATGATCATATGCTTCTTCTATATCTTGATTTCTTATAGTCATAAGTTTTTTGTTGAAACCCTAAGCCCATTTATCAATAGGCCCATTAGGCTATAGGTTTATTCATGTATATATAGTGGTAGTCTGTACAGTTCTTGATATGAGAAATATATGAATTTCCTTTTCTCCTACATATTTAACATTTTTCACTCTTCTAAACTGTAAAATGTTGGATTTGCCTCATGGCCCTCACCCCTTCCTTTTTCCTTCCCTTCTAACCAGAAATTTATATAACCGCAAATTTTATGTGCTAAACTCATTGCAAATGCCCTAGCTGACACACTCACACACAGCAAGTAACCTGGATATAAAGCTGAATTAATCTTCGAACAGCCTTAGGGAACCAGCATGGAAGCATCTGTAGAATTGATGCATCACGTCCTGAAGAGAAGAAGACATCCTCACGCCAAGTCAAATAGTCTAATAAATCTGAACACGCAAAGACTGCACCAAATTTAAAATTTTAAAAAAATCAGGGAAACGTATGGCGTAGAAGTGCAATAGTACACTAAAGATAACTATAACAGTAGAAAATAGTAAGCTGCTGTGAACTCACATTTGAGCCTAGAGCCCTGAACATTGCAAGTTGGGTCTTGCCCAAAGCATGCTGCTACAAGTGCACGCCACAAAGTAGGGAAGCACTGGAGGGCTGGCCTCAGATTTTCTAATGTGCACTGAGCAGAGTTATGGTGCCTGCTAACACTTCCACTACTCAGACAATCTTGAATTGGTATTGGAGAATACATTAATGTAGCTAAAGCTGCCATTTCCCAGCCTCCTTCTGCAATGTCATCAACAGTATGTATAATGTCCTGTACTTCCATGACAGTTAGATTGTTACCAGGAGCTACACCACGTGATGCAACTGCACAGGCATTAGAGAATGATGCTTCAAACTCTTTTCCCTTAACTCTTTGTAGCAACAACCACCTCACCCATTGATTATCTCCCTAGAGACACATAAGGAAACAGTAAGTATAACAGCAAAGTTAAATAAAATGTAGTAAGAAAAAAACATCTAAACAGAATAGTCAAAAGTCTAGCATATCCGTGAATGCCATCTCAAGGTCTTAACAGGCGATGGAGGTAGAAATTTCCATGGGGAGGGATTGAGGGAAGAAGGTAGAATTTATGCAAGAAATATTCCATATAAAAAAAATTGTGCTGCTGATTTCACATGAAGAATTCCTCAAGCAAGAAAACCAATGAAATAAACGACAAAATTGATTGTCCTTTCTAATTTAAAACTGGAGTAGCCTTAACTGGATATATTCGGTACAGGTATTGCCAAAGGCTGCTGTATCCATAGAGATGCCTACCATCTTTACTTTCAAACAACAAACCAAAAGCCATTTTCAATTTACATCCAACTACTATATATCTCTGTTTCTTCCTGTAGTTCAAATAAGATAGGGAAACCTAGTATGTTTAATTATTCATGCCCTTGACAAAGCATAAGTAAAGGAAAATCAAGCTCCGAAAGACATTCTATTATTAACAGCATACTAATAGTAGTTAGCACTTGGCAGTGTAGACAGCCTAAGGCACATGGGCTTATTAAAAAGAAGCAGAAGCTTAATTTGCCAATGACCAGGCAAAGGTTTGTTAAGAGATTTGGGTTCAGTATTATTTATCAAAAGCATAAAAGATCCTGTTTTCTATTAAGCCATCAAGTTGAAATACTTTTGTTTCTTCAATTGTTCCATCTTTTTTCTTTTTAAAGTTTTTTTTTTCCTCTGTTCAATCACGCATTGCCACATGAAAGATTCAAATTGCACCAATCTAATCCACATAATATTAGAAAGCATATGGGAAAAATGCATTTGGTAAACATTATTAGTGGTTTTTTAAATGCCCTCAAGAATATCATAAAAATATAAAGTAAGATAATACAAACATATGTATATGAAACAAGGGTTTAACAGATTTTTAGACTTTGAAGTGTTTACTATTCATGCAAAAAGTATACTCCGTATTTCACATAGATATCATCTGATTCATAAGTGAAGCACCAAAACAAACATTTTCCATTAATTCCATTTAGTTTCTTACCATGTGAAACAAACAATTCTTGGTGCAAAGTATAGTCTAATGTCTATTCAATATTTGAAATTTGAAAAACTTTCATTAGCACATCTAGCGTAATTTTATAAGGAATAATATGAACTGGAACTGGTCAACTGACAATGCAATGGACACTATCAGACACTTTAGGATAAAGGGAATTGTCCACTGGGGTTTTTAGTTTGCGATATGAGTCCTGTGCAGAACTGCAGAGAAATCCAAAGAAGTGAAGCTTCACAATTCATGAACAAATGTGATTCAGATTTAGCAAGATGCTGATGCATTAAAAATCCAACAGTGTGATTTAAGTATCAAAAAAATGGTATCCTAGAATAAAAATAAATATAGGTTAGATGGGGATTTATAATAGGTAAAAGTTGGCTTACTGCTGCATTTTCTAACAAGGAAAGTGCTTCATCATCCATACCCAACTTGTGGTGATCAAGGTAAAGATCCAAGAAGTTCGGCAAGTTATGTTGAGCACAGTAGTAAACGATGAGTTTGTGTAAGGCTTGGATGGTATTTGACTGGCTTCTTGAATCATTTGTAGACAGCAATGAATCTGAAAACTTCTCAAAGGATCCCTCCTCTAGCACTGGAGAATCATGTGTGTCAATAATGAAACCTGAGCGAGCTAGTAAATTTACCATCTCTTCCACAGAACCCCAATAATCCTTAAGAAAAATATATTCCTTAGCAAGTTGCTGTTCCATAAGCACTCGCAACCACATAGAGCAAATGATGTGTGCAGGAAACCTTAAAATTTGGACATCTGGCACATTCAGACACACAGAATCCAGTTCTTCAAGGAAATATGCATAATTGCCAGAATCTGGGGCCTCTGGCTCATGAGGATATTCAACAACTGGTGCAGAACGTGAACTCTCTAAATTGACACCCAGGTTTCCATGGGACAATGCATAAGATGGAATAACCTCCAGAACTCTTGAAACTTGCAGCCAGTCATTGTGGCGTATGTGGTACTCCAGTTGGGATTCCCACAATACATTAACCCCCAGAAGGAATTGTTGATCAAGTACTATCTGTGCAGCAACATAATTTGAAATTTGTTGATCAGAAATGCAGGTTTTTAAGAAGAGCCAAGAAGAGCATAAAATAGTAATTTATATTAGAAGTAAAAATTTTCCCAAGAGGCAAGTCTACTCCATGCCAAGAAGGACCAATGCACAAAGTCATTTCAAACTCTTCTGGTTAAAAAAAACTGCTTAAGGTTCCACTGAAAATATTACTCAGGGCAACCAAAACGAAGGAAAACATACTACTAATAGATTTTAATTGAAATGCACAAGAGACAAGAAAGTTTTGCCAGTAAGAACCAAAAAGAAACTTGATAAAATAATTAGTGAAATTATTAAATGTAAATCTTTATACCTCAAAATTTAACCCCATAGAATTTTTCCAATTTCAGAAACCACCACGCACATGGGATGAGAAACATATGTTAAAAAAATTGAGAAAAAATGAAGAGAAGCAGAAGGGCAGTAAGCAATATGTAGAAAACAAGGAAAAACAACACTGGCAACATTTGCTACACGAACACATTGCATTCTTCAAATAGCAGAAAAGCACAATAATCTATCTTCCATGACCCTAGGGTTCATGGACTTCCAGAGAATGACTTACACAATCAACAATTCTCTGATCCCAGGCACCAGACCATACTGCAGCAGCTGTCCAATAACTTGTGTGAGTACTATCATCATCAGTTTCACAATGACTTGTGTATTCAGCGATATTTGTCCATGGACCCAACACAACTCCATCAAGCTCACCACATACAATGACAAGATCTCTAGCCAGCGGATGCAATATTTGCAAGTTAATTTCTTCTGGCACATTTCCATTGAATTCCCCATTTATCTTTTGCTGTCGGCTACAAAACGTACCTAAGAAACT
Organism: Ipomoea trifida; assembly: GCA_003576665.1. Taxonomy (NCBI): domain Eukaryota; kingdom Viridiplantae; phylum Streptophyta; class Magnoliopsida; order Solanales; family Convolvulaceae; genus Ipomoea; species Ipomoea trifida. The sequence goes on from CP025646.1 coordinate 9,484,542, forward strand.
CCTGCAAGGATACACCCTCTTGTAGCAAAAAAGTCAATAGTCAGCTCAATAGGAATATATTACTGGCTTATTAAAGAGTTTGGACGTATAAAATAAAATAGTGCACCTCAATAAGTGCAATCATCTCTAAAGTCTTCCACTCATGTGGTCCAAGATATCCATATCTTTTCATAAGGTCAACAATTTGTAGCCGAAGAGATCTCCTAACAGTGCCAAAAGCCAACTGTTTAAGGCTGGTTTCAATGTCTTCCCCAAGCTTTTGCAGTGTTGCAACTGCAATTCCAGTTTCACCCTGATCATTAAAAAAATATCAAACTCTAAGTACAAACAGAAAGAGATTAATGTTCCATGCACAACTATTAAGAACCTACCTTCAAGAATAAATCATAAGCTATTGCTTTTCCAACTTCACGAACTTCACTAAAAGTGTCATGACTTTCCTGCTCTGGTAAGTCTTGTAAACGATGAAGATGCAACTTAAGAACTGCCAAAGGAAGACGGCCAGAAAGTAAAGCATCTTTTACAATTGTTTTTAAATCCAAATTGTCCGATTCCCATCGAGCAATCATGTCTTTTGGATTCTCTAAAGCTAAATGTGTTTTGGAGTCCAAGCTATCCACAGGCATCAAAGCTAGATTTTCATCATTAGTTGACTCCAATTCAACTGCAGGCACTGCAGATTCTCTTTGGTTAGAGCCATCAAATGGTAAGACATCTCTAGAAAGATCAAGAATCTTTGAGTCTTCCAATGAAAACTCCATATCACTTAATAAGCCATCACGATCCGCCTACAACAAAAGATTATAAGGTTCTTTTTTTCAAAAGCCAAGGATTACTTTCAAGCAGCAGTTGCAGGACCAAACACAAAAGCTTACCAATCCTTGGCCTGGCCTTTTGAATTTAGAATTTAGCTGCCACTGCAAACTCCGAATTATTTCCAGGAAATGAGCCATCTTCTGAATTTTTCTTGAATTTTCCATCTTTTCAGACTTCATATCTATCTGCTCCAGCGTGTGGAGAGTGGCTAGGGCATTTTGATCATTCCATGACTTCGGATTATCTCTTTTATGCAATGATAAACCATATGTGCGTATCATCTTGGTTGCAAAACCAGTGGCTAAAGCAAGCAGCCTGTATATTTATTTATCCATTTATTATTGCGTTTAAATTACATATAAATGATCTCTAAGCTTATCCACAATGAAGTATGAAAGTGACAACCAAAACTTTCAGTATGACATGGTTTAACTGTGATCCAACTTATAGACATAAAACTTAATTAGTTCATCATTAAGGACATAAACTTAAAATTAGCACAAAATGCCAATATTAGATTTTGCCTATAAGAGAAGAGCATAGCATCTGTAAGGAAATTAGGAAATACATGACAAACCAAAATTTACCCAATATCATCTAAAAACACAAAGTAAACATGCCAAACTTTAAACATAAAGCAAGCATGCCAAAATTTCGCATGCAACCTGACACAACTGTAAACTTAAGAAATTAAAAGTGACAAACATATTACATATGTTTCAGTATGGTATGGCTAAATTCCTATCCAACTTATAAAGCTAGAGTTATTAGTTCATCACAGTAAATTATCTAAAAATTAGGAGCAAATAACAAAACTAAATTTTATCAAAAAGAAAAGAACACAGCATCTACAGTTAATACAGAACAAATCCAATTTTACCCAACATTATCTAAAAAATGAAGCAAATGTGCTGAAGTTTAAATAGAGAACTCTACCCAATTTGCATACAACCCGACACGACTATAAGAGAAGAAGGGGCAATCATGAGTAAACTACTAAATGAATGGAAGTAAACATCAACTTATGCAGCAAATTATAAAATCTGGAAGACCGGTATTTTGCCTGAAAGGGCATGGAATATATTGTATTTTGCCTCAATAGCATCCGTTAACTACAATACAACATCTATAAAAAGATTTTGACCAGTAAACATCAACTTAAGCAGAAAATTATTAAATTTGGTGGATCTCTGAGGCATTGGTAGATCTCTGGGGCTTTTGTGAAGGACCTAACAAGATGGACAATACCCGATGGTTTTAATGTAGCATTAAAACCATCAATACCTCTCAAAAGAATAAACAGGCTTCAAGAAGAAACCCATGTTGAGAACTTTAGAAGTTTAGATCCCAAAACATTAGTCTAAATGGCAACGATAAGAAAGACAATACTCTGCAATGAAAAGGAAATACTAGGATATTACGAAGTCTTGTTTGCTACTGATTGTCTGTCTATAGAAAGCTAGTAGAAAAGTACATAAGCCTTTGAAATAAGTTAGTAATGACCCTTGTACATATATTGTGTTCAAATGATCTTAGTGCAATATGACCCTACCTCATATAGTTTCAGGCACAATGCCCACTAATTAATGTGTTGTGCAATTGGCGATAGATAATCAATTCTAATTGAAACTATTCACCCAGAACATACAATAATTATTGACCTAATTGTCAGTTGAAAGGGGAACAATGAGTCTAATTAGCCCATAAATAATAATAATAATAATAATAATAATAATAATAATAATAATAATAATAATAACAAATTAATAAATAAAAACCTGCATACCTTGATGCAGCAGAAACCTCACTGTCATTGCCAACTTTGTGGAACATCAGATAAACAGAAGCAAAGAGCAATCTCATGATGCCCTCTTCAGCTAAATTGGCACCCGCAAGCATCTCCAGAGAACTGTTGTAATCACGAATCATAACGATATCAGAATGTTCTGGCAAAACTTTATCAATGTATAACCTCAACCTGAAGCAATTTATTAAATTTCTATAGCCATAAGCCCTAAAAGAATTCAAATTTATAACTGATAACCTTGCAGTGCCTTTCACCTAAAACCTTCTTTAGATGTTAAAACAATAAAGCAAACTTCACAAAATTCTAGTAGAACGTGACTACAAAAAGAAACACTACAAAGTCCAACTCTATCTACCTCCTCTTGAATGATAACAAATGGCAGTACTTAGGCATATATCACACCATATGATAACCAAGAAGTAGGAAATTAATTAAACTAATGACAAGCATATACAATTGGAACACAAACGAAATTATATAGATCTTCAGCTTGACAGTAATAATATGGTAGCAGACTACATGAAAACCTGGATCTCTTAGGAGAGACAATATTTCAAAGTTGATTTGAAATATTCTCAAAAGTAACCACATTTACTTAAGAATCGACTAAAAATGTACAACACCACTCTAAAACAAGCAAGTTTTCAATGAGTTATTTTCACATTTCAAGTCTTGGGAACATCTGTTCTGTCATTGTAAAGGTTTCTTTTTTTTGACATGTATATGTGGTGGGCTGGTGGTGTCATACTATTTTATCAGCACTCCAACTATTGTCCCTTATTCTTCTCTCAAAATCTGTGGAGAGACAGAATCACTTCTCAAACTACACAACTGTTCTGAAAATTCTTAAATGCATAAGAGAAAAAAGCATCCAAGTATTAGTCCTCTTCTTGTTTTCTGAAGAAATGAGATTTTAAACTGAAAAGACCATTCAATGCTCTTATTTGTCAAGTTCTTCCAGTAAATAAAAGAAATTTTTTTAAAAAAATATTGAATCTTACTTCTCAATCTCCTCAAATTTGAGGTAATCCAAAGCAAGTTGCAAGCACCGAATCCGGGGAAGACTCAAATCCCATCCTAAAAAGAAATCATAAGATACGTCATAGACAAAAATATTTCCAATAACATCAAAACATGTATGAGATTATCCATCAAAATGTTGTCATAAGCAAAAATGACATAATAAAAATGATAATTATGTGGGTTCATATACCATGTAAATAAACTTCCATGGAGTGAAAACAAAAGATGGTTTTAGGATACCCCCAACTCCCCAAGTGTAGAACGAAGCTCTAAACATAATTGAGTTTTGCAGTTTTTTATAGGTACTTGGAGAGTTTTGCTGTTTTAGTCAAGAGTCTAGTGCTGTTTTACAAGAGTTCCTAAGCTCTAAACATAATTGCCTTTATGCAATTAATTCCTTTTGAACCAGCTTGATGGTTTTGTGGGTAAAATTCTTTTAACTGTAAAAAATAATAATAATAATAATAATAATAATAATAAAATAAAATAAAAATATAAGACAGAACAGACAGACAGACAGAGAAATGCAGTTGCACAAATTGCTAAATAATGCTTTCTTTTCACAAAATTCTTTTCTTTTTGTTTTTAGACAAAAGTACAAAACATTTTTTTTTTGTGAAAGGAGTGAGAATTTTTTGGTTTAGTAAGAACACATGGACCTTGACAGCAAAATTAAGTGTCACCAAGTCATTGGTTCAAATTGTCAGAGTTAGCTTTTGTTATTTTTAACAAATCCTAAAAAAATAAAAAGAAAATCAATATCAGTTAAATCAATCATCTCATCAGTATTTGGAATAGTTCCCATGAAGAATTTCTGTAGATGATTTTGGAAGCTGTGATTACATTTAGCATCTATAAGCAAGTAAGACTCTAAGCTTTTATAGAGTATCTTTCTTTCTTCCAATTCACCACCATGCAATCCTTCAACAGAAAAGAAGAGACCTTTAGCAGTTGAAGTATCAACTATAGACTTGAGGTGCACTACAGATTAGATGCTTAATGTCCACATACTGTTCTAGTCTCTTCAAGGGATGGCAATAGATCAGGTTTCATTAAATCCACAGCTGACTGACCCAGTCACCCTTCTAAACCCATCACCTACTAGCAATGAGATTCATGAAAAAACAACACCTGAACACAAGTGGTAGGTACCCCACTCAACTCCCATATACCTACCTTCTTACCATAATCACTCAATTTTAGAATATGGTAAAACATCAAAGCTCAGTATCTAATCATTCAAGTATAATTAAACATTTAAACTCAATTATTTATCTACCAGAAAAACTAAATTATCTTTAAACCATTTTGAGAAATCATTTAAATATCCATCAACTAGGACCTAAGCATCACAACTGCAAAATTAAAAAATCAATACATAAAAGTAACAAACTTTTCAATTCACTGGCAAGGTCTCCAATTTAAATATAGTATATGAATATTTTTAATCCAGAACACCCCTATTCACTTGCATAAAACATATGTAACATGTTTTATGTTTAAAATATTTTATAATTTACATTGTCACCGAGACAGAAAAGTGCATAAATAGTTTCTCTGGAAACCTCACTATTAAAAGACACATAAAAAGTTCTACAAATCTTTTTTGCATTTTTTGTATCCCAAAAATATCCCTAACCAAAAAAGTGTAAAACATTCTCAATACTAACTAAACATTGGAAAAAAATTTCCCCAACACTACTATTTCCCCACTGTTTTTAAGCAAAGTGAATGAAGCATAAAATTACCTTAACACTTGCAGAGTAAAAATGAATTTTATAATATTCAAATAAATGGGAAAACCTAGGTCTTAAAAGCATGGGCATATATATGGCAAGTAAAGTTGAGGGTTGAGCAAATGTTTCCTTAATCCTTGACATCCACACCCAACCTATAAAGCCCAACCCACATCAGTAGGATGATGGCGGATTGGCAGGTCAGTTTAGTGCCTTAGTGACAAACGACATCCTAAGTCTCTTCATAGTTCATTCTAGCCTCCATAACCATATTGTGGCAATAATAAATTCTCTCACCGCCAGGTGCATGTAACAAAGAAAACTCACAATGTAAGGAGTTAAGGACACACTCTATGGACTAACTTTTTGCATTAATGTCAAACCAATGGGCTTGTTTTGGCAGCACTACATTTACAGAAATCCCAACAAAGTGTTACAGCACTACATTTACAGAAATACCAACGAAGTGTTATATAAGAAGACAATCTCCAAAAGCACTAGGTTCACATTCTTAAAGTATCATTAACAAAAAAAGCATTCATATGTTCAACAATCTGAAAGGTCCATCCTAAATGCCATTGCTGCTAGTATTCTGCAAAACTGACCTGGAACCTATAGGTATATCAAATAGACAAATCCAATTTATAATTACTGTGGGTTCCTTATGTTTTCTTCTAGAGGGTGCTTGTAATTCCTAAGGAATTTCTAGGACCTCAAAATGGATTAAGAAAGAAAAGCATTCCCCAAAAATTTGTGCGCCAGCAAGGATGCAGGAATACAAATGTACCCAGAGCAAGGAATGAGAATATACCACATGCTCATCTTATTTAAAGTATACAATACTAATGTCTTTAAAATCATACAAAACAATCTCATTGGTTAATAACTAATTCACTCTTTATCTTTTTTCAAAACAAACTGTTAAGGTTCTTTTGATCCAGGGAAAAAAACAAGCACATTCTTTGGATTTTAGCAGTACCAGATACCATAAAGACATAAATTCTAACTTTCCAGCACAATGGGAAAAAAAATCCATGTAAGTAAAATTTTAATAACATAGTTTGGCAAGAGAATGGAAAGAAAATATTAGAAGGATATATGATCATGAATGTCAGGAAAAATGGAAGAGCATGAACAGTAAAAGAAAAAATACCATTTCCAAAGTTTTTACCCACACTTAAACAAATTAAGACAAAAATGAGGAATATCAATTCAAGAGACTCTTACCATTTTCCAAACATAGCTGATCTGCCTGTTCAGGACCTTCATACAAAAGAACTTTATCCAAAATCTCTACTTTCCATGATGACAAAGGCTTTTTAACTCTTTCAATTTTTGCAAATGTATCAAAATCACACTCAAGACCATAAAGATAGCCTGATTGACGATATCCAATAGCTTCTATAGGATAGAAATTTGAAGAAATTGAAAGAGAAGGGAGGACTACAGAAATACCATTTTCTGTCACCAAATACAAACAACCTTGAAAAGTGAAACCAATTGCTTCATTCACAATAGCCTCCCAACCTTGGACATTATAGCTGTTGTCATCATTCAGAGATAAATCTACTTGCAAACTAGAATGAACAAGTCGGCATTTGCTTTTATCTTGAGAGTTCCGTCCTTTAAGAAGCCGAGTTATTCCAAAAGGTGACAAGCAAATAACATCATCTTCATGAAACTTATAAATAGGAAGAAAATATTTTCTCATAAGGCCCGATGGTAGCTTACAGCCAAGAAACTCACACCAATTTTTTACAATTGGCTCCTTAAAATTACTTTCTGGGCTTCTCTTAACACCCTTATTCCATGCACTGCTAGTAAAAGAAGACTTTTTAGTAACAGTATTCCCTTCACCTGAAATATCCCTCTGGTAGCCAATGTCAGCAGCACCTACATCCCATGCTGCCAGTGGTCCAAGTCCAATATCTTCATAATATGGAAGCAAGTTCTCAAGTTGGTGATACTTCCTTGGGATATAATCAGAAGCTTGTATTACATAACTAACACCATGTTTATCAATCACGACTAAAGTTAAGGCATTCAACATGACAAAAAGCCTTTCAAACCTGCTTTGACAAACACGATTACCGGCCTTATTATGTAGCTGAATATAATCCTTGTCTTCAACACAATTCCCATCAATCTTCACAGACAAATCTCCACAAATATGTAAAAGATCTAGACAGGCCACATACAAACCATTTTTTGCATCATAAAAATATATTAAGCCAGAGGCATTAAGACAAATAAGAAGAGCACAGGAAAACCTAAAGTCTGTCCACTCGGCAGCTGCATGCCTCTCAACATTTTCATCTAGTGCCACTGTAAAAACCCACGTTAATCCCCAACTCAGTAGCTTTGCCACAGCAACTAAAATTTTACTGTTTTTTCTTTCATTTGTGTGAGGCACAAATTCGGTCAGTGTCAAGGCAAACCCAATTAAGCATTGTGAACCATTAGAGAAGACTCTCAAACATCTGTAACAACCTACAGTGATGGGCATGGAATCTGCAGATGTGCTGTTCTGAGGATCTAAAATTGACAAATTGGTATTCTCTTTTTCCTGTGATGAAGAACAGCCATGAGATAGAAAATCCAAAAGCAGTGAATCATTATGAAAAAGGCGAAAAGAGACCGCCATAGCAGAGGGATCAAATAATGAATTTTCTGGGAATCTAGTATATACTACTTCATCAGACTTTAATGTTTCAACTTTTGTTAGCAATGTACGCAGCCATCTTTTTTCAGAAATATTCTCAAATGGCAAATCATTTGTCACTTTTGTACAAATGCTATATGGTCTTCCCTCTGCTGCACTATTCCTGCTTATGTCAAAAACATTGAAGGAAGCATCATAATGCCAGCCAGACTCTTGCTGTCCATCCAACTCCTGAGATAAAGTTGCTGGAGGTCCAGGTCCCCACTCCACCCATGATCCTTGTCCAGTATCATTTTCTGATGTAGATCCCATTTCTTCTTTAGATGTAAAAGATTGACTAAATGCATGGACTGTTACCCCATGATTGCCAACTACAAATAGGAGCTCTCTAAAAGGTTTGTCTTCATACTGACTATAAGAGTCTTCACATATACCCCAGGTAAGGGAGTTTACATCGTGGATGAAAGGGTAATTGTTAGACTTTCTAGTATCACTTCCCAGAGTATGAATACCATCCATTTCAATTGACTTAGAAGTGCTTGGAATATCATCCCCCAGCTCTTCTGAACAAGGCACTGCAAATGTCGGCATCCTTGATGTCAGAGGAGTTGAATCCTTGGAGTTTCCATAATTACAATTTTCTGGATACTTGATACTTTTCTCTGTGGAGAAAACAGGAAATCCATTATCAGTAGGATTTGCCAATGACATTGCAAGTGAAGCAAATGAATTCGATAATTCACCTCTGGCCAGAGGAAGCAGTAGAGCTTCGCAATGATATGAGAGCAATAGCAAAATCTCCCTTGTTGGAGATAAAAAACCTTCGCGGAACTTTGAAAGTTCAAGTTGGTATTCAGAGGGGTCCCATTTCTTTAGTTGCAGTATAGGAGGGACTTCAGTCTCACAAGGAAGCTCCATTTTAAATCTGCAAATGAAAATAAAAAGGAATTTTGAATCCTCAAAAAAAAACAAAAATTAAAAGGAAAATTAGAAGAAGATAAAAACTGCAAAGAAAAGCCTATTCATGCTTACAACAGCATATGACTCTAGTCAATTATTTTATCAGTAAAAAATGCAAATAAATCATAAGAAATGAGATTGTATCAGAAGAAACATAAATGAAACTAAAAATATATATATTAAAAAAAATAAAATAAAATATCACCATCATATTCTACTTCCCTTTAGCAGATAACAAGGAAAGACAGAAATATGAAAGAAGAATTGAAAGATCTCTCCAAGGTTAAGGCTGATGTGTAGAAGGTCAGGAAACTTGAATCATACTGCAGCAATACAGAGCCATGAGGAGAAAACCTAATGCACCAATGTAACATAGAATACAACTCACGATGTCTCGATTTAGACTTGTTTGCATTCTCTAGATGCTGAATAATACTGATGCTATTAATTCGAGTTAATTTCATTTTTTATCCTAGATTTATAGGTGGCAGTCCACTTTTAGTCCTTTTTTATTGGAACATCCACATTTGTCCTAGTATTATTGTGGCATGACCATTTTTTGTCCTCTATCAACAAAACAGTTTTAATGCGGTTAAATACAAAGGCATTTTGTCTTTAATTATGGATTTTTTTCAAAAAAATAAACATAAAAATATAGCGGGGTCAATTCAGTTTGTATAAAAATGACCAAAATGCATTTGTATTTAATGATATTTCAACAATTTTGTTGACAGAGGACCAAAAATTATCGTGCCACAATAACACTAAGATCAAATGTGGATGTTCTAATAAAAAATGTCTAAAAGTGGACTACCACCTATAAATCTAGGACCAAAAATGGAATTAACTCCTATTAATTCCAAGATGTGTGGATGGGAAAAAATAATTAGCTCCAATTGAAAGTATAACATCAGTACTAAAGTATAAGAATATGCTAAAGCTCATACTTTTATCTCGTGAATGATTATGTGTGGCAGAGCTAGACAATGTTTAGGGAATTTTTTAGGTCTTAGAAATGGAGCAAGCACATGTTCCTTTTACTTTCTAATTTGGCTGTTCTAAATAGCTCTAGTGGTTGCTCTACTTCTTTAATTAATTTATTTATATTTTCATTTGAAAAGTATTCTACACATTAAGATTTCTTAGTAAGTTTCTTCTAAAAGTAAGGACCAATTGCCCTCCATGACTTGAAAGCACACAATTCTGTGAGAATACTGAATACCAACCTATAGAAACAACACACCTAAAGAAACATGAGAAGGATATATGGTAAAATTTGCACTTCCGTGTTTCCTCTCTTAACCCACTTTGAATCTCACATTTCTTTCATGTCAGATGAAAGTCTTGCACTAGCTATAATCTTTTCACTAGTGTGCAGCCACAGAAGCAATGATAGATAATAGTATAATATGATGCAATACCATATTATAAAATGCCATTTGAACGATATTGATCAAACTGATATGGCCTTCACTTGATGGCTAATTATGTTTCCAGGATGCAATTCTCTTCTGAATAATATCCCACACTCAGTTTGAATTGAAGTTAGCAAGGAACATCAAAGTGGATAAAGTAGTGGGGATTGTTCCAATGTTAGAAGCCAAAATAGACATGAAATTAATACCCCAGCCCTCTCCCCCAACTGAAAATATAGTTCATACAAAGTGGATATGCAGACCTCTAACTTCCCTAACTAGAAGAAACATCACTCTTATAGATCTCAGCTCATCTTTGCTGACCTCACAAAATAATAGTTCCATTTGGCAAATAGCAGATGCTACATTTTTAATGGCAGTCAAGGATACCTTTGAAAGTGTCCAAGAATCAAAATCCATGAAAAAGAAAAAGAGAAGCTGAAATGATAAATAAATTAAAAAAGAAAAAAATGAAGCCAGAACTGGAGTAACTGTGACAGTGGCAGAGCAGAGATAGACAGGTCAGTTTTTCTTCTTCATCTAACCGCTTACTTCTTTCCTATTGTTTTCCCTTATACTCGTGATTTCAGGTTCTTGATCGCAAAGCATCCATTGGAAACCCAGGGAAAAACAATTTCGTTTCCTCGGAAGAAAAAACTAAATTGCAATAACCAAATGAAAAGAAACAATCAGAAATTCATAACAATGAGTAGATATGTATGTATTGCATGTTAGCTATGCAACCACAGAGTATCTGTGTACGAAATAACGTATAATGAGAGTGAACAAGGAAATATATCAATCATACAGTTCGATTTGAAGTCCGATTCAAAACCTAGCTTCAGCGGAATGAATCGCAGAATTTGCTCTCCATCCTCTGCTTCCTTCGTCAACTTCCGATGGAAGTAGTACGTCGTCCGGCGGATTGCAGTATTGCTGCAGTTAGAGCGGAAGGAGTGAGCGAGTGGATGGCGAAGCAAAGGTGGAGAGATAAATTTCCGGTGGAACAGACGGCGGAGCAGGGAGAGAAGTTAGCCTTAAGAAAGAGTAACAAATAAAATAAAATAAAATAGAAATATAAATTGTTTTTTTAAAAGAAAAACGAAAACCAAAAGGAATGGAAATGGAAAGAAGATACGTGTGGGCTTTCCTCTTACCGTACTACTAAAGTATAGAAATAGACTGCCTAAAAACCAGCAATAGATTTGTTCATACGTGGACGAGTGTGTCCCTAATTACAACCCAGTACGGTCATAATTAAGTCAAGGATATGAGACAAATTTCTTTCTGGTTATTTTTTTGTAAAAAATAAGAAAAATGTTGATCTGTCGCAAAAATAAATCTATCTATACTCTTAATAAAAACAATATCTTCAACTTTAACTTCCCGTCCAAAATACTCCCATACTGTTAAGGTTTGCATAATATTATAAAATATGATAATACAATTAATATTCGTAATACAATTGTACATTAAAATATGGTAATACGATTCCTAATAAAATATATTTTTCCTTAGGTTCCTATTAGTAATACAATTCTATATTAAAATTAGTAATCGTAATAATATAGTACATATATTTCCCTGTAGTACAATCTATATCTATATCTATATCTATATCTATATTATCTATAAAAACAATATCTTCAACTTTAACTTCCCGCCCAAAACACTTATATTGTTAAGGTTTGCATAATATTATAAAGAGTTAATACCACAAATGGTCCTCTGACTATTGGGGTATTACTCATTTTAGTCCTCGACTTTCAATTCGACCACAAATGGTCCTCTGACTTTCATTTTTGACCACAAATAGTCCTCTGTTAAAATTTCTGTTAAATAGGTGTTAAATCTAGGGGTATTATCGTCAAATTGATATATCTAATGGTCATAAAATAAAAATGTTTATAATTTTTCACCAACAAGCATAATCGAAACAATTAACAAATATAAATACTTCTAAATAAAAAGACAATACACCTTTTTCTCGTAATTATGCGTACAAAATGAAGATTTAATATTAGTGCTATCTTTTTTAATTTAACCAACAGATTAAAATGGAAGAATTTTTTTTTAAATAAACCTTGCTTCCTTCATTTTCATGATTGTTCATACATGGCCGATTAATAGTTTTCATTTTTCATTAGTTGATCAAACATTTTGTTTGGGACATAACTGAAGGCTGTCACCGTTGAATTAATATAATTAATCAAGTACAAATTGCGAACATTAATCATGGATTTTTAATTAATTTGTTCATTTATGTAATTTGTCACGTCCATTTTGTTTTTATAATTATTAACTTAATGTTTATTAATGTTTGAAATTAATTATGTTGTCATATAATTTTAAAAAAGAAGTAATCATAATAATATTAATCAATTTGACGATATTACCCCTAGATTTAACACCTATTTAACATAAATTTTAACAGAGGACTATTTGTGGTAAAAAATGAAAGTCAGAGGACCATTTGTGGTCGAATTGAAAGTTGAGGACTAAAAGGAGTACTACCCCAATAGTCAGAGGACCATTTGTGGTATTAACTCTATTATAAAATATGATAATACAATTACTATTCGTAATACAATTACTATTCATAATACAATTATACATTAAAATATGGTAATACGATTCCTAATAAAATATATTTTTCCCTAGGTTCCTATTCGTAATACAATTCTAGATTAAACTTAGTAATCGTAATAATATAGTACATATATTTCCTTGCAGTACAATCTATATACTATTAATAAAAACAATATCATCAACTTTAACTTACCGCCCAAAACACTCATATACTATTAAGGTTTGCCTAATATGGTAATACAATTCCTACTAGCCCTGGTTGATGTTATGAAAATATATTTTCCCTATAGTGTACAAGCTCGAAACTTGCTTATATATATGATTGAATGGTCTTAGCACAAAGTTAACTATACACTATCACACAATGTTTTATTTTGTATGTTAGACCCAAGGTTACTAACTTCTCACAATAGTCATAGACTTGCTTTATATGTATGAAATATTGACAAAAAAATTAGGCTGTAGATGTGAGTTTTACTTATATATACCTGAGAATCTTAAACATTTTGAAATTTAGTTATTGGTAAAATCAATATATTTTACAGTTTGACTGTCGAAACTAATTTTATGGAAAAAATCACAAAATATATACATGTAGATTATAAAATTAAAATTTCATTGTCAAATTGTTATGACTAAATGCTTTGATTACATTAAAAGTGATTTTTTAAAATTTCAAGCTCAAGATATGGCACGCTTGATGAGTCGCAGCTGAAAGGTCAATGATTCGCACGTCGACTTTAGATGTCGTTGATCAAATTAATCAGTACATGTGCAACATGAATATTGCAAAAGGAAGAACATATTTAAGTTGTGACTCTTTGTGTAAGGCAGAACCAGGCGGTGAAATCTATTAGAAGTACACACTCCTAAATTCTTAAATAGTTTGAGATTGTATGATTTTCTTAATTATTCATTGACATTAATTAAAGGTCAGTGCATGTGTTATGTTATTGCGGAAGATAGACCGTTCTCTTGGTCTTTATAACGGTACACGACTCATCATCACAAGATTGGCAGATCACATTGTTGATGCAAGAATAGTTAATGGGACACATGAAGGAACCAAAGTTTTTATCCCTCGAATGTCTCTCACTCTTTCTGATACGAGATTGCCCTTCAAGTTCCAACGTAAATAATTCTCATTGATGCTTGCATATGCCATGACTACCAACAAAATTCAGGGCCGAACACTAACTCACGTTGGGTTATTGCTGAAATAACCAGTTTTTAATCACGGTCAATTGTACATGGCTTTCTCCCGAGTCACCCATCCTGATAGCCTAAAAGTGTTGATTAGTTCTAGACGAGGATGGACAAGATTGTGTTGTTACTACCAATGTTGTCTACAAAGAGATTTTCAATAATGTGTAAATAGAACCGGTGATATTATGTTTTTTTCCAAGTTGGAAAAATTGCTATATATCTTCCATACATATGAGTTAGAATAGTAATTGATTCCTATAACTGAGTTACTAGAGAACGAGCATATTTGCCCAATTTATAAAAATTCTAAACAATGATATATAAAATCTCTAAAGTTCCGCACAGCATGCGTACATCTACCCTTTAGCTATTAATTAAGCAATTATTTGCTGGAATTCAAACAAGGATAACATCAGAAAACATAATCTATCCAAAACATATTTTCAATTGCACTATATAATATTTGATGTTATAATTTATATAATATAACAAATCAATTTCGTGCATCGCACGGGTGAAAATACTAGTAAATAAATAAAGACATAATGAGTCTGTCGGCATGTGCATTGCACGCACCTGACTGGGCGTTGGTTGTTCGCAAAACACGCACAATTGTGACCTTTCTCAGACTTTTCTCTTTTGACGGGCTCCATAAAAATTAGAGAAAATGGTCAAATAAGCCCCTAAACATTTCTTGAAAAGTCAATTAGACCCTTAAACATTTAAAAAGTGCATAGGCGCTTTAACATGTTAAATTGGGACAAAGAAGCCCATTGCAGGTCATTTACTGTTCAGAGAAAAATTCGACGATCGACGACGGTTTTTCGACGGAAGGCAACCACTTGGTCGCATTCCGCCATGGAAGGCGCCTTCAATGGAGAAAGGGGATTAGGTCAGATTTGTCATTTATCAATTTTTGGGCTTTTTTGCCCTAATTTAACAGGTTAAATGGCTTAATTGCACTTTTTAAATGTTTAAGGGGCTAATTGACTTTTAAGGAAATGTCTAGGGGCTTATTTTACCATTTTCCCAAAAATTTATTTTTGCATGGCATTCCCAAATTTCTCTCTCTTACATTCTCTTTCCTCCCCCTCATGTTGGACCCCACAATAAACTAAGAAAAATTATGGATGCTCTAAAATATACAAATATATATATGAGTGATTTCATGTTTTAGTCATACTGTATTGGGGCATTGTCAATTTTAGTCCACCTTATTATTTTTTGCCACATTGGGACCACTATTATTTAGCGCTTGCCACTTTTAGTCCACCGTTAAATTTTCCGTCAAATTGCCGTCCAATACAAGGGTTTTTAGATCTTTTCATGTTTTGGTCATTTTGGAGCTATCGACTAGACTCCCACGCATCTCAGTCTTGCATACTACCACTACAACATCCACCTCATTCACATCGAAAATCTCTCCTCCGCTTGCCACCACAATGCAAGCGCTCAACTCCACCGCGTTTCGTCCATCACCGCTCGACCCGCTCTGAAAGACGATATCGCACTTCCCCTCTAGAGTCACTGTCAGGCCGCTCCCCAGGTGTCTCCGCGTCGTTTTCGCCTCCGCCGCCCCCAAGCGGGAGAAGAACCCGTAGAAGCGCGTCGTCATCACCGGGATGGGGCTCGTATCCGTCTTCGGCAATGACGTGGACGCCTATTACGAGAAGCTCCAAGTTGGGGAGAGCGGCATTCGCCATCAATCGGTTCGACGCCTCCAAATTCCCCACCCAATTCGGCGGCCAGATTCAGGGGTTTAAGTCCGAGGGTTATATTGACGGTAAGAATGACATGCGGCTTGACGATTGCCTTAGGTACTGCATTGTTGCCGGGAAGAAAGCTGATCTCAAAGTTGATGGAATCGGGAAAGTAAGCTATTAAAGGATTTTAACTTTTAATTGTTTTATGGGAATTACTTTTGGTAGCTTAGAAATTAGGCTGAGGTTTATAATTTCTGATACAAGTAGTCTTTATTTTCTTACGTTTAATTGTTTTACGGGAATTACTTTTGGTAATTTAGAAATTAGTTTCTGCTTCTCTTTAATCAGCTACCAATTTTACGTTTTTTTCTTTTCATAATAATTTTGACCAAAATTTTTAAATTTTATATTAAGTGTAATACAGTTTACCTCGTGCTTGGTCCTTTCAGTTGTTAGATTTTGGTTTCCAATTTCTTCGATTTTGATCAAATATGCTATGATTTTGGTCGGATTCACTGATTATGTTTTCTTTTATATTTTCCCTAGTAAAAGCACAACGAAAAGGGTAAAGGAGGAGACCAAAACATGAAAAGACCAAAAAATCATGTCTTCGACTGTTACTTGACAGAAAATCTAACGGTGGACTAAAAGTGGCAAGCGCTAAATAACAGTGGTCGCAATGTGGCAAAAACTAATGAAGTGGACTAAAATTGGCAATGCCCCAATAACAGTAGGTAGGACCAGAAAAGGAATTCACACTCTTATATATATTTGTGTGTGCGCGTGTGTGTGTGTAATAAAAAGGTTTTAACCGATATTGATACTGTATTATATTTATTAAAAATAAAACGTAACCATATACTCGTATAGGACAGATTTATAAATTGATTCTTATTCACACTCACAAGAAAGCTGGACTCAAACCTATGACATTATTAACAATTATCTTATAAGTATATATGTTAGTTCAAACTATGATAAAAAAAAATATATGGGTTCAAACTCATTTTTAAATATATGAACAATTTGGTCCTCAATTGTTGTTGAAATGTCAATGTAGTTCCTTACTTCCAGTTTTAACTAATTGGTCATCTAATTAATTTAATGTTTGTCAATTAAGACATTTCGACACTGTTTGGTCGAAAAGCCGGTGATGACCCTATTATTTTTGTCATTTCTGGTCACTATCCCTCTTCTTACGGTCTTACCCCTCGTAAGAAACCCCATATCCTTTCGGCTAAACATTCAGTGTTAGCTTCAAATGAGCAACAGATGTATGGGTACGATAGAATCACACTCGAGATCTTCACTTCTCCCACTTTTTCGGCTCTAATTAGCGTGTTGTGGACTATATTACCACTAGCGTTATCACTGCCGATGATAACCTTATCGAAGTTACCCAGGTTAACTAACCATGGTTACGCTGATTTCCTCTAGGTGCGCGTGAGAAGTGATCATGTAGAGCCTCCCAACAATCCCCATATGTGGTCGGCAAGGGGTTCTCCGGCGCGAGCCGGTACTCGACTGAGACTACGACGGCTTGGGCCTCTGAGGCTATAATGTTGAGGTAGCGGTGGTAGAGTGATGAGAAAATGGATTCGATACAAAAGCCACCGTCGTGGAACCAAACTAAGATGGGGAGTTTTTGGTCAGCGACGGCGAGCTTTGGGAGGTAGATTCTAGTGGAGATATATGAGGAGAGATGTTGACGTCTTTGGAGGACACAGTGGCAGATGGGTTTTCCGACGACGAAAGAACATACAAAAATTCAGCGATTCGGTAGACCCGGCCATTTGTGTAGACTATAAGCATTAGAGAGAAATCAAATAAAATGTCATCCTTGTTCATAACACATCACCCCTTATCAAGTACTGTATGTAGATGATAAAATTCATAACTCAATGTAAATCCTTCTTCTTCTTTGATTCTTTGTTGTTTGGATTCTTCAATTTCTTCGAATTCTGTCGTTGCTCCCGAATTAGGGCTACTGACGCAATCAATATGAATGTAAATGCCCAATAATGGGTCATAAGAGGGATGATAACCAGAAATGACAAAAATGATCAAATAAAAACAAGGTTATCACCAGCTTCTCAACGGAACAGTGCCGGAATGTCTTAATTGACAAACATTAAATTAATTAGTGGACCAATTAGTTGAAATTGGAACTGAGGGACTACATTGACAGTTCAACAACAATTGATGGACCACATTTTTCATTGACCTTTTCATATATTATCTTACATTTATTTAATTCAAGGGAAAATGGTTGAATAGACCCTCAAACTTTAGCTGAAAAGTCAATTAGCTCCCTTTAAAGATGCAATTGGACCCATCAACAATTTATTTTGATGCAATGAAGCCCAACAGCTGGTTAATGACCTACTATCACAGGTGATGTTGTGTATTGTGGTGAGGTGAATGTGAAGGGTGGTAAAACGAAGAGTTAAGACTCCCCGAGTGTCGTGTCTCTCAAGGATGACAAATAGGAAAGAATTGGTGTTGACATTAATGGTGTTAAAAGGCAAGAGTTGCAAGTATTACAAAAGGGTGGTTTAATGAGTAAGTTGGGGGTTGTAGAAATGGGATTATACTAAATGATGCAAAAGAAATGAAAGGGGGTGTGCACCAACGTCAAATGAATTGATTGATCTTCCTAGGGAATTTGGGAAACGAATTTCGCGATCGAGTAAGGGAGTCAAGGCCTTAGTACCGAGTGGCGTCACACTCAGACTCTCAATCCTCATTCGGTTGAGGCATTTTATCGAACACCTAGTCTACCACTCCTCTCGGATCTCGTCCTCTCGGACTAAGAGCGGAGATATGGGTGAGTTGGGCTCGTGAGAGGCCGCTATCGCGCACTCTCTCACTTCCACTCGGTTTACTAACTATTCCGGCTGAAATAGAAGTAAAGTTTGAACAACATCATCCATACAAACATCAATCCTACTTCTTCAATTCTCAAAATCATAAAGCAATGTCTAATCATCAGTCAATAGTTTAACAAGGGTACACACACCCAAATTACTCTACTCAATCATAGAAATCATCCAAAACAACAAAGAAAAATTACTTTCAACAATAAATCTAAACAAGCAATCCAATGGGAAGAGTATTTTACCAAAGGAATGGTGAGTTCTACATCTTCAACTCTAAAAGATCTACACTAATCTAATGGGAATAATGTGTGTTTTTCCTCCCCAAAGGGGAAGGAATAGAAAGAGAAATCAGATCTGCAAATTGGGAGAGTCCTCCTCTCAAAATGAGAAAGAAGGGTTTAAATAGTTGTCCAAAGAGTCGAATTTCCGCTGTTGCCCTACTGGACGCGTCCACGCCCGTTACCACGTGTGTGACCCTGCGTGGCAGCTCTCTGGAATAATTCCACGCATGCTCACACGCGTGTGATGGCGCGTGGCAGCCTCCTACTTGGTTGATTCTTTGTCTGCTGCTTCTTTTTGGCCTAAGACTTTGTTATATCCTGCGGAAATGACTCAAAATGCATTCTTTGAATTGGATCTGTCAAATAGGTGTTAATTAGAGGTTTTAGCTATAAAAGATGATCATAATTGGGTGTTGAAACAGTACAATGTTATCTAAACATGACCCAAAACTTGACTGTTTTTGGCGCTTATCAACAGGTCATTAGGGTTC
The DNA here is from genome assembly GCA_003576665.1 of Ipomoea trifida. NCBI lineage: Eukaryota > Viridiplantae > Streptophyta > Magnoliopsida > Solanales > Convolvulaceae > Ipomoea > Ipomoea trifida. Next base: position 9,504,110 of record CP025646.1, read on the forward strand.
CGACAACTCGCTGCCGAGATTCCAGCGAAATTGCAAGCAACAAAGTAGCCGGCGAACAGTCGCCAGTCACTAAGAAGGAGACCAAGGTCGCCTTTTCCGTAGACATTTCATATTTTAAGTCTTTCTATAGACATTTCATTTAAACCATTACTTACACTTAACTAGTTCCCATAGGGCGATATCTATTAGAAAAGTATTGCCTTAATTTAAGACTTAATATTCGATTTGGTCACTCGACTATTAGGATTTCACCACTTTGGTTATCGACTTATAAACTTGTTTAATTTTATCCACAACTATACATTTTTTTTTTACCTAAAATAGTTCTTAGTCCAAACCAAAATAGTTATGTTTAAGGACTTTTGTTACCATTTGCATAGTTGGGGATGAAATTTAGAAAATTTGAAAGTCGACCAAATTAGTAAAATTCTAATAGTCGAAGGACCAAACTGGGTATTAACTCCTTAATTTAATTTCATTCACTTTATTAATTATTAACTTGTAATGTTTTAGTAATTCACCTGGAAAAAAAATATAAATTTAAACATTTTAATTTTTATAGTTTAGTAATTTCTATTTGAATGGCAATTAAATAAGTCAAAAATGTTGTCAAACAACCTAGTCATCATAATATTATAATTCCATGTTTCTAATTATAAAAAAATGAAAAAAAAAATCTTTAAGCATATTGTGTTGTGTGGAGCATTTTTTTTTTAGTACTGTTGAATCTTATATAATGTAATATATGTTTATGCATACTTTCTCAACCAGTCAACCTATTGAAGCACAAATTATTTTGTGTTGTGTGGAGCATTTAAGCTTCATAGTTATACAAACATTTAAAATACACGAGAAATGACATTTTCAATTTTAAGTTATATTCGCGATGTAATATTCATGCTACTAAGAGTGTAAATTTACTCTCTCAATATGTTCCTAAGTGGTGTTTTCTAACTTAGGGTGTGTTTGGAAACCCGAAAATTTTTGAGTTTTCAATGTTTGGCTAGGAGAGGAAAATAGAAGCCAACATAAAATGAAGTCTAGTCAATGAAAAATTGATGCTCTTTTCCCGGAAAATGACTTCCCCGTTATTTTTGGGGAAGTCATTTTCCATCTTTGATTCTCAAGCTAAACGCTCCACCTACAATCTCCACGCCTCCATCTGCAAGCTCCACGCCTCCATCAACATGAGAAAAGGTTCTACCAACAAATTTATCACCAGAAGAGCTCCACCAATACAAAAAAAAAAAAAAAAAAAAAAACTATACTAATATGTTTCTTCTTTTTTTTTTTTTCCAGTTTGGATTTTCTTTCTCCAGATTTGACAAATTTGTAGTTGTTTTTCGGCACCCAGAGGCTTCCTCATCACTGGTTTCCTCATCGGAACCAAAGGCACTAGTTTCCAATGCGAAAGCCATTTCTCTGGTTTCTGTAACCAGAAACCAAAGCCATTGGTTTCCGACTGCGGAAACCAGATCCCACCTAAAACCAGTGGTGAATATAATGGGAAGAGATGCTTGTGATATTTTTTTTGTCTTTTAGTATATTTTTTTATTTGTGAAATCAATTCCTCTTATTTGTGATATTATCGAAAATCAAAGCTTGTGGCATGATTTTTGATATTATATTTTGATAAAGAGCTTAAAAAAAAGAACTTGTTGCAGAAGTTTTTAATATGATTGATCAAATTGCCAAAAAAAAATAACTTGTCATATTTTGAAATAAATATTTTGCATATAGAAGATCAATTATATGGTCAAACTTGTAGAAATGGCATGTGTTAATGTGTAGAAATTGTGGTGGTGGTTTTGGATTCCTATGCTTATTTGTTTTGACTGAATTACTCCTCTATTTTCTGAATTGCAAGCCAGGGAAGAAGAACACCGTAGAGAGAAAATTTAAAATGAACTTATCAAATAACATAAAAAGTAAAAAAAAAAAAAACAATGGAAGAAATAAAACTATGTAATAAAGAAAACACATACATACCAATTGATTCAACATGAAACAATAATGTACAAACTAGCTAATAAAAATATTTTTTGGGGTATATAACAATTGTTAGATAAATATAGGCTGTAGATCAATCTTTCCTCCCCACCTTTCCTTTCCTTCTTTTGAATTGTGTGGCAGTAGTCTTTTCTCTATATATAAGCTCTATACAGTAGAAGTGTGAAATATACGTACTTCTTTCTACCTTCCTTTCCCACATTTAACATGGTATCAGAGCCAAATTTGTGAGAGTGAGTGTCTGGGCTAGGGTTGGGGAGCAGGGGCGTTGCCGCCGAGATGAGTTCGGTCGCCGCCGCCGCCGCCACGCGCCGCCGTTGCTGCCAAGGTCCGCCGGCCCGTGAGGAGTTTTCCGGCAACGTCGCCAGAAGTGGTTTGCACCGGTGGAGTCGCCTCGTCATGCTAATTCCAGAGTGATATGCTGTGTTGAAGTTTGTTGATGTTGTTTGGGTCGTTTGGTTAAAAAGGTACGATGCCAGTATGTTTTCTGACGTGAACTGATGTGGTTTGGGTGTTTGGTAACCTTTAGTACTGGGTAAAGCTTAATTGTTTGTGGGTTAAAGGCTAAAATGGCACAAGAAAGGAATATTACTGTGATTTCTACCCCGTCTAAGTTGATTGATGTTATTTTGGCTTTAGATGGGTCTAATTTTCCTGAATGGAAATTTCTGATTAGGGTAAATATAGATGGTATGGGAAAGGGTGACCATCTAGATAACTTATGTCGTGAAGGGAATACATATTGGGCAAATACTGATAAGGCTTTATTGTCAAGAATAATTAACTGCATTGATAGGAAGATTATTTTATCCATGCAACATTGCAAGATTGTAAAAGAGGTTTGGGAATTGGTAAACAACTGATTTAGTGGAACAAGTAATTTGAGAAAATTATATCAATTGTCTCAGGAGGTATATCGTTCGAGTCAGAAAGGGCGTGAACTTAGAGACTATTACTATGATTTTAAGAGTCAATGTGTTACTTTGTGTGCTGCTATGCCATTAACAACTGATTTGGATGAAATGAAAAGGCAACGTGACAAATTACTTGTTTTTAGTTAGATATGTGAATTAGATAAAGAATATGACGTCCTTAAGTCCCAATTATTGGGGAATAAGGACTTAGAGTCTTTGGATCAGGTATTTTCCATGCTTCAAAATGCATCGGGAAGTACTGGTTCAACAGAGCTCCATGAGAATAATGTTTTTATGTCACAAGGAGATGGTGTTGAGCTGAATGCCCTCGCATCACACGGAGGGAACACTAGTGAGAGCTATGGCCGAGGAGGAGGTAATAATCGCTACCGAGGACGTGGGGGTTCTTGGAGAGGACGTGGAGGACGTGGAAGCCCACGAGTTTGTTTTAACTGTGGAGATCCGAGACACTTTCGAAATCAATGTCCTAAGCCACCGAGGTAACAAGTGGTTGCTGGCACTACTTCCGCGTCAGAAGGTCATGTGGTGGTGTTGACAGATGAAGAATTTGCTAAGTACAACCAAATGAAGATTTCCTCTTCCTCGCAGTCTCCGTCTAATGAAATGACTTCCTGCGCAACGTTTGTCCAAATAGGTAATCCAGTTGCTTGTGTTTCTTCTACATCTCAACAGTGGGTCATTGACTCAGGAGCTTCTAAGCATATGACAAGTAATTCTAGTGTTCTTTCTACATATCTACCCATAACTTCTGGTCATACTGTTACTCTAGCAGATGGGTCTGTAGCCAATGTCTTGGGTAAGGGTAGTACGATTGCAACTCCGTCTTTACCCCTTACTTCTGTGTTATATCTCCCAAAGTTCCCTTTCAGTTTGCTTTCTATTAGCCAAATTACTCGTGACCTAAATTGTTCTGTTGTGTTCTTTCCTGGCTACTGTCTATTCCAGGATCTTTTGACGAGGAGGATTATTGGTAAGGGGAAGGAGGTCGGCGGCTTGTATGTCTTAAATCAGTCTACGTCTGTTGAGAATAAACCTACACGCTTGGCGAGCGTTGTTTCCCCCTTTCAGCTGCACTGTCGGTATGGTCATCCGTCCCTATCAACCTTAAAGAAGATGTGTCCTGGTTTAGTGTCGGTGAATATTTTGCAATGTGAGCCATGTGAGTTTGCAAAACATCATCGTGTCCCCTATATTCCTCGGGTAAATAATAGAGTAGACTCCTTATTTGAATTAGTTCAGGTATTTTGTAACGTTTGTTGATGACTTCTCTAGATGTACATGGTTGTATCTTATGAAATCTAGGGATGAGTTGTTTGGTATCTTTCAAAATTTTTGTGCTGAGATTAGAACTCAGTTTAATAAAACTATACAGTGTTTGAGAAGTGACAATGCCCGAGAATATCTCCTTAAGTCGTTTTCTTGCTTTATGAGTCAAAATGGTATTATTCATCAAACCTCGTGTAGTTACACACCCCAACAGAATGGTGTTGCAAAGAGAAAGAATCGCCATTTGTTGGAAATTGCCCGTGCTCTTTTGTTTCAGATGAAAGTACCTAAAGTGTTTTGGGCAGATGCTGTTCACACTGTTTGTTTCTACATTAACAGGATGCCTTCCTCTATACTCCAAGGTCGAGTCCCGTATTCAGTTGTGTATCCATCCAAGTCTTTATTTTCCTTACCCCCCCAAAGTTTTCGGATGTACATGTTTCATGCAGGATGTTCGTCCACTAAGGGGAAAACTTGATCCTAAATCACTCAAGTGTGTCTTTTTGGGATATTCTCGGACTCAGAAAGGGTATAGGTGTTACTCTCCTGATTTGGGTAGGTATTTGGTTTCCACCGATGTCACTTTCTTTGAGGGCACTATATTTCCTGACAGTATTATCGGGAATACGACCCCAGTATTAGAAGATGATTTTCTTGTGTATACCATCACTATTCCTGTTCCTACAACGGAGTCTGTTTCTGGGGTGATACCACCTGTTACGCAAGTGTACTCTCGGCGACCCCGAGATGTGGTCGCACCGGTAGTGGGCCAAGAGAATCCTCCTTCGTCAAATGATCATGAACCCCCGATTGCCATACGGAAAGGTAAATGTAGTTGTTGTCATCCCCTTCCATCATATCTTTTCTACGGTCATTTGTCAGAGTCTTCCAGTACTTTTATATCCCAGCTAGATTCTGTGTCTGTTCCTAAAACGTTGTGCCAGTCAATGTCTCATGATGGGTGGAGATCTGCTATGGAAGAGGAAATGACAGCATTGGAACATAATCACACTTGGGATCTGGTCCACCTCCCGGTCGAAAAAGCTGCAATTGGTTGTAAATGGGTTTATGTTGTCAAGACAAACCCCGATGGTTCGGTGGCTCGACTTAAAGCGCGCCTGATAGCGAAAGGGTATGCACAGACGTATGGAATTGATTACACAGAAACCTTCTCACCAGTTGCTAAGTTGACTTCTGTGCGGATTTTTATTTCTCTAGCTGCTGTTAATGGATGGCCGTTATATCAGTTAGATGTTAAGAATGCTTTTTTACACAGTGATTTGGTTGAAGAAGTCTATATGGAGCAACCACCTGGGTTTGTTGCTCAGGGGGAGAACGGGAAGGTGTGTAGGCTAAGGAAGTCGTTGTATGGGTTAAAGCAGTCTCCGAGAGCGTGGTTTGGGAGGTTCAGTGGTGCAATCACTGAGTTTGGCATGCGCCGTAGTGCCTATGATCATACTTTGTTTTACAAGCACTCTAACCATGACAGTATTTTGTTAATTGTCTACGTTGATGATATAGTGATAACAGGTGATGATGCCAAAGGAGTTGATGCGCTCAAGTCTTTTCTTAAAGAGAAATTCCATACGAAAGATTTGGGGATGTTGAAGTACTTCCTTGGGATTGAAGTGGTTCGTTCTAAGAAAGGCATATTTCTGTCGCAACGGAAATATGTGCTAGATTTACTTGAAGACTCTGGGCTGTTAGGGTCCAAGCCTTGTGAGACTCCTATGGACCAGAGTGTTAAACTTATAGCTGGCGAGGGGGAGCTTCTTGAAGACCCAGAGAGGTATAGGAGACTGGTTGGTAAGTTGAACTATCTAACTATCACCCGTCCTGATATTGTCTTTCCTGTAAGTGTGGTAAGTCAGTTTATGGCATCCCCTACTAAACTTCATTGGGAAGCTGCAGTCCGGGTTATAAAGTATTTGAAAGGTGTTCCTGGGAAAGGAATCTTATATGCCAGTCATGGGCATGTGAGGGTTGAAGCTTTTTCTGACGCTGATTGGGCTGGGTCACCGAGTGATAGGAGGTCCACGAGTGGATATTGTGTGTTCTTTGGTGACAATCTGGTCTTGTGGAAGAGTAGGAAGCAGAGTGTTATGTCTCGTTCGAGTGCAGAATCTGAATATAGGGCGATGGCTCATGTCGCCTGTGAAGTAACATGGATGTGTAATGTTCTTGGGGAGATTGGTGTAGAGGTGAATAAACCGGTTCCTCTGTGGTGTGACAATAAAGCGGCTATACATATTTCAAATAATCCGGTGTTTCATGAACGCACTAAGCATATTGAGGTAGATTGCTACTTCGTGCGGGACAAGGTTCAACAGGGGTTACTTTCGACCATTCATGTTCGAAGCGGTGATCAATTGGCAGATTTGTTCACTAAAGGTCTTGGTAGGGTCAGGGTTGAATTTATTTGTAACAAGTTGTGCATGATTGATAGTTATGCTCTAACTTGAAGGGGAGTTTTAGATAAATAAGGGCTGTTAGATCTATCTTTCCTCCCCACCTTTCCTTTCCTTCTTTTGAATTGTGTGGCAGTAGTCTTTTCTCTATATGTATAATAGGTATAAGCTCTGTACAGTAGAAGTGTGAAATATACTTACTTTTTTCTACCTTCCTTTCCCACATTTAACAACAATTAAAATGTTAACGTATACAATTCTACTCATTTTCTGGAAAATGAACCAAACACACAAAGATAATTTTCCATTGTGCAGTCAAACACGGGAAAGGAAAATGTTTTTTTTTTTGGAAAATAACTCATTTTCCAGAAGTCTTTTTTTTTTTTTTTTTTTTTGTTTCCAAACGAAGCCTTAGCTTAAATTGTTTATCAATTATTGACCTAACAAAAACAAAAACAAAAACAAAAACAAAAACAAAAACATAAATATAAATTGAGCAAGATTTTTTGCTCATTTGCTTAGCCTTATTTCTCATCTTACAAATTGTTTTGGTAATTCCACTTCATTCTCAATTAAAAAGGTGCAAGTATGAGTCAACTTTGTAAAATAACTTTTTAACATTTCAATATTGGGTTGATTCACACACTTTTTTAAACTATGAATAAAATAGTCAAACAAAACATTTAATACAAGAAAGAATACTATATCGGTGGTGAATAAGTCGATTAAATAAAAGTGTGTATATATATATGTATACACACACACACGAAAAATAAAATTTAATTTATAGAAAAGTTATTTTCAACTTAAGCTTGGTACAAAACCAAAAAATTATTTATATAAAATAAATAAATACGATAATGGGGTTTTCAAATTTTGAGATTTAAACCCAACAAAAGAAACAAGGAAAGATCTAAGTTGTCTGTAACACACGCTTTCCTTAAAATCGATTCGCTACCTCCCAAGGGTGCTAGGAGCGTTGTAGTGTCAACCTTGTGACACCCCAACCTTCCACAAGCCGAGATAGCTAAACTTTAACACAAAAGCTGTCTATCTCAACTATCAAACACAACATAGCGGAAGCGATTTATAACCTAAGGGGTATCATGCCACATCTAGGTAAGAAAAACAAACACGACCTAGATGCACATGCTATCTAAAACTAAACTGCATAAAGTTTAAATCCTCAAAACATTGTCAAACAACCAGAATCTAAACAAGAGTATATAATCTCATCATCGGCACACAGGCCCAAAACACAAAGTCTAAACATCATAAACTAAGTCTAAGCATCCTCATATCGGTAAGCTCTAACGCGCTCTCACTTAGACTTATCCATACCTGGAAAACATGTAAGAAACCATTAGCAAAAGACTGCTAAGCAACCACCATTCACACCCGCAAGGACATACACATATATAGTAAGTTTGTAAATAGGTTTACACACCCATATAGAATATATACACCAACGAACTGTTCAGTATTTAAATCGGATACTCAACAACAACAAGATGAATAAAGGATAAACCAAGACTTTCCAACAATACCAATATCCAACTGAATCACAAACTCAACCAAATACTCATAAGAAACAACCAAACCGCAATATATCAAAGAATAACCAATAATCAACGAGATACGATACAACTCAAGAATCAAATAAGGAACCAAACAGACCTCGACCCAAGGATAAGCACAAAACCTTAACTTCCAACCAAAGTACCATCCCTCATACCAATCACCAAACCCGAAGTTAGTTCAAATGGGTAAAAACCCAATCACAGGGGCAAAAGCCCAATCACAGAGGTAAATAATGCCTAATCACAGAGGCAAATGAATGCCCAATACACAGAGGCAAATGGATGCCCAATACACAGGGGCAAATGGATGCCCAATACATAGGGATGTCAATCAGGCCCGAACCCGATGGGCTAGCCCGAAACCGACAGGGCTATAGCCTTAACGGGTTAGCCCGATAAACAATTAGCCCAATGAGCCCAAAACCATTAAGCCCGATGACCCGATAGGGCTAGCCCGAAATTAAATGGGCTAGCCCAATACCCCGACAATTAAAAACTATTTTTTATTATAGAAGTGATGTAAAACATAACATACTTGAAATTTATAGGTAACTAATATATATTGTAACTAATATATATATACATATATATATATATACATATATAGTAACTAATATATACAGTAGCTAGTATATATTAGCTACTGTATATATTAGTTACTATATACAGTAACTACGTACTAATATCTACTACGTATATATATATATATATAGTAACTAATATATATAGTAGCTAATATATACTATAAAACTAATATATACAGTAACTACTAATATCTATATATTTATATATAATATATAAATAATAGGATAAATCGAATACACTTTTTTTTTATAGTCTTATAACTGATTACCGATCGATAATCGAAATTATCGGTCGATTCGGTTATCGGCTATCCATTTTATCTATTTTTCGGTAATTATAGTCACCCATAACCGCGAGAACAAAACCATGTCCAACAATCCGATCGCCAATTGCAACAAGTGCAAGTAATTTCTTTTATTTTTATTTTAGGAATTTTTATTTTGATTCTGCAGCAATATGTTGATTTATTTAGGAATTTGTTTGGTTGAAATTTTGTGTGGGCTAAAATGCATGTGTACCAGATTATTGTTAAATTTTAAAATAATGATTTGAATTGAAATTAATTATTAAATTTAACTTATTTTAGATGAAATAAATAATTTATTTTGAATTAAATTTGTGAATAAGTGGATATTAACTTATACTTTTTAAATTTAGTTCATTGAATTAGCCCACTGGATAAGCCCAATAGTATATTGTTTAGGGTTAGGGCCAACCCAACTCAAAAGTAAAACAAAAAAAAACCATTTAGCCCAAACCAATAAGCCAACAACCCTGCAGGGCTAGCCCAAAACCCTAGTGGGTTGGCCCATTGACATCCCTACCAATACACAGGGGCAAAAGCCCAATCACAGAGGCAAATAATGCCCAATCACAGAGGCAAATGAATGCCCAATACACAGAGGCAAATGGATGCCCAATACACAGAGGCAAAAGCCTAATCACAGGGGCAAATAATTCCCAAAGTTAGTTCACCCTCAATAGCCCAAAAAGGTACTCAAAGATCCACTACTCCATATCCAAACTCAGACTCAACCCAAGAACAATCCACTCACGTATAATGAACCAAGAGATATGAACAAACACTCCAGAATCATGGTAAAATACTCAGCAAAATATCCCAACAACATTCAGAAACAAAGGTGAAACAACCAGACCAAAAGATCACAAAACAGTTTCTGGAACTGAAACATCGTTACACTAGCGGAACACCGTAACCGAATTCACCCCTTCGCCACCCCCTTCCGTAAGAAAGAAAAGGAGCACACCGGTGGAAGACCACCATCTGCCATCCCTCACCGCCGTCCACTTGCGGAAGCCTCCAGCAGGACACATTATACCCTGGGGTACTCCGCAAAGGCAACTCCAACCACTCCCAGACCAGATCAGACAGAACACACAAAGTTCATTCCAGAATACAAAAAATAAGATTAGATTGTTCAGATTACATCTCCCAGAAGCCAAATAAGCATGGAATCCATACCAACAAATGTTCATAAACATCAAGATGTAAAGGATCAAGAACACAAGTTCATAAATCCACCAAGATAACTCACAGACAACAAAAATAGGCTAAGCAGCAAAGAATTTCACAGGATTCCACTACACCAAATATTATCATAGATTAAGAGTGTAAAAATAGGTTTTAGTGGACATGATGGTTACCTCTTTGGAGCACACTTCAACCAAGAACCCTCAAAACTCCTTACAAAGTTTCACCTCCACCTTGATCATCTTTTTCCCAAAAAGATCCCCAAAAGAACAACATAAGAACTTATATAAAGACTATGAAAATAACATGATGCAAGGTATATTCCTAAAGATAAACACTTACCCAAGCCTCATCAATCCTAAAAGAGCAATCTTGGTCTTGGATCTTGAAGAAGGAAATGTAGGATTTACTTAGGGTTCTTTAGAAGTGAAAGGAGTAGGATGAAATATATTTTCAGGAAAAGGAAAAGAATGATAGGGTTGCAAGTACAAGACTTTTATATTAGTAGGGAAAGAGCATTACATATATCATGTATGTATCATACTAGGGTAAAGACATGAAATAATGGGCCCTTATAAGAATGGGTCTCATATATTTATTATACTACTAGTTGATAGGAAATTAATCCTTCAAGAATAAATAGATCGGGCCATTATAAAGAAAATGCTCTTACCTATAGAAATTGTAAGGATCCTATTTAAATAAATCCCTTACAAGAATTAAATCAAGAATTGGGCTTTTAGAATAAATAATTAATTCTGGAATAATAAATATATATATATATATATATATATATATATATATATATATATATATATATATATATATATATATATTAAGCCCAATTAAATCAAATAAATTACCCGGTGGAAATAATTACCGGTCTCAAGGCTTGAATGAAATTACGCGGTGTTACAAGCCTCCCAAGATAAAATAGATCACAGCTTAAAGTTTGAGCACTCGAACTAAAATCTCGATGAACGTGAACAACAGCCGAGCACTTCGTTCCTTTTTGGAAGTGTTAGTAGAGTTTTTCCGTAAGACAAAAAAAAAAAGGTTGAGAGAAAACAAAAGTGTTTTTCAAGTGAAAACAAGTTGCTAAAATCTGCGAATAATGGCAAGGCTATTTGTACAAGAAGATGAATTTAATAGCACTAAATCATGGCAACGGCGTAGACAAGTCAAGCCTTTTTAAACCCATTTTGGGATTTGGTTTGCACCCCCATCCCTGCCTGCGAGAGAGAGCCTTTATGCTATACAATTCAACCTCCTTTTAAAAGGCTCTTGTATATATAGTGGTGCAAATCCACTTTCCAAACCAATGTAGGTGGGACAAGTGCTTATTCAAAGCATTTCCATCTTCACTTTCTAACTCAAATGAGTCTACTTTGAGAATAATTTATCATTCATAATATATTGATTTCTTCGTTTTACTACGAATAGTGCGAGTTCACTTTTACCTGACCCCAAATTGGAAGTAGACCCACATATATTTGTACCATAAAATAGCTACTTACATGTCATTTTATGCTAAAAATTCCAACATACTATGCAAATAACTAAAATGACTTCACCAAATTAGGGTTCACACTTATTCTCTTAATAATAATTAGTATACCACTTGTGCATTGCACAATAAGAATACGATAAATGGTATAAGTATACACTATATAATTATTAATTTAAAGTATATAATATTTAACAAATGGTATTAATATGTAATTATGATATTTTATTGACATCGTTAAATTGATTAAGAAAAATATAGTAAAAAAATTAAATAATGTTGTTGTTGTTCATGTTTAAAAAAAATTATAGAATCAAGCATTACTCTTCAAAATTCATTGTGAAATGTATTTTTCCTTAAGAATACTAAATTGGTTGTTTATATTGAACATCACAACATACTACCAACACATATTATAAAGCATTGTCTTATAGAACATGTTCGTTAACGTTATCGAACACATTCACAAACATGTTCGCGAACGTTAACAAACATGTTCATGAACATGTTCGTTAACAATCACGTTCATGGATATGTTCATGGACGTTCATAAACAATGAATAACCAAACACCTGCATATGTTCATGATCATGATTCATTCATGAACAAGACATAATCTATGTTTACGAACATTATATATGTGTGTGTGTGTGTGTGCGCGCGCGCGTGTGTGTGTATGTGAACATGTTCGTGAACATTATTAACAAACACTAAACGAGCTTATTTGTGAACATTATTAAACAAACACTAAACGAGCTTGTTCGCGAACATCATTAAACGAATACAAACGCGCTTGTTCACGATCTCAAAGCAAACAAGCTTACCACTATTCAGACTTTGTTTGTTTATGTACCGAACTCTAAATTTTGTTTGTTAATGTTTGTTTAGCTTAGTAAATGAATGCTTACCAAACACGACCATAAGTAGTTTGTCGAAAGCTCTATTCGTTAACACTCCTAATCAAACCCAAACAAATGCCAATAAGCCTCACATGAAGAAATGTGCCGACAATCATAGTGCATACTAATTTCATCTATAACATCACCACTGCTTTCATTAGTGGTGTGATGAGCATATTTTATACTTGATTTAAATAAGATTTTATAGGTTAATTTTATTATTTATATTTAATGTTTAATTATTGTTAGTATATTTTGATATAGTAGGTTTAGGGAACTTATTAATTAATGAATAGAGTTAATTCCCAAAATGGTCATTCGACTATTGCCATTTCTCAATTTGGTAACTTGTCTTTTAATTGCACCTAATGTAGTCCTCTAACTATTAAAAAGTAAGCCAAAATGGTCCTCCATTACCTTTATCGTTAACTTACCGTGAAATATGAGGGTAAAAGGGGAATTTTAGCTCATTTGTCCACCTACTTCATCGATTTCTTTAAAATTGAGTGTAAAAATCCATAATTTCAACTCTTTTATGCAGAATAAAAGGGCAAAAGGAAAATCTAGCGGTAGACAGCTACCCCGAGATCCAACTGCCAAGGTTCCACGCCAAATATGCACCTCTAGTAGTGTTCCACTTGATTTCGAAAATCCTATTCTGCTTTTTCCTCTTCAACCTCGAATACTGGAGACAGTATATAAAAGGAGAACACGTGCTCGTACTTTGCATCGCCTCCTCACTCCCTAATCCCTCCTCCGTTTTCTCTACCCTACTCGTCGGATTCTTGCTCGGAAAACATTTCGAACAAGGAGCACCATTTCGAGTCCAAGGCCAACATCGGAGCTTCCAAGACCTATCCTCCACGGCTACATTGTCATAAAAAATCGCCCTTGCACCATGGCACCATAATTTAGAGACCATTATTATAAAAGGGAATTTGCATGATCTCATGCGTCTATACAGCACAATCACACACGTTTAACTATTGTTTAATTATGTCATTTTGGCTCCCAAATGACTCCGGACAAGGAAAGCATGCAGAACCTCCATGAAGCTGTACGTAACAGGATTTTTCCGGCACCGTATTTCCAAGTCAGCGACGAGTACAAGGTGGGTTAATTGTTCAAGAACATATTTGAACCAAACCAGAAGGTAGCGGTGGTTGTGACGAGGGCATTATGCGTATTGCTGAGCTGGTTTCTCCCAAGACAAATTCTGACTGGTAATCGCGGTCGATCGTAGATGCAGCGACAATTGGAGCTTTGTTGATGATCTAGTACAGTGTGGGCGATAGTTGGAGCTTTGTTGACGATCTACTACAGTATAGTGTGGGCGATAGTTGGAGCATTTCCGACAGACAATGACGATGCCTTTCTCCACAGCATGAAATGCTCCTCCGAGGATGATAACGTCAGTCAAGAAATCTGGTGTACTAAAATTCACTACCTTCACATCCAAGGGCTGATGCCCGAGAAATGTCGCTGCAAACAGACAACCTCTGCCATCGCAAGGAGACCCGTTGCCGCTCGAAGGAGGGGAGAGATCAGCAACCCATGAAGCACGGGCATGGCACCCCAAGCGCTGTCATCGCCACCTCACCCGCAATAGCCCACGACGTTGGCAATGGCATACACCAGAGAAAAAACATAGCGGCTTAAATTGACGTTGGTAATGGAATGAAAGAGATTTGTTGTACTCCCAACCAATCAACTTTCAAGATAAAGTAGGTGGAAAATGAGTTGAACTTCCCATTTTTTTCTCATATTTAAGGCTTAGATGACAGCCAACTAACGAATGATCATTTTGGCTTAATTTTCTATAGTTAGAGGACTACATTTGGTACAATTAAAAGACAAGTTACCAAATTGAGAAAGGACAATAGTCGAAGGACCATTTTGGGAATTAACTCTTAATGAAAATAATTTTAAATAAACTTATTAACATAATAAATGAATTACAGTGGGTCCCACTTCTTAGAATCTCTAAATTACACTTTGCTTTGTTTTCTTAGTTTTGATTCAAGAAATTGGAGAGCAATTCTGGTGTATTTTGCATATTGTTCCTTTCATATTCTTAGAATTTCAGAATAGTTTTCTCTATGTCTGGCTAGATTTTCTTAATTTTGATTCAAGAAATTGGTGTTTTAGTTGTGAATTTAGGGAGGTTTTATTTCAATTAATTTGTTGGATTCATGTACTTCCTGTTCCTTTAAAGGTTAATTTTCCAAGAAGACTGATACTGAATTAAATTGACAACTTAGTTTATTATTGTTTTTCTATTGCTATCTATGATAAGTTTATCATCCATAATTGTCATAAACAATTAGACTTAGTAGTTTGTATTAATTATATTACTGTGATTAGTATATAAAGGACTGAAAGACTAAGTTGCAGGTTGTAGCTATCTCAATATGTGATTTAGGCTCCGTTATTTTCCATTTAAGTGTAATAAAGTTATTGGGTGAATATGAAACACTATCGTCCCCAATTTATCCAATAACAATTGTTGGTTTGAATGCTTAATTTGGATAAATTAATTCAGGGAAATCAAAGGCTAATTACGGCTATCTTAATTAGTTTTTGGTTGAGTACTTGAATCTACACTTTATTTATAAGAGCCAATGATCTAAGTCACATCTTTAACATTTCTTTTTCTCTGAATCAGAATTCAACATTCTTGAACTTGTTTACAATTCTAGTTTAGTTTATTTATTTTAGACTATTTTTCCCACTTGAGTTCTTTTAATTTAAGAAACGAGACTTATTAGTTCTCTTGGAATTTGACCTGGTCTTTTCACTACTACAAATTAGTGGAGTGAGCCATTATTAATTTTGTAGGACTTTGACAACCCTGCCAAATTTTGGCGCCGTTGTCGGGGAACTAAAATTGTTTATTGAATTATTAACTGTGATTGCTTCTATTATCCTTAGTGTTGCGATGAGTTTTGAATAATGCGATTCAATCAGAACGTTCAGTACAAGAGAGTCCTATATCTCTAAACTACCTGATTGACTCCTATACAATAGGATAGTTACAACAAAGTATTCTAAGCCACACAATACATATTGACCATACAACAAGACTAATAACAAATAATAATAATAACATAAATAATATAACTCACAGTTGCATGACTCGTTCTTCTCATTCAGGAGAACTACAATACATTCCTGAAATTGAGAAAGTTACAAGGCAGCTAATGAAAGAAACAAAGCAAAGAAATAACTCATCGAGCTTTGAAGAAGTGAACTCAACCTGTGATCCAATAAGCGAGGAGGTTGTGAGTAAAATAGTCGAACAAAATAATAGAACACTTAGAGAGTTAGCTGCACCAAATCTAAACCAACAACCTCTATGTATAACAATACCAAATCTTGAGGTTGACTTTGCTTTAAAATCTGGTTTGATTCATTTACTCCCTATTTTTCAAGGTTTGGCTGGTGAAAACCCACATAAACACTTGAAAAAGTTTCAAGTAGTTTGTGCAAGTATGAAACCACGTGGGGTGACTGATGAGCATATAAATCTTAGAGCTTTTCCATTCTCATTAAAGGATAAAGCAAAAGATTGGCTCTATAATCTTCCCCCTGAATTAGCTACCACGTGGAATGATGTGAAAAAACTAATTCTAGAAAAATTCTTCCCTGCATCTAGGGTGACTAATATAAGGAAAGAAATATATGGGATAAGGCAATGTACAAGGGAAACACTATTTGAGTATTGAGAAAGGTTCAAGGAGCTGTGTTCTAGTTGTCCACACCATCAAATCTCAGAATAACACCTAATACAATATTTCTATGAAGGGTTATTACCTGTGGATAAAAATATGGTGGATGCAGCCAGCGGTGGTTCTTTGTGTCAAATTGAAAACAATCCAAAAACAGATATTAAGATCAGACTAATTGGCAAACACTCAAAATATGCTAGAAATTACAATTTGCCAACAGTTTCGGAGGTTACTGCTATTATAGTTGATGATCTTGATCCAAACATTTGTGAGCGTGATATCTTGGTTGAGATGCGCATACAATGGTAGAGTATGGAAGATTGATCTTCATAAGGACAAATCAGAAAGCGTTGAGATGTGAAGCGTACAAAGAACTATTAGATGCTTTGTTGTGGGGAGAGTTAGAACCGTCTGCACAGCGCAAGCGAGTTAGTCTACCTTCGAGCTTTACAGGTGGGGCGAGGTATATGATACATAATTATCAAGATGCTATGGAAATATGTCATTGGATAGGATATCTAAATTTTTTCATCACTTTCACATGTAATCCAAAGTATTTAGAAATTCATCGGTACCTTGAAAAGAGAAACCTACAACCAAATGATGGATTTTCAAAATGAAGCTTCACTTCTTAATAAAAGAGTTAAGATCTGGAGAATTGTTTAGTAAAGTGACAATAGGTATGTGATATCATTATTATATGTCTAATTAAGTAAAATGTTAATGACACTATCTAATTGTTCTTTAATTCATGTATACAGTGATATATACAATTGAAACGTGGTCTACCACATGCTCACATATTGTTATTCATTGGTAAGAATGAGTCAATGTCAAATACCGCATTCATGGACAACATAATTTCAGCAGAAATTCCAAACAAAGACATAGATCTAGATTACTACAGTGCGGTTGAGGAATTTATGATTCACGGTCCATGTGGACATGCTAGGCCTAAGTCTCTTTTCATGGTAAAGGGGAGGTGCTCCAAGTATTTCCCAAAGAAATTTGTTGGTTCATTGCATTTTGACGGTGATGGTTATTCAATATATAGGAGACGTGATAATGGTAGAATTGTTGAGAAAAACGGGATTCAATTGGATAACAGATTTGTGGTGTCTCACAACAGGTACTTACTGTATTGAAATATAAGGCACACATGAACATTGAATGGTGTAACCAATCACGATTAATCAAATACTTATTCAAGTATGTAAACAAAGGGAATGATTGGGTTACTGCATAACTTTATAAAAGTACAAGAATTGAGGATGATTCTGAAGTTGTAGATGAGATAAACATGTACTATGATTGTAGATATGTTTCTCCATGCGAGGCAAGTTGGCGGCTATTTGAATTTGATATCTAGTTCAGAACACCTGCGATTGATGGGCTAAGCTTCCACTTGCCAAACTATCAAACTGTGTTCTTTCAAGACGATGATGATATTGAGACTGTGCTTAATCGAGAAACTGTGGATCAAAGTATGTTCAATGGTTGGTTTGAAGCTAATAAAAAATTTGGTGAAGCCCGATTGTTAACTTATATTTAGATGCTAACTAAATTTGTTTGGAAAAAAACCATAAGTGAATAGCATCCAAGACAAAATGGATTTTCAATTGGTCGTATCTTTTATGTACCCCTGCAAGTGTTTACTGAATTTAATTTGAGGGCCCACCAGCTTCAAAGAGATAATGACATTTAATGGAATATAGTACATGACTTTCAATGAAGCATGTTATGCCCATGGTTTATCGGATGATGACCAAGAATACGCTGATGCTATAATTGAAGCAAGCTTTTGGTCATTTGGCCATTCCATGCGAAAGTTGTTTGTCACACATTTGACATCAAATTCAATTACTATACCTTATACAATGTGGGATGATGTGTGGCAACATTTAGATGAGGATTTACAACATAGTCAACGAATCCTATTAAATCTATGGCGAGCTGTCGTAGGCTCCCAAATTAGAACCTTAAACACGTAGTAGTGAGAGTAAGGGTCGATCCCACGAGGAGTAACTAGTTTAACTTATGTGTTAAGCAACGAGGGGGTTTGGAATGAAATTGATGTTCAAAATAAATAAATAAATAAATAAATAAGAATAAAAAAAAATAAGAATCAAGTAGAAGTTTACTAATGAAATCAAATGAATTTTCAACACTTGGTCTAAGAAAATATTCACCACCGGATCTTAATTACTGTTCATCGACAACAAGACAAATTCACTTGCATTTGAGCATTCATTGTGGAATTCATTCCTGTTTTCCCTTAGTAATAGGTAATCAAACACAAGCGGTATTAACTACCCCTAACTATCAAATAACACAAGACAAGCGCTTATATTTAACTTGACAGTAGCATTAAAACTAGAAAAACCAACGAAACTAAACAACATAAACACAAACGGTTATGTTTAATTTAGATTAATACTCTTCCTATGATAAAATTAACACTAAGCCGTGATAAAATTAATCATAGCTGCTACTTAGAAAAGAAAATCAATTATAAGAATCACTTTCTAATCTAGCTATGAATTGAACCAAATAATTAACTAGCAGGCCTCCTAGTCATTAAATGAGACAACCAATTAAGAAAATAATACAGAAGAATATTAAATACTCATTGCAGATAAATTAAAACAGAATTTTGTCTCTCAGTATAGAGAACCGGGGTTCACATAATCCTGACCAAGTTTAAGAATTAGCCTCGCAGGGCCATGAACCAGAAAACTTAACAGGAAAAGAAAGAATTGTAAGCTGTCGAAAAATATAAAATAAAACAGATAATCTGATTCCCTCAATTACAGAAAATCACTACTATTTATACACTCCTAATCCCAACAAAAACTCTTAAATTGAGGAAAATAATTAATCTAAGAATTAATTTGAACCTCTCAAAATTAGACCCAAATGGTGAAAATAATTCTTGCCATCTAATTCCCTATTTTCATTGTTGACCGACGAAATCTTCAAACTTTGCCATCGACATTTGTGCTACAGTTGCCGAAGAAGTCTTCCGCTGCGGTTTCGTACGTACGTAGCTGCGCAGGAAACAAATCAAAACATTTGAATTTTCTTATTTCTTTTGTTTTGTTTATTTAGTGATTAGGTTATATAGTTTGGGTCAATTTTATTAAATAAAGAGATGGGCTATGATGTTATGGGCTTATCAACCCACACTAATAAAAATATAACACTTAGTTGGGCCTAAAACTAAAACTAAAATATAAACTTTAATCATATCCAATAATTATTATAAAATATTTATTCTAACTAATTAACTCTAGAATTCTAAAAATATTAAAATAAAGTAAAATAAAAATTAATAAATATAAATATACTATAAAAACATACTTAAATTAAAGTGCAAAAATATTCTTGTCAATCTACCAGGTATACTTTATTTTCTACAATATGAGAACTAATTTTTGTTGTCATGATTTTTTTAATATTAATAGCATTTATTAACTTTAACTCATGATTTTTATTGCTAGATCTGATCCTCACATATGATGAGAAGAAGAATTTCACATTGTTAGAGTTGGAAAAGCTGTTACTAATCTGCAACAAGTCATTGAAAGATTTTTCTTCCATGCCTCTTCCAATTCAAGGTAATACAAGATTGACTGAAAATGGGTTATTGTGTGAAGTGTTATCATATGATCGTGATTATGTAGCTATAGAGAGAGAAGTTTTTTTTCTTCTCAACTAACAGATGAGCAAAGAATGATATATGAACAAGTAATTTTAGTACACAAAAATGTACTTTTAGTATATTAAAATATGCATTGTATTCAGGAAAAATACATTATTTTGTATAATATACATTCAGTACACGAATAATGTACTTTTAGTATATTAAAATACACTTGTTATAGTCCACACAATAATTTGCGGCAAATTATGTTGTGGACCCAGGTCCACCTTGCAAGGTGGACCTGGGTCCAAAACTACATCGTTTTTGTCTCTTTTTTTTTATTAGTAAACATATTGTTGGATATAGAGTTGTCCAAAAATGTGTGAATGTAGAGGTTTCAAAGTGTGAATGCAGACTATAGAAATCGTGAATGTAGAGTTGCTCAGAAATGTGTGAATGTGGAGGTTTCAAATTGTGAATATGGAGTATAGAAATCGTGAATGTAGAGTTATGCATGTGTGAATCTGTAATAGACTTAAGAAGTTCTAGCAGCTTGTAGCCCTGTAATGTGTGAATGTGGAGTATAGGACCTGTGAATATAGAGTTTTGAATGTGTGAATGCATAACAGTGGTAATATAGTTACTAAACATATAATCCTGTAATGTGTGAATGTGGAGTTTACAAATTGTGAATGTAGAGTATAGTCTATGTGAATGTAGACCCAGGTCCACCTTGCAAGGTGGACCTGGGTCCACGGCATAACAACCCATAATTTGCCTATTGTCACTAAAACATGTCACTTGATTAGTCACTATGTTAAAAACATAATAAGTCTCAATGATGGTTATATTATGTTCTTAATGTTGTACACTACATTTTTATGGACAAGAATGTCCAGCATATTCTGTTACTATTAAAGTTGACTAAAAAACTGTAAAAGTATACATTTATTTTCGGCCACTCATTTTCCTTCCATATTTCCCCTATTTCTTCCGCTATTTCTTATTTACCTAGGATCTGCAAATCTGCAATTTCCCTATTTCCCCGACCTAATTCTTCCGCTTTTTCTTCCATATTTCCCCTAATCTTCCACTTTTCCTTCCCTTATTTCCCCTAAATCTGCAATCCACGAATCTTCCACCTATTTTCTTCCCAGATTACTCCATCATTCATCTGTTGCTTCATATGAGGATTTACACGCTCAACAACTGGAAGAAGAGTTGCAATCAACAGCATTCAATGATTATGAACATGAATTGCGCTCAATATTTAAGCCAAGGTAAATTCCTTAATATTTTTGTTAATTTTATTATTATTATTATTAGTATTATTTTAATTTTTGTTGTATCTTAAAAATAGTAGAAAATAAAGGCAATTTTTCAAACACAAAATTCTCCAGCGTCCTAATGATTGAAAACTTTGGCTAAATGGGAAAGATGTGATGACTAAGTTAATGTTTAAAACATATCTGTTTTTCCAGCGTCCTATCTGTTTTTTATTCAGTAGTGTATATACCAAATCCTATTAGTTGCCAGGAAATTATTCTATGATCAGATTTTATTCAGTAGTTTTTAAAGCATATATGAACAATTGCTAAATTAATGTTATTCCTTTCTCAATTTTTATTTTGTTTTTTGAAAAGTTTCTTGATTTATCTCTTCTTTCTTTATTTAATTTTGGAATATTGCTTGATGTTAGGGGGTATTTTGCTATTTAAGCACTACCGTAGAGGCAGACACTCACCATAAAATAACTTTGAAATTTTATTTATTTTCTTCTCTAAAATTTACTCTATTACTCCACCTGTCTCTTCAAGTCCACCTTCAGGTTCTTACTTCTTCTCTCTTTATATTTCCGTTGTCAAAGAATAATTGCTTCATGTTCTGCTATTTGAGAATGTTTTTCTTGTAGTTTTTCATCCAACTGAATGTGTTGATTCATATGTTTGCTAGAGAGGAGACAAATGACTACTAATTTGGTGGTATTTGGTGTATATTTGTGTTATACACCATTGATAGAAACAAACTATTCTCCATTTATATTTGTGTATATTTGTTTGGGGTATATATGCTTTATGTTATTGATTTTTGCTGAGTTGAGGTGATATCCACCTTCTGCAATGAACACAGCTGCCTCCTCCAAACAACCATGCAAAATGGGAATACTAATTGTTCTTATTTTCATGCCCGGCCTTTTTTTATCCACCAAAATTCTCAAGTTTTAAATCTCCACTTCAACTCATAAATTTATTCTTATTTTCACATCTATAATTTATAGAATCCTGTACATAAGTATATTGTTTCAGTTTGGGTGGTTGGTGGTATTTGGTGTGAATTTGTGAAGGAAGAAGTGAGGTGGCGCATTTTTGAGACTTGAAACTCAAAAGCAGTCAGTAGAGCGTTTTTGAGACGAACCAAATTCACTTCTTCCAGTAGTGTCAAACTGTTATTAATAACCCCTAAAAGGCCTTTTTTTAATCTATGTTTTGATGTCAACCAATTTCAAGGTTTTAGAAAGTGTTCATTGATAGAAACAAACTATTATCCATTTCTGCTTTGATTCATATGTGTATATGTTTACATTCAGAATATGATCTGCTAACCCATCTCACATTGGTGTATCTGGCTTTCATGATAATTTAGTTTGCAATTTTGAGTTTAATTTGCTTTTCTTTTAAATTAATAATAATCAGGAGAAGTGGAAAATAAAGATCATTATTTTTGACACAACCTAACAAAGTTTTTGTTCTGCTGAGTATGGTGTAACTATATAGCTCTTATGATGGCAGTGATGGTATATTGCCTTCCACTACTTCATATTTTGTTATAACCATATGCATTAAGCACGACTTAAATCACAAATTAGTATGTTACTTTTGTTGAGTGATGCCAAAGGCCTTGTGATCAAGCGGCATGAAGTGATTCTCCCAAGTGGGAGGTCATGGGTTCGAGCCTCAGTGGGGGCAATGTTGACTTTGTTGGGCTTCCGTTTCGATGGCTCTGCACTGGGGGGGCATTGCTATCGTTCTTTATATGGCTATTGTCTCCCACTTATCAAACTTCCTCCTCACTACAACATTACTAGCTCCAAGTTGAGGTGTATGATAACCTCACTTGCTTAGCTTCAAAATTATAGAAAAGACGCTTCCAAAATTTATCTGAATGTGTCAATTTTCTCACTCATACCCATATGTTTACATGCATAATTTTTGCATTTTGGGCTGTTCAGGGTCAAGCTTCTTCCAGTAGTGTTAAGCTGGAAGACTTGAAACTCAGCGTTTTTTAGACGATCCAAATTCACTTCTTCCAGTAGTGTCAAGCTGTTATTGATAACCCCTAAAAGGCCTATTTTTTTAATCTATGTTTTGATGTCAACCAATTTCAAGGTTTTAGAAAGTGTCCATTGATAGAAACAAACTATTCTCCATTTATGCTTTGATTCATATGTGTATATTTGTTTGGGGTATATATGCTTTCTGTTAATAATTTTTGCTGAGTTGAGGTGATATCCACCTTCTGCAATGAACACAGCTGCCTCCTCCAAACAACCATGCAAAATGGGAATACATACTGATTGCTCTTATTTTCATGTCCTGCCTTCTTTTATCCACAATAATTCTCAAGTTTTAAATCTCCACCTCAATTCATAAATTTATTCTTATTTTCACATCTATAATTTATAGAATCCTGTACATAAGTATATTGTTTGAGTTTGGGTGGTTGCCATATGTCCCTTTCTTAAAACTTTGATAGTGGAAATAAATGGTAAGATATGTCACAAATAATTTATCAGTTTTAATTCACAAAGTGTTTGTACATTGGTACCAACATTAGAGTTAATTTCATATATATTTTTGTACCTTAGATGAACAATTGATTGTATTGCTTAACCGTTTACAGAATGATAATAGCAGAGTCCTATAAGAGCTGAACTCCCTATTCCCTAGCTAACACACTATTGACTAGGTATAACATTGACTGAACATAAAATACAAACAATATAATAAAAGGGAATAATAATATGGTCTAACACTCCCCCTCAAGTGCAAGGTTGTGCGGAACCAACGTTGAGCTTGTCTCATCGTAGATCCTGGAACCGCTGCGCTGGTAGCGGTTTGGTGAAGATATCTGCAATCTGTTCCCGTGTCGAGACGAAGTTAACAACCAAGTCACCAGAAGCTGCTTTATCACGAACAAAGTGGTAGTCAATCTCCACATGCTTCGTGCGAGCGTGAAAAACAGGATTGGCTGCCAAATATGTGGCCCCGAGATTGTCGCACCAGAGCGTGGATGGTGTGTCGGAGTGGAACCCCAACTCCCGCAGTAAGGAGACTAACCAGGTAACCTCTGCAGAGACATCAGCTAGCCCTTTGTATTCTACTTCTGTCGATGAACGGGCGACTGTGCGTTGCTTCCTCGAGACCCAAGACACAAGATTTTTAACAATAAAGACAGCATAACCACTGGTGGATTTCCGGTCTATTGGACAACCAGCCCAGTCCGAGTCAGAGTAGGCATGAATCTCGGAAGTCGGAGATGCTACGATATGGAGCCCTAAGTCCTGCGTGCCCTTGATATAACGCAGAACTCGCTTCAACATGCCCCAGTGATCAACTGTAGGTGCGTGCATAAACTGACAAAGCCTATTAACTGCATACGATAGGTCAGGCCGTGTGATGGTGAGATACTGTAGTGCCCCAACAATCCGACGATACTGAGTAGGGTTGTCATAGAGTTCCGGAGAGGGTGATGCTGACTGAGTCATGGACGCCGGTGTAGCTAGTGGTTTGCAATCAGGCATGCCTGCACGGGTTAGTATGTCCGCAATGTACCGCTTCTGAGATAAGAGGAGCCCTTTACCATCGTGAATAGTCTCAATACCCAAGAAAAAACTCGGAGTGCCCAGATCTCTTATCTTGAAGGTAGAGGATAGCCGATGGAGCAGAGTGTCTATTAAAGCGAAGTCATTGCCTAATATAATGATGTCGTCAACATACACCAGGAGAAACACTCGGGATGTATCTATGGAGTAGTGGAACAAAGACACATCAGTCTTGGAAGGTGAGAACCCGGTGGAAACTAAGAAATCATGCAGTCGTTTAAACCATGCCCGGGGAGCCTGTTTCAAACCATACATGGACCGTTGTAAGTGGCAAACATGATCAGGGTGAAGCAGGTCTTCATATCCCGGTGGCTGCTTCATATAAACTGTTTCTGCAAGATTACCATTCAGAAACGCGTTGTGGACATCGAGCTGTCGTAGAGTCCATGAGTTTGAAACGGCAAGTGAAAACAGCAGCCTAACTGTTGTAGGTTTGACCACTGGACTAAAGGTGTCGAAAAAGTCTTCCCCTGCTACTTGATTGAACCCTTTCGCAACTAGTCGTGCTTTATACCGCTCAACCGTGCCATCAGCCTTTCGTTTGGTGCGGTAAACCCATTTGCAACCGATGATATTCATGGTAGGCGTTGGTGGCACAAGATTCCAGGTGTGATTATGCAGTAACGCATTGAATTCTTGGTCCATGGCATCACGCCACTGTGAGTGACCAACGGCTTGAGAGTAACACGACGGGTCTGTAGAAGTATGCAGGGCATAAAATTGTTCCCCTGTGCCCTTGGTTTTGCGGCGGGTTCGCATACCATGACCACCCTGTTGAACTCGGCCTTTGTTCTGGTGAGTGTCTGATGTGGTGGTTTGTGGCGCAGTGTCAGAGGCAGTCGGCTGTTGAATAGGAAGTGGATCGGGTTCCCGAGGCAATGGTGGAGCCATATCCAAAGGAAGAGATTGAGACGGCACAAGAACTGGACCGACCCCATATGGTGGGTCAGTATGAGACATCGCAGCATTTCCCTGTACAGATTGCAAAGCAAACGGGAAAATAGTCTCGTCAAACCGCACGTGTCGGCAAATAAAGACATTACCTGTGTTTAGGTCCAGACATCGGTATCCCCTAAATGAAACTGGGTAACCTAAGAAAACACAGGGTGTTGTCCTGTATTCGACTTTATGACGGTTATATGGACGGAGATAAGGAAAGCATCGACAACCAAATACCCGTAGGAAGGTATATGGCGGTTGAGTGCGGTGTACACGGTAATAGGGTGATTCAAAGTTCAAAACAGATGAGGGAAGACAGTTTATGAGGTAGGTGGCAGCCTCAAAGGCATAATCCCAATACTCAAAAGGAGTTGAACTCTCGGCTAATAGGGCTAGGCCGGTTTCGACAACATGTCTATTCCGACGTTCCACCCGGCCGTTCTGTTCATGAGTGTAGGCACACGATTGACGGTGTATGATGCCTAGGGACTCAAAGATGCAATGAAGTCGGCGATACTCGCCCCCTAAGTCTGATTGAATGGCTTTGATAGAACGCGAAAATTGTCGTTCTACCATCACCCGAAACGAATCAAAAACTTTATAAACATCTGATTTTAACCGTAATGGAAAAAACCAGCAGAAACGGGTACAATCATCTACGAACAAAACAAAATAGCGACATCCAGAAGTTGAAATAATTGGTGATGGACCCCATATATCTGTATAGACTAGATCTAATACATTATTGCTACTTTTTGTAAACCTATCTAAGGAGAACCGTGCTGACTTGCCCATTTGACACCAGGTGCACACTTGTGACGAACTGGATTTATTAGGAAGAACCGGACACGACTGTAGAACGCGCGAGAGAGCTTGACTATGCGGGTGACCTAATCTTTGATGCCAAACAGCAGAAGATGCCCTAGCAGACAGGAACACGGAATGACTGCGAGGAACCAGAAGTTTGTATAGGCCTCCCGCAGTGGATCCTTTAAGTAGAATTGCCTGTGTTTTGCAATCCTTCACAAGAAACAAATTCTTGTGAAATTCAAAAAAAACGTCATTATCATGAGTAAACTTATACACAGACAATAGAGGTAAAGACAATTTCGGAACACACAACACGTTAGATAATTTACGATTTTGGGGGTGGGATTGGATAACCGAGTGGCCCACACGAGTAATGCCCAAACCTGCTCCGTTGCCGACCTTCAGAAC
This sequence comes from Ipomoea trifida, assembly GCA_003576665.1. NCBI lineage: Eukaryota > Viridiplantae > Streptophyta > Magnoliopsida > Solanales > Convolvulaceae > Ipomoea > Ipomoea trifida. The sequence goes on from CP025646.1 coordinate 9,531,202, forward strand.
GTCATTACCCGAGTACGCAGTTGAATGATCGAGCAGGTGATCGTCCGGAGTAGCATGCGCGGTTGCGCCGGTGTCGGGGTACCAGGCGTCTACTGCCGCGGGAGCTGAGCCTTCGTCGGTGTACGCAACGTTGGCATGGGTGTCCTGCCGGTCCGTGTATCGCCGGAAACAAGTAACGGCGGTACGCCCGTATGATCGGCATATTTGGCATCGTGGAGTTCCGGTTCTGCCACGTCCCTGGCTAGGCCCGTTGCGACCACGGCCATGACGCCCTCGTCCGTTCGACTGGTGGCGTCCACCATTGCCACCGCGACCACGACCGGCGTAGAAAGCCTGCGACGCCGGGGATGCCATCGACGCCTCTGCAGGTAGAAAATCATCTGAATGTATAAAATCCTGGGCTTGGAGGTGATCGGCAAGCTGCGGCAGCGTGACGGGAGCGCCGCCGGTGGTGAGGGAAGACGCCATTGCGCGATACTCCGGGCGTAACCCTCGCAGCGCATACAGTACCTGCTCTTCGGCCGACAGCGGACGCCCGGCGAGAGACAACGCCTCCACGATCATCTGCGCCTTGCCCAGGTACTCCGCTGGAGAGGAGTTCCCCTGCCGCAGCGTCTGGAACTGACCAAGAAGGCTGAGGCAGCGCGATCGGGAAGAGGATGCAAGTGCCGTCGTAATGGAGGTCCAAACTTCTTGCGCCGTCTCACGACCGACGGCGAGGTACATGACCTCATCCGTTAACGATGAAATGATGAGGGATAGAATGGAGGCATCTTGCTGAACCCAGGCATTGTAGGCTGGGTTCGGAGTTGGCGGCGACGAAGTGGAAGAGCCAGCCGGCGAGGGAGAGCCGATTGTCGCAGGTGGACATGGCGTACTGCCGTCCAAGAAGCCAAGGAGATTATGGCCTTTCAGGAAAGGGACGATCTGAGTCCTCCAGTATAGGTAATTGCGTGAGGAGAGTTTGATGGATATATGGTGTTTGGCGGTGGTGAGAACGGCGGGAGTAGGTGGCGCCGCCGGCGGTGAGAGGGTGGCGGTAACCGCACGTTCGGTGTTGGAAGATTGGTGAGCCATAGAATACGGTGATAGGAGAAAATAACGCCTAACACTACTGATACCAGATGAACAATTGATTGTATTGCTTAACCGTTTACAGAATGATAATAGCAGAGTCCTATAAGAGCTGAACTCCCTATTCCCTAGCTAACACACTATTGACTAGGTATAACATTGACTGAACATAAAATACAAACAATATAATAAAAGGGAATAATAATATGGTCTAACACCTTACACCTTGTAACTGCTAAACAAAACGGAGTTATGGATTCGATCTCCTTGGATTAGTCAATCAGTTAAGTTATGTCTTAAAGGTAATTGTATTATTATTACCCTTCTGAGAAAAAAAAAAGCCTTACGAATTGTGCAATTAGTTTGGAGTCTTGTTGGGGGAGATAAATTGCAAGATGTATCTCAACAAGTTATTTAAAGTATTCATACACTAAATTTTATCTGCTACTGCAAAATGAGAGAGTGGTTACAAATGGTCACCTTATCCGACCACTTTCCATTTCCCCCCTAACTTTAAAAATAAATAAAAATAATAAAAACAAATAAAATGCTAAGCTTTCTACAGATTAGCTAAGCTTTCTACAAACCAACCCTTTCCCATCACGGAAAATGGTTGAAGCTGTGATGAGCTTCACGATTATTTTCGATTAGCACCATGTCTCACGTTTATTGATGTAAGTTTTGTTTACTCTTTTATTTCAAATTTGAATAAACATAGTTCTTAAATACTAATTATTTACAATTGACAACTATTTATCTCACATGTGACACAGGTTTTCTGTATAACAATCTGTGCAAGATGTTGAATTGAGACAGTTGAATTCAAGTGTTATGTATATCTATACATGACAAATCCTCTATGGTTCAATACATTAGTGTGATATGTCATTCAAAACGAGAGCATGTAATTTCTAAATTCAATTTACTCTATTTTATTGTTCTCAAACTTTTTATATTAAGTTTTCTAGCTTATTGATTGATGAGTAATACAGTTTTTAATAATTATTTTCACTAAATAATTAAGTGAAAATAATTTAAGTTTTTTTTTTCTTGTCCAAACTTTAATTTAAGTTTTTTTTTTGGTAACTTTATGTTATTATTTACAAATTAATCTCATTTCAATAACCTATGTATCTCATATCTAGGTATCAAATGAGCAGCAACATAATGCATTTGCAGTTGATTTGAGACACGATTATTGGATATCAATTTGTGAAAATTGTTGAATTGAGATAGTTGAAATCAAATACTATGTAGATCCATATATGAATATGAATTTATAAGCGATATATCTCCAATTAGAAGAAGACTAGATTTAAACAAATTTTATTTATTTTCAAAGACAAAAAAATTGTAATACAAATTTGAGTACCACTTAAAATTACAGTGGATGGGATGAAAAAAATTACTTTAGAAATAAATGCATCACAATTAAATTGAATTTGATGTGTTAATTTAAAATACATACACAACAAATATTTGACACGAATATCTATGAAACATCGACAACTAAAAAAAAAACGCATTATATCTATTTCAAAATAATTTACTAAATGAGTTGAAAGATTGGGCATAAGTCTTCGCGCAAAGTGCGTAGGAAAAACTAATCATATTAAATAAGTCACAAATGAATTTAATTCAAACGGGCCTCAATCTTACCTGCTAGAGAAAAAAGACCACAGTGAATAAACCCATATAAATTATAATTGGGCCTGAAGTGAATAAGCCCATCTAAGATACTGAATAAGCCCAAGTAAAATGGCCTCTTTGAGAGAGTATACACTGATTACATTATCCACTAAATTTTATTAGTAAATAAATTGGGAAAGGAGAGAGAAAAAGAGGAATATTAGTAAATAATAAGTACTGCATACACACGTACTGCATTCTTAAGAAATGAATCATATTACAAATTAATAAAACTTTAATTACGTACTTAGATGTAAATCTATTTGATAAATAATATATAATGGTGAGAGAAACAAATTTTTTTTTTTATATTTATAAGAGACCTTAACCTGACTCTAAAAAGGATAAATATATAATTGAATAAATTTAATAAATTCCTATACACCCGGAAAAAAAGATTAATACTACCTCTTGAGTGTGATTTATTTTCTCTGATATCGTGGAATGTGATTTTCATGTCAAATTGCACTAAACGTGGTAATAATTTTCTCACCTTTTAAATTCTTATAAAAGTTCAAACTTTCCTAGCTACCAAACGCCTTCTAAGAAAACCAAAAAAAAAAAAAAAAAAAAAAGTGGAGAGATTAAGAGTTTTAATGGGAATGATAGATATATAGGTGTAATTTTTTAAAATAATAAATATAAAAATGGGGAAAAAATAGATCGAAGCTGTAGGTTTATTTTGGCAAAATGGTTAATTAGGCTTGTGTACTAATATTGATTGTTCATTCAGTACCATGGATTAAAATATGATTCATCTAAGCTATTATACTCCTAATTATTTTTCATCTAGCATTTTTAGCCTATTTAATTCTAACAAGCAATCCATCTAATTTGCTGACATGAAAAATAAAATAAAAACAAAATGCTGACATGTTATTATATGGATGTTTTGGCTAGTGTACTATGTATGTATAATGGGGTATTCGGTGTTGTTCGGCAATGAGATTCCATGAAATTGATATATGAAAATTAAATTATTTTTAAAAAAATAATAAAATTTACCCAATACAATATCTTAAATATTATAAAAATAATTTAGTTTTTATATATCGATTTCCATGGAATCTCATTGCCGAACGACATTGAATACCCTGCTATACATACATAGTACACTGTACTTAAAACTTTATATAGCAACTTTAATTTCTATCATATTTCATTGCAAGAAATCATTTTCTTCATTAATGAAATGGGTATAAATCATCCAAAAAATTCATATAAATAACGCGTCAGTATTTTTTTAATTTTATTTTTTCATGTCAATAAATTAGATGGGTTACTTGTTAGAAATAGGCTAAAAATACTAGATGAAAAATAATTGGGAGTATAATAGCCTAGGTGTACCATATTTTAATTCATGATGCTAGATGAACTTATCAGTGTTACTACATGTGCCTATTTGATCCTTTTGTCGGTTATTCTTAAAATAGTACTTAAGAAAGCATTTCAAAATACATTTTTGTTTTATGCTACAATAACTTATAAACTCTTAAATAATTTTTTTTTTAAAAAAAAAAAAAAGAAAAAAAACTAATCATTTCAAGTAGTAAATATCAAGAGGTGACTTTAGTAGGGATAACTGGAAAAGTAGTACTCCGTATGCTTTTTAAAAAATCAATTATAATTATTTTAATTGTGCATCATTTTCTCATAATTCTTCTTAATCATTGATCGATTCTTTTTTTTTTTTTTTTTTTTTTTTTTTGACAACCATTGTGTTAGATTTGTTGAGTGCCAAATATGTTGCGTATTTGGCTCTAGATGGTGGTGTATCATAGCAAAATAAAAACACACATTGCATGTACAATTCTTATTTGAGATATGCTTTTTTTTTTTTTTAAGCTATATGCATGATTAAGCTCGTTCATGCTAGGTAGGACTTTGAAGGATGGAAAGACTAATTCAATATATTATTGAAAGCGACACACCATCTCATTAATACTCCATGAGTAAACACACATCTGCATTAACACACCTGTGTGTTTCTCCAAAAGAAATAGTTTATTTAAAAATTTTGTTTTGTCCGCATGGGCAGTTTAACTTATTATGGAGGTGAAATTTGAGAGAGAAAAAAAAATTGGTTGAATTGTGTATGTGTGTATTATTTTGTACAATTATTGTTTTTTAAAATCAAAATCATGTCCCTCCTATGTCCTATATGTATGTATGTATGTATATAAGCAATTTCAATAATATTTCACTTTTTTTTTTGGTAATTTTGCTTAAAAGTTGTCTTTATTACTCTTTTATATATATAGTTTCGATCTCTTTGAGCAACATGGGGTATTTGTCAATTAAATGATAATTAGGACTAGTGATCAACTGATAACATTAGCAGGTTATAGAAAAGTGCTTAGTAATTAGCTATTTACCATTAATTGATTACATGTAAAATAAATTTTAAGGAGAATTATATTGCGCTATTTACTTAACTATTAAATTACTTTTACAACTTATTATTGTTGTTGTTATTAATTATTTTTAACTATTTTCTTTATTTTATTATTAACAACATTATAAATTATAATTATAAAGAAACACTCCATAGTTAATAATAATAGAATATTAAAAATATAAATTCAAATAAAAATAGAATAAATATAAATTATTAATAATAATTCAATATAACGTGTTAACAATTACGAAGTATTCCTTTCAAAAAAAAAAAAAAAACAATTACGAAGTATATGTTAAAAAAAATTGCCTCCAGCTAATGGTCAATTCAAACGTTGGGTTCTAGGCAATTTCTGGTGATATTAAAAATGTAAAGAATAAATATAAACACTATAATAAACAATTAGACTTATAAAACGAAAATTAGATAAGCTAATATCATTAACTTACTCAAAGTTATTTTTTCATTTTCAATTTATTGATATCAATAAAATAAGCTAATAAATTATTTACCAAATACTCATTTTAATTGTTTGACGTACAAAGTCAAGCAACTAAAGTTTTCTTAATCAAACAAGTTAAATTTTGACGACTGATAAAAGGGTTCAGGTACGGGGAAGGTTCCCGAGCAATTGTGTTGTTACGCATCTTAAGTACATAAACCACGCATCTTAAGCATACAAACAAAGCACCTTAAAAATACAAATCACGCGCACCTAAAGCTTTACGCCGGCGCACCTTAAGTACACAAACCACGCACTTTAAGAACATGAAACGCACCTTAAGCATACAAATGACGCACCTTAAGAAGGAAAACAATCCACCTTAAGAAAGAAAATCATGCACCTTAAGTTTTAAATTCACTCACCTTCAGTTTCACGCTGATGCAACTTAAATAACACAAACCACACACCTTAAGAAGGAAAAACTACGCACCTAAAGAAAGAAAACCGCGCACCTAAAGCAACCACACAGGAACCCATATATATATATATATATATATATATATATATATATATATATATATATATATATATATATATATATATATAAACCACTAATTTTGTCTTCGGAGTTGACCGACTAAAGTTTAGGGTAATGTTTATTTTTCGAAAAATGAATCAAACACATTTAAGACAGTTTTCTGGAATTGAACCAAACACTAAAAATGAAATTATTTTATGAAAATAACTCATTTTTCAAAAGTTTTTTTTTTCTGATTTTTAAACCCACCTTAACAAAATTGTTGTTGTGTGTGAGAAAAGAGAGAGAGAATTTTTTTTGGGTGTTATACTTTATGAATCTGAATCACTCTCCCAAGACCCCAGAAACAATAATATCTAATGTATAGGCCAATAATAGAATTGAAGTTGAAATAAAGATGAAAAAGTGAAGTCAACAACAAAATGGAAGAAAAGAAATTACAAAATCATAAATAAATAAATAAAGTTTTGATGGTAGAATTAAATATTTAATTAGTGGGATGGTTGGCATTTGCGATTTGTATACGTAAGGCTGTAGTCATAGCTTAGCTTAGCTTAGAGCCCCAGACCCAGATAGAGCAATATAATAATAACTATATTAGCTGCTTTATGTTAGGCAAGATTGCAGGTACAAATGTAGCTATCCGGTATGATTAATCCAAAGAAAGAAAAATGCAAGCAAAAAATAAGTGAAGGCCATGGTAGTGGTGGGGCCAAATTATACCATCAAGCATTGCCAATCTATTTTGTATTATGAATCTTAGTTCAAAATAACATTTAGATTATGTGTTTAATAGTTTATGTGTTGTAAATAAATTGAAAACCTATAACATATTAACTACGGGAACATAATATGATAATTACAAGGGAAAAAGCTCAAAGAGGCCCCTAAACTTTACACCAAAAATCAATTAGGCACATAAACTTTTAAAAAGTACAATTAAACCTCAATGTTATTTTTGATCAAATAAGTCAAGTTTACCGGTAACAACAGATTACCGATAAAAATTGCCGAAAAACGTCACCAACGGCCAAAAGGACGATTTCCCGTGACCGGTGATGACCGAGACGTCGTCGGTAGCCATCTCCGACGACTTGAGGTCGGCTTCTCCGAGGGAAGGCAACCTCAAGTTGCCGGAAGTTGTCGCCGGTCGTCGGACCGATACAAATCCTGTTTTTGGGCTTTATTGCCTCAATTTGACATGTTGGAGGGTTTAATTGCACTTTTTAAAAGTTTAGGTACCTAGTTGACTTTTAGTGTAAAGTTTAGGGCCTGCTGGACCATTTTCCCTAATTGCAAACACATAATATGTTAACTGCACACACTTAATATTTTAACAACATATTGTGTGTATGCAGTAACTCTCCAATTAACAGGAATATTACTGGAGGACTATTTGTTATAAAAATGAAAGTCAAGGTACGTGTTTTGGTCGAATCAAAAGTCAATGATTAAAAGGAATACTAGCTCAATAAGACTCCGACGATTATGCGGCAGCCAACCCTCAAGAATCCCCAGTACTACCTTGAGAAGAAATATATATGGGGTCCGTAAGGATAGTCCAGGTGGTAAGAGTGCTCTACCTACAGCCGAGAGGTTGGAGGTTCGATCCTCAAACCCTTGGGTAAGGGTTTGAGCCGGTCAGCTATGGGTAACCTAGACTGGTTTACCTCCTTGTGGTCCTTTGCCGGCGAGGAGAAATTATAATATTTTTATTTGCCGGCTAGGGTCACAGGGCGAGGAGAAAACAATTGTGTTGTTGAAAACTATAGTATTTTTATATTATCATAAATTTCTCACATATAAACTATTAATTAGAATATGTTAATTGTAGATATATATATATTCAGTAATTTTTAGATTAGAGTTTATAATATAAGATGAAAATTGATCTGCAGTATAACAATTGAGTGGTGGTGTATGGTGGTTGGTGGGGGCGGAGGAAGGGGATCGGAGGAGGAGGAGGGGAGCTAGTGGCGGTGCAAAGGAGAGTCATTGTCATGACAGAAGCATGTGTATATGTCTGCAAACTGCATAGCCTAATTGGGCAAAATTCTTGACCGCAGGATCTAATTAATAATAGCATCAGATCAATCTGACACCTTAATATAATGGACTCTTCTCAATTTAATTTTACACATTCAAACAACAATATAATACAGAGATGAGTGGGTTAGTGTGATGATTGCATGGAAGGAGAGGTCACTGAAACTGACACCTGGACCTGGAATATATACCGCACTATATATCATTTTATTTTATTTTTTCGTCAAAATTATTTATTATGTTATATGCATTTTCGACCATTTTTATTTAGTTTTCTGTATTTTTGATTAAGAGTTAATTCCAGCAATGGTCCTCCGACTATGTTGATTTTTCAAAATTAGTCTCTGACTTTTAATGTTGACTTTCAAATTCTTTCCAATGTTGGTCATTTCATCAAATTTTGGTTAAATTGAGGTCAAATGAAGGTGTAAAATTGTTCGTTCACTTGTATACTCGTATTTCTTCTGTCCTATACGCTATATATATATGAACATAATATCAGCCGAAGAGACATCGACTGAGATTATATGGCTTCGATTGAAACTTCGACTGAGATTATATTCATATATACATCGTATAGGACAGGAGAAATACGAGTAATAATACATTAAACAGGTAAACAGACAATTTTACCCCTTCATTTGACCTCAATTTAACCAAAATTTGACGAAAGGACCAACATTGGAAAGAATTTGAAAGTTAGGGGATCTAAATTATCCAAATTAAAAGTCGGGGACTAATTTTGGAAAATCAACATAGTCGGAGGACCATTGCTGGAATTAACTCTTTTGATTAATTTAAAAAAACTTAGCCTTTCAATTACTCAATATGTTATACTTTACCCTTTTGTATTATATAATTGTCAAACTTCATTAACATATGTGGTTATTTTTATTATTTAGAATTAATATTCACTATTAAAAATATTGTTCTCATGTAGAGAATGAAACTTTAATTATCGATATTGATTCTAAATGACAAAATTATCCTCATAAAAAAGAGTTTGCAAACGAAATTTGATAATTATATAACAACAGGCCGGGACTAAAAGTGCAACAAAATGAACAATTAAGGGACTAAATCCATTCAAATCAATTAACAGGGACTAAATTTCTAAAAGTGAAATAATTCAAGGGCTAAAACTGTTATTTTCCATTTATATTACTATAAACTTACATCATTTTTCAATGTGGGACAACGACTACTTAAAAGCCTTCCAAAATTCTATTTTTTCTAATTCAATGATTACATTTTAAAAATTAATTTCTTATTCGTCGAATATCAATTTTCGAGCATATAATATATCAAATTCATCCCCCAATAGTTATATCATCATATCATGGATTAGGGTCTACTATGCACGTTGTGAATTCTACCAAGACGGTTAACGTATTATGTACATGTAGTTAATATATTATGTACTTTTAGTTTATATATTTAAATGTGTATAATTTTTTGACTAATTACATGTGCATAATTTATTTATTAAATGTTCAGAATATGGTAAATACAAATACATAATTTAAACCATGGTCTATAATATACATGGCTACAATATACTTTGTGTTTACGATCTCAATTAGAAGAATTTGAATCTACTTTAACTTTAACTTGAATTAAAAGTGGACCATTTAAATGACATTCTATACTAATTTTTTTGAACACAAAGAATTAAAACCTTCTCAATTTGGTTATTCTATTCAACATGCACGGTAACTTTTTTGAGTCTATTGAACGCAACATTTTTTTTAAGTTTCAGTATTTATTTGATTTTTTTAGAATTGAAAGTTTAAATGTAATTTTTAAAAGTTAAAATGTTATTTAACCAATTTTATTTGAAATATAAGAATAATATAAGAGCAACCTCAATAGATAATTTTTTTTCTTGGTTTTTGTCAGCTCATGAAGGAGAGGGAAAAATTTTTTTTTTTTTAAATTTTCTTTTTACAAATGAAATTTTTAAAAAATGAAACATTATTTACGCACCTAGCTAGTACATGCACTGCATGTGCCAACTAGATGCAACAGGTGTGCTTGACACGCACCTGGAAGCTTTTGTTCTAAAAAAAATTAAATGGTGTCAAAAAAATTTTAATTTGTAAAAAAAAAAAAAAAAAACTCAATAAAAACCTCACCCTCATCAGCAAAAAAACAAACCCCACCCATCAAATTTTTGTTCAGAAAAAAATCCTCCAAAAATTACAATTGTAATTGCTTTAAGATCAGAAGATCTTGTATGCGCTAAACAAATTTTTCTCGAATGATGAATAATGAAAAATCTTGATAAAATGGAATCAAGAGATGATTTGTCTAGCATAAATATGACAAACCCAATGCAACGTGACCTATCATTGCACTCAATACAAAAATATTTCTAGCAAGGACTGATACGAGTGTTTTGGAAAATGATATATGTACTATCATGAAATATAATTCTCACTAGAGGTACAAGTTTTATTTTTGGATAAATAAAAGTAAAAGAATACAAACAGTGATCTATTTTGTTCTTTAAATCAATCAAATGATGACACCTCAGTAAGGAGTAAAAAATGGAGTAGATGGTAGGAGTATATGTAATATTACTCGAGTCTCTTGGGGCATTACATCAATTAGTCAATAGCCTGCATAGGAAAATATTTGGTGGACTACTGGACTCCTATTTTATATCCCAATTTTTACTCTTTCAAAAGTTCTTGATTTAGACATTTTGTGTGGACACACATGATGAAAATAACTAATTCTTGTTTGTCACATCAAGGAATAGAAGTAAGGGAGTATGCCTAGTAGAACTAGCAAATTTTATTGTGAATCATGGTCCACACAGCATTGTGGACCATGGTCCAAAACGGTGTCCTTTCTTTTAATCAAAAGAAATGGCACTCGTTCCGCGTAATTAGCCCTACTTATATAACATATTCAATTTCATTTTATATATATTGTAGTTTCATTTCAGCAAAACTACAATTTCATTTTTGTTTCAACTACAATTTCATTCGGCATTATAAAGTAATTAAATATGTTTGCTTACATATAAAAATATAAAATAATGAAACCAATATATTTCAATAAAATATAAAGTAATAACATATATTTGAAAATATGTAAAGTAAAACAAAATGTTTATAGTTTATAAAATTAGTTCATACAAAAATTAATGTTCAAACACACAAATGTCAAATTGAAATTAGAACCAAACATATTGAAAAGAAAAATAAAAAAAAAGGGTTTAGTTTAGATGGGGAAAGGATGTCATTTATTTAAAATAATAAGGATAATGATGGAGAAAAAATATTAGAAAGCTACTAGCTTATTTTTGAGACACTATCTAAAGTAACATTTCAAAATAAAGTCTTATTTTAAGCTACTAGCTTATTTTGAAAACATTACCAAATAAAACGTATAACTTATTAGTAACTTAAAATAAATTATAAACTCCTAAATAAGGTTTGCCATACTACATTGTAACCGAGTCAGTAGTATTAAAAAAAAAAAAGGTTTGCCAAAGAAGCCCTCTTCTCAATCAAAACATAAAATAACTATAAGTATCGACTCTAGTGGTCTTACTCCGTGTGATGGAGTATTGTAAAAAACTTTGATTTGATAAATGTTGTGCACACAAGAAAGGCGACAATTCAAATGAGTTAATAACTGTATAAAAACCAATTTGAGTGCAATCCTGCAAATGTAACAAAAAATTTTATTGGATTGCGCTAACAATTTTGTTTGTGCTATTTAATATTTGGTACCGTTTATTTTGATTGCATGAATACTTAATTTGCTCAACAAATCCTGGACATACCGGTTGTAACAAGTTGTTTAAAACAACTACCAATGTAAGTAATAATAACTTTATCAACACCCTCTTGATTAAATCTGTTATACAAAATTTTTTTAGTACAATTTTTTTTTTGTATTATTTATGAAATATTACACCTAAACGGAGTTTATCTCGCGTACACTTCAAATAGTGATTGTGAATTTTTCTGAATAAAGAAAAGTTTAAAATTGCATAATATAAAAACTTAAATGCCAAACGCATGTTTTTTTTTTTTTTATGTTTTTTTTTTGAAAACAAACGCATGTGCTTTATGTATACGGTGAATTACAAATTTATATCTTAAAAATTAAGAGTCAGTTTGAAAACCTATAAAATGAAAGAATTTATTTTTAGGGAAAATTGCATTTTTCGTCCCTAAATTATAGGGTAATTGTAGAATTCGTCCCTAAGTTATGGTAATACTCACTTTTCGTCCCTAAGTTCTTATTGGCGTTGCACTTTTCGTCCCTGAGTTATTCAAATTGCAAATTTCGTCCCTAAGTTATCATTACGTTGCACTTTTTGTCCCTAACATAAGTGTGCAAACTTCGGTAAATTTTCGTTTAAAAAATTTTTAATCGAACTTTTCCGGTTCAATGCCAATTTTTTTTTTTAATGAAGTTTACTGAAAAAGTTCGATTAAAATTTTTTAAAAACGAAAGTTTACCGAAGTTTGCAAACTTAAGTTAGGGACGAAAACTACTTCGGTAAATTTTTGTTTAAAAAATTTTTAATCGAACTTTTCCGGTTCAGTGCCAATTTTTTAACGAAGTTTACTGAAAAAGTTCGATTAAAATTTTTTAAAAACGAAAGTTTAGCGAAGTTTGCAAACTTAAGTTAGGGACAAAAAGTGCAACGCAATGATAACTTAGGGACGAAATTTGTACGCGGAAGAATAGCTGATCAAATGGTACACACAGCTGTGTGGACCATATTATCAAATAGTACAAAAGTAATGTACTTCTAGCATATTAAAAATACACATTGTATGAGTCATTTCTATTTTTGGTCGTACTGTTATTGGGGCGATGCCAATTTTAGTCCACTTCATTAATTTTTGCCACATTACGACCAGTCTTATTTAGTCCTTACCACTTTTAGTCCACCGTTAAAATTTTCGTCAAATGACCATCCAAAACAGGATTTTTTTGGGTCTTTTCATGCTTTGGTCATCTCCTTGACCCTTTGTAGTGGTTTTCCTTACACATTTTCATCCAGTGAAGAGGTCCGACGAAAGCCATGTGAGCCACATTACAAAGCCATGGCTTTCGCTGGACCTCTTCATTGGATGAAAAAGTGCAAGGAAAGCCACTACAAAGGGTAAATGAGATGATTAAAGCATAGAAAGACCAAAATACCCGTGGTTTGGACGATTATTTAACAAAAATTTTAACGGTGGACTAAAAGTGGCAATGACTAAATAAGACCGGCTGCAATGTGGCAAAAATTAATGAAGTGGACTAAAATTGACAATGCCCCAATAACAGTAGGACCAAAAATGAAAATGACTCACATTGTATTCAAGGGATGTACATTGTTTGTGTATTGAATGTACATTAAGTACATTCAGTACACAAATAATGTACATTTAGTATATTAAAAATATACTTTTTGTTATGGTCTACACAGCACTGTATGGATCATGGTCCACACAATAATTTGTCTTGTACGATTATTTAAACTTGATTTAGCTAGGTTGGTTAAAATATGAGTCTAATTGGATGGTACCAAACAATAAAAATCTTAGTCAACCTATAGCCCAAAATATTTATATAAAAAAAATTAATTTTTTTCAATTTTTTATTTAGACCTATTACATTTATTAATGACCGATAAAAATATAAATTAGGCTTGGTGAGACCAAACAATAAAACATTTGACCCCGCCCACAACCCAAAAAAATTATTTAAAAAAACTGTTCTTCAATCTATTTAGTTCAAAACTATTACATTTCTACGTCTACATAGCTAATAAGAGCCAATAAATTTATGCCCCTAATGTGAATTTAAAAATGTTGATGTAATTGTTTGCTGAAATGAATGGTTCATTTTTATTTTAGTATTTTTTTTAAATATTTTTCTTATTTTACCCTCTATTTTATCATTTACTTTTCTTAAATACAATTGTATTCTGTCAGTGTAAACTTTAGTAGCGTAATATTCCGTTTTATTTATTATTCTTAACTTACTCATTGATTTTCATAAGGAAAGTGTAACACCCCAATTTTCCACTCTTATACTTTATTACAATTCAGTAATCAGACGCTGCGGAAGCTTACATCTACTCAACAGAAAACTGGGTGCTACCGCCACACCTAGAGTGAATTCTATCACCTCTTTGACAAACTCCACTCTAAGTGCTAAGGCTAAATTTACAACACCAACATACTACAACAACATCATAGTAGACCTCAACCTGCACTTCTCTTCTATTCTGAGCTCATCGGCTACAGAGGTCCACACTAATCTGCAACTAATAAGAACACATTGAAGTGTAGTTAGCACGACGGCTAAGTAAGGAAATCCATTTGTCACTTAAAAGTAGACAAAGGTTTGAAAACATTTAGTGAAACAACATCCAC
>CP025646.1:9547756-9560816 GCA_003576665.1 Ipomoea trifida
CTTAATAACAACTATACTCACTTATAAAAATTCCTTTGAAATATCTGAAGATCATTTCATGAATGTCATAACTTAAAGACCTATTTTCCGAACCTCAAACTTATCGGAAAATACGAGGGGTTACAGAAAGTCTTAGGTTCAAACTCGCTCATCCCAATCAAAATTGACATAATTGTTAAACATATACTATGAATATATATTAAGAGTGTATTAAAAAATATAATATAATATTCAATATGAACTTTGATCAATTAATTAGAATCACGCATTGGGCGTTGATGAAACGGTATACCTAATTTACAGTATATATTCAACACATGTGAAAAATTATGTTTATAGGATATCGAATTGAATGATACTTTGATAAATTCTAAAAAATTAATTTAAAAATATCTATTAGACATTAGATTATTCGCGCAATGCGCGTGTGGTAACTTGTATCATTATCGTTAAACACGAGATGGATTGAGGCGGAACCATACAAAACAAGTTTTGAGAGGTGAATACCCAACACAAGCTATTTTCACCAATTAAATTTAAAAAAAAAAAATCGTTCTTCATTTAAGAAAAGAAAAAAAAAAGAAAACAGAAAAAATAGAAGAAGAAGAAGATCACTCTAAACTTTATCATGTCAAAATTCACATTTTAAATTATTAAAAAGTTGTCAAGCGGCTTATAGTGACTTTTCCATATGGGAGGCTGCTTCAATAGGTTGAGAAAGTTTAGATGAACAGATACTACAATATGTAATAGGGTCAATTATATTAAAAAAATTTATTAAAAAGTTGAAATTTTATAAAGCATTGTTCCATGATTCATTTCGTAGTAGTGATATCGAATTTATCATAATCAAAGTGTACGTGCTGTTATCACACGAGAATATATCTAGTGAAATTATTGTTCCAAAATACGTGCATGTATGGTGCACTAAACTCATCATCACATGGTAGTATGGATTCACTGAATTCATTGCATCTAAGACATAGATTCATCCAATTAAATAGAATGCATTATTATTATTATTATTATTATTATTATTATTATTATTATTATTATTATTATTATTATTATTATTATTATTATTGTTATTATTTAAATTCTTAAAAAATTAAAATGATTCAAACATAAAGTGTTGGTGCTTTGAGAGTCATTGTTCTTGCAAATCCATTATGGTTCTATGATAGGACCAATATGCAAACATACTTTATATTTCCCTTTTCATTTCATGTATGATTTGATGTAATGAGCACGGTTTATAATTAATTTTATGTTTTTTTTTACATTGTTTTTATTTTATTTTTGTGTGTCTTAGGATTGAGATTTGAGAATATGCTAGTCATAACCCAAACTGACTAGCATATAATAGTATATATTACGTTGCATGGAATTATATTATATGTACAATATATTAGCTAGGATTAGTAATTTTAACGTAAAATTGTATTACTAATGGGAAAGTAGGAAATAATATATTGTATTACAAATTGTATTAACATATTATAATGTACAATTGTAGTATGAATAAGAATTGTATTACCATATTTCACAATATTACACAAACCGTACTAGTATAGGACTGTTTTAGGCAGGAAGTTAAAATGTAGAATTTTATTTTTATTAATAGTATAGATAATCTACGTTGTAGATAACTATATGTACAATTATATTACGATTAGTAATTTTAATCTAATATTGTATTTCGAATAGAAAGTAAGAAAAGAGATTGTATTAGGAATTGTAATAACATATTTTAATGTACAATTGTAGTACTAATAATAATTTTATTACCATATTTTACAATATTACACAAACTGTAATAGTATACGATTTTTTTTAGGCGGGAAGTTAAAATGTAGGATTTTGTTTTTATTAATAGTATAGATTTATTCTCAAAAGTTAATAGTATAGATTAAATTGTATGGAAATATATGTACAGTTATATTATGATTAGTAATTTTAATCTAAAATTGTATTACAAATAGGAAAGTAAGAAAGAATATATTGTATTAGGAATTGTATTAACATATTTTAATGTACAATTGTAGTACCAATATGAATTGTATTACCATATTTTACAGTATTACGCAAATCTGACTGTTTTTTACAGGAAGTTAAAATGACGGATTTTGTTTTTATTAATAGTATAGATAGATATAGATATCTAAAATAAAGAAATTAAATCTCAATTTTTACCTTATTTTTCTCTCCCTTTACAATTGCAAAGGAAATTTTAAAAAAATAATTAGATTAAAAATCACCAATTAAACTCTTCTCTCCAAGTAATCCTTTTTTTTTTTTCTTCTTCTTCTTCTTTCTAATCTCTACATATCTATAGAAGCCCAACTGTCTGAAATTGTACTGTATTATTTATTTTTAATGAACTACAAATTGAAAATATTTTTCTAATAGTTTTTTTTTCTTCTAATTTTCATTTTCAAGTTTGTAATAAGTGAAGAAAAGGAAACATGACTTTCTTGAATCCTAATAGGATTATAGGCCACAAAGCTACGTACAAATAAAAAATTGGAGAAATTTGAAATTTCAAATATATTTTTTGGGAAGGTGTGAATGCCAAGTGTGTTCAGTGTGGATTTCTTATTTGTAAATTATCACGAGTTGAATAATTAGTTGATCAACTAAAGTCCTTGTGGTTAAGCGACATGAAGTGATTCTCTCAAGTAG
The DNA here is from genome assembly GCA_003576665.1 of Ipomoea trifida. Classification (NCBI taxonomy): domain Eukaryota; kingdom Viridiplantae; phylum Streptophyta; class Magnoliopsida; order Solanales; family Convolvulaceae; genus Ipomoea; species Ipomoea trifida. The sequence goes on from CP025646.1 coordinate 9,550,439, forward strand.
GAGGTCATGAGTTCGAGCCTTAGTGGGGGCAATGTTGACTTTTGTTGGGCTTCAGTAGGTTGAGAAAGTATATGGACAGATACTACATGTAACAGGGTCAATAGTATTAAAAAAAAAAATACTCCGTAATAATTAGTTGATCATGCATTACATTTTGTTTTGAATTGAAGTTACGCTAATTTATAAATCATTTTATCAAAACTTGAATTTCATAAGAGAATTATGAGTGAAGAAAAATATATAAATCATTTTATCAAAACTTGAATTTCATAAGAGAATTATGAGTGAAGAAAAATATTATTGATAAGGATTATTCTCCATACGTATTACTTGTACGGTGATCGATTTCGAACCTTGGGATCGGATGACCCGACCACGACCGGTCAAGATGCATGACCTAGTCTCCCGATCATGCCTTGTCTTGAGCTAAGCCGAGTGGTAATCTCTGGGAGGGCTCTCAAAGCCTGTGTTTTACCAAGCCATCTAGGTTGGACTGGCCTTTATAGCCTTGGAGCACCACCACGGTAATGACCAGAAGGCGTTGGACACTTGGCCTCTGGACTTAGGGCCATCACCCGACCCTGTGCATGGCCTCCACCCGAAATGCATGCCGCGGGGCCAGTACCTATCCCCTAACACCCTATAAATACTGCATTTTTTTGCTAGAAAGGGGGGCTTTTGACTATTTCTTCTAGATAGCTAATAACTCGGAGACCTCTAGCCTACTGCCACGTTGCTCGGGCTATATCTTTATTAGCATACCTGGCCCAGAGTTTTGTTGGAAAATAGCACTAAAAATGATATTTTAAGTGGCAATTTTGTGGTACAATTTAAAGTGGGGTCCAGATCCGATTTGGGTCGGGTCAATGTGGATTCGGGTTCATCGTAGTTAGACGAAGAGATCCATATATTGTATGCTCAAAATAGATAATGGTGAATGAGAAATTGGTTCTCAAAGTAGACCCATTTGAGATGGAATTCGGGTGAGGAAAAGCTTATGTAGTTCTGTCCGACATTGGTTGGGAATGAAGATTTTCTCCACTATAAATACAAGAGTCTTTTTATGACTAAGTAACTTATATAGCATAGAGGCTCTCTCTCGCGCGCAGGGGGGGTGCAAATCAAATCCCAAACTGAGCCTGAAAAGACTTGACTCGTGTACGCCGGCACCTGCGGGTACGAAATCATTGATCGCGCGCAGTCTGATAACGCGCAACGCGACTCCAGCGACCTTTCACCTACTGGATCAATCATTATTTCAGAGTTATTTCTTTTGTAATGGACTACAACGCGACTCCATCGACCTTTTACCTACTGGATCAATCATTATTTCAGAGTTATTTCTTTTGTAATGGACTTGTAGTGGGGTGTAAATGTTTGCTAAGTGGGTGGAGGTTACACTTGGGAACGACCTTTCACCTACTGGATCCGTTGATAGAAATGACTCCTTGGTCCAATCATTATTTCAGAGTTATTTCTTTTGTAATGGACTTGTAGTGGGTGTAAATGTTTGCTAAGTGGGTGGAGGTTACACTTGGGAAATTAAATGCCAGATTTAATGCTATGATCCCATCCTCTACTATATAATTCGTTGGTGAGCAGATGATTTGGAACACACAATAGAACACACGAATACACTGCTTTCTACCCTCAAACCACTGCTCATCTTTCCTTCAAGCCACCTGCGTTCATCCCACATCCTAGTTCGCCAAATCCCGAGTTTGTGTGCTCAAACGCAAGGATCGTAGTACGTTTTATCCTGGGAAACCTAGACCGCAACGTTCCAGCACCCCGGGAGGCGGTAAATAAGATTTTAAGGACAGTGGCAACACGACTTGTGCTTCCAACCACCCCGATATCGTCCTGTTTTCATCCTTTTGGCGGTTCCAGGTTTATTCAACCATTTGTGGGTTAATTTTCCTGGTTATTTATTTATGTAATTTTCCATTTTCCAGTGATTTTCGAGAATCATTTCCTTATTTACCCCAAGTCGGTCTGGGATTGTAGATTGTACAATACACTCTATATTGGAGCATATAGAAGAAGGGTAGTAATGTAATAAAATTTACCATTCCAGTTGTAATAGCTTTTCGCGCTTATATCCAGTGTATATATTCATGCTTCTTCCTCATTGTAAAGCAACAAGAAAAGACTCCCTTCTATCCATCAAATAACAACTTTCTGTTTCCCAACTTCTTTCGCTCGTTATGGTATTAGAGCCTCGACGGGGCTCCTATGCCGCCGCCGTCGCCAGCGTCGGAGAATCCAGCCAAGGAGCTCGAACCGCGTCGCCTGTCAACCGATCACCAGCACGAACGTCTTCAACCACAGTTCCGCAAAGGAACGTATCTACTCAGACGCAAAGAAATTACAACACCGAAGAACTTGAAGATCCTCTGTTCCTTAGCTCCAATGACAATCCGAGCGCGGTCTTAGTTACTCCGCCTCTCTAAGGAAGCTCGAATTACAGCTCGTGGTCAAACTCCATGCGAATAGCTTTGGAGATCAAGAACAAATAGAGCTTCATTAATGGCAGCATCTCTACACCAGATCAAAGTCATCCGCACTACGCTGCCGGGAGGAGGTGTAACTTGATGATCTGCTCTTTGATCTTCAAGTCTGTCCAGCCGGCAATAGCACAAAGTGTGATGCATATCCACAAAGCCAAAGGAGTGTGGGAGGATCTGGAAAGAAGATTTTCACAACAGGACGCTCAGCGCATCTCCGTCCTTCAAAATGATATTAATAATCTCAAGCAAGGCAGCCTTTCTGTGAACGAGTACTACACTAGAGCTCGAACCTTATGGGAGGAGATGAATGCGCTGAGGCCGATTCCGATGTGCAGATGCGAGCCTCGCTGTTTATGTGAACTAACCGATCAAATTAGAAAGGAGCATGTGTAACACCCCGTAAATTCGTTTAAGCCTTTCGTTCGTTAGTTAATTCCTTGGGCAATTTAATTATTTTTAATTGGGCTAGTTCTTTCAAATTAATTCATAGATATATATATATATATATATATATATATATATATATATATATATATATATATATATATATATATATTCTTGAGCCTAATTTAATTATTCTAATCAAGAGCCCAATTAATTGATTTTATTCTTGTATGGGATTTTATTCAATTTGGATCCTTACAATCTTTGTAATTAAATTACTCTTATATGGCCCAATTTCTTGATTATATATATAACTATAATGTCTTTAAGACATCTTATGGGCTTCTTTATTCTAATTCATATATTTAATTGTAAGGGATGAATTCATTAGCCCAATTTATTATTCTTCTACATATTAATTCTTGTAAGTAATATAATATATAGTTGAGCCCATTCCACATTAAAGTCTTTCACCCTAATACATTATATGTATCCTAGTATATATATTGAAGATAAAAAATCCCTAAAGGTTTTCACTCCCTCTTCTCCCTACACTCATTGTTCACGCCATTTCCTCTTCATTTCCTTCCAAATTGGATCTTCATTTCTCCTACAAGTTTTCAAGTCAAGATTGCTCCTTTAAGCTTGGTTAGGATTGGGTAAGTGCATCTAGCTAAGAATCTACCTTGCATTTTATGGTTTTGCTAGTCTTTTTGCATATTCTTATGTGTTTCTTTTGGGGTTCTTTGGGTAAAAGATGATCAAGAAGGTGGTGGGGCTTTGTGAGCTTGCTTGAGGCTTGATTAGGTGGAAGAAAGCTCTTGGAGGTAACCACTATGTCCATCAAAATCTATTTTTACACTCTCATTCTATATGATAATTTTGGTGTTGGAAATCCTGAAATTTCTTGGTGTTTAGCCCTATTCTTGGTTGTATTTTGTTGAAATTTCTTGATCTTGTGTCTTGATTTTGGCCTATTGTTGTTATGATCATTTGCTAGTTGGATTTCCATATTTTTGGCCTCTAAATAGATGAAATGTTGGTGTATTTTGGATCTGATTATTGCATTCTGGAATGGTGTTTTCGGGTCTGAGCAGAAACTGTTTCTGGGAGTGTGGGGTTGACCTTGCGGAGGACCTCAACGGAATAATGTAACCCGTTGAAGTGTTCCGCAAGGCCAAGGCGGAGGAGGTTGGCGGAGAGAGGTGTTCCGCTGGGGTGGTCCGCCCCCTTCTTGCGGAGGAGTGCGGCGGAGGACGGTGTTCCGTTGAAGTGTTCCGCAAGGTCTCTGGGAATTTGCTTCCAGAGACTGTTTTGGGAATTGTTGTCTGATTGTTTCCCCTTTTGTTCTGAATATTGTTGGAGTGTTTTATTGGGTATTTTACCATGTCTTTGGAGTATTTATTCATGCCTCTTGGTTCCTCTTTTGTACTCATGCTTCTTTGATTCCTTGAATTCATTACCTGGGAGTTGGTTTGTGTTCATAGTTGAGATGAACACTTTGTTTGGTTGTTTTGGGTTGAGGTTGGAGTATGAGTTTGTGATGGTGGATTTCTCGATATCTTTTGGAGGTTGTTGGGTGAACTAACTGTGTTACTATTGACTATATTTGGACTTCGGTCCCTGTGATTGGGTTGATTACCCCTGTGATTGGACTTAGGTCCCTGTGATTGGACTTCGGTCCTTGTGATTGGGTTCATTACCCCTGTGATTGGACTACGGTCCCTGTGATTGGACTTAGGTCCCTGTGATTGGACTTCGGTCCCTGTGATTGGGTTCATTACCCCTGTGATTGGACTTCGGTCCCTGTGATTGGGCTCATCACCCCTGCGTACCAGATTTCTGGATTCTGACTTCTGACTGTGGTTGGGTTTGGTATGGTGATTGGTATGAGGGTTTGGAGGTTGGAATTGGGAGTCCCTTCTTGGTTCTGTATTCGTGAGTTCCTTGTGGTTATTCGATTGATACCTTATGGTTCTTGGTTATGGTTGGTTGATTCCTCTTTGGTTGTTGTTCAATTGGTATCTTGTTTATGGATTCGTTGTATTGTGCTCTCGTTATTGGATGTTGGCTTTGTTTGGATGAGTCTTGGTTTATGATTCGTTCAGCTTATTGTTGTTGAGTATCCGTTTTGAACTATTGAACAGTTTGTTGGTGTTTATATTCTATATGGGTGTGTAAACCTATTTACAAGCTTATGTATATCTATATCTCCTTGCGGGTGTGAATGGTGGCTGCTTAGCAGTCTTTTGCTAATGGTTCTTTGCGTGTTTTCCAGGTATGGATTAAGTCTGAGCACGAGCGCGTTAGAGCCGATCTCATGAGGACGCTAGACTTAGTTTTATGATGTTAGACTTTGGTTTTTGGGCTTGTGTGCCTTTTGAGATATTATATACTCTTGACTAGTGTTCGGATGTTGTGGATCATGACTTGAGGATTATTTTATTTTATGCATGACAGTTTAGCTCGTTTCTTATGATTAGCCTGTGCATCTAGGCTGTGTTTTCTACCTAGATGTGGCATGACGCCCTTAAGTTTTAAATTCGCTTCCGCTTTGTTATGTTGTTGGTTGAGATAGGCAGCTGTTGTGTTGAGATTTATCTATCTCAGCCTGTGTAAGGTTGGGGTGTCACAGCATGACACAGATCAGGTAATCCGCTTCCTTCAAGGTTTAAATGAAGATTATAATAGCCTGAAATAAAATGTCCTTATGCTTGAGCCTCCGCCGGAAGTATACAAAGTCTTTGTGATGGCTGAAAAACAAGAGAGGCAAATTAGTTTGACAAATTTGAATCTAGGTAACCTTGATTTTAGCCATGCCAATGCTGTGAATATTCAAGGCAATCAGAATACTAATGTTGATGAGAATCTGAGTGTTGCTGCTGTGAACACATATAATATAATGGAAGGCAAATTATAACAATAAGGGAGCCAGATGCACACACTGCGGAATGACCGGGCATACCGTAGACAAGTGTTATAAGAAACACGGCTACCCTCCGGGATGGGTACCGGGATACAAATCCAAAGGAAAACAGCAACTCACAGCAGGGATGAACAATATCAATAATCTGGGAATTTCTTACGAACAGCTACGAAAAATCATCTCAGTTCTTCAACCACAATTTGGACAGACATCCTCCTCTGCTCATAACACCGCTGCTGCTGTTTCATTGGCTCCCAACTTCTATCCTATAAATGAAGGCAAGTGATCTATATCTCATATTAATTGAATCTCTATGTGTTCGAATACGTGGATTCTTGATTCAGGGGCCACTAATCACATAGCATGCTCTTTGGAATTCTTTGATGATTATGGAGAAGTTAAGGATATTGAAGTGAATCTACCTAACGGTCAGTGTATTCCTGTTATGCACATAGGAGATATCAGACTTAACAGTGGCATATGGTTAAAAGAAGTGTTGCATATCCCCCTATTCAAGTTTAATATAGTGTCAGTGAGTAGATTACTTCAAAAGGATTCTCATCGATTGATCTTTATGTCTGATCAGTGCATGATATAGGAGACTCATGGACTGACAACTGGTTTAGCTAAACATGAACAAGGGCTATACATGCTGTTGGAGCCACCCAAGAAGAAAGGAAGAAGCTATGTCATGCCATGCATTACTACTGAAATTTGGCACCAAAGACTAGGCCATTTTCCTGCAAATAAGTTTCATCTTTTGAATAATGTTGATATTGCAAATAATAAGACTTTGGCTTGTGATATATGTCATTTTGCAAAACAAAAAAGAAATCCTTTTCCCCTTAGCACCTCTGTCTCAAAAGCATGCTTTGATTTAATACACATTGATATTTGGGGACCATTTCAAGTTAGCTCAATCAAGGGAAAACAATATTTTTTAACAATTGTTGATGATCATTCAAGATTTGTTTGGTTGCACTTAATGAAGAATAAGTCACAGGCAAGGCAGTATATCAAAAACTTCTATGCTTATGTGTTCACACAGTTTGATGTAAAGATTAAAATCATCCTTAGTGATAACGGATCTGAATTCCTCATGGGAGATTACTATGTAGAAAAGGGTATCATACATCAAAGGTCCTGCGTTTCTACACCACAGCAAAATGCTATAGTCGAGCGAAAACATCAACACATATTGAATGTTGCCCGGGCTCTCAGGTTTCAATCCCACTTACCTCTTGAGTTCTAGGGCCAGTGCGTTCTACACGCCGTTTTCCTTATCAACAGACTACCTTCGCCTGCTATCAATGGCTTGACTCCATACCAGAAACTATATGGCAAACCTCCAAACATTGACAATTTAAGAGTGTTTGGATGTTTGTGTTATGCAGCCACTTTGCCTCACGCTAGGCATAAGATAGCTCCTAGAGGCAGAAAATGTGCTTTTATTGGCATCCCGACAGATGTGAAAGGATACTTGTTATATGACATGGTTGATCATAGTATTTTTATCTCACGAGATGTTATATTCTATGAAACACAGTTCCCTTTCTCTCAGACAGAAGTGCTACAGTTCGAAGACTCAATGCCAACCGGTCCATCTCTCCCTAGCATACCTGTATCAACCATCATGCCATATACAGAGGTTGAAGCCTATACTCCCGAGGTCACACATTTATCATTTGGTACACAAAGTCCTGAGTCATCGCCGGCAGTTCTAGAAGACACACATCAAGACTTTGCCTATGATGACAGGAGCCAAACAGTCAATAATGAAATGAAAACCATTAACCCGGATAATGGTAATGATGAAATAGAAGCTGTTAACTCACCTCCATCTCAGCCTCGACGGTCAACTAGAAATTGCCATGCTCCCAATAAGCTTCAAGACTACTACTGTGACACTGCTACGAAGAAGGTAACGTCTCCACACTCTCTGGCTAATGTCATTTCCTATAGTCATCTTGACATGCATCATGCAGTATTCTCTATGGCTGTAACCTCCAATAAAGAGCCAAGTTCATATAATGAAGCTATACAACATGATTGTTGGAAAGATGCTATGGACACTGAAATTAAAGCTCTTCAAGAAAATACAACTTGGGAACTAGTTGATTTGCCTCCCAGGAAAACTCCTATTGGTTGTAAGTGGATTTACAAAGTTAAACTCAAGGCGGATGACTCGGTTGAAAGGTACAAAGCGAGGCTTGTAGCCAAAGGGTACACGCAACAACTTGGGATTGACTACATTGAGACGTTTTCACCCGTAGCCCGTATCACCACCATTCGAACACTCTTAGCAGTGGCTACCTCTCAGGCTTGGCATATTCATCAACTGGATATCAATAATTCCTTTCTTCATGGTGATTTAGACGAAGAAGTGTACATGGTATTGCCTCCCGGTTTTAAAGGATAAAGGCCGAATCAAGTATGTAGGCTGCTGCGTTCTCTATATGGTCTGAAGCAGGCCAGTCGCCAATGGAATGCCAAGCTATGCTCTGCTCTCACACACATGGATTTCACTCAATCAAAAGCAGATCCTTCACTATTTACCAAAGGGAATGGCTCAAATTTTGTGGTTCTTCTTGTTTATGTCGATGATATAATAGTTGCTAGCCCAAACATGAAATTGATTCAAGAACTAAAGGAATTTCTCGATGGTACTTTCAAAATTAAGGATCTGGGAATTCTTGGATATTTCTTAGGTATTGAAGCACACATGAGCAGTTCGGGATTAAATCTCTGTCAGCGCAAATTGCTTTGGATATTCTAAACGAAGCTGGTTTTCTTCATTCTTAACCAGTGAGTTCCCCCATGGTCCTTGCTCACCGTCTGGACAAAGATGGTGGGGAAAACTTGAGTGACGCTGGAAGCTATAGACGATTAGTAGGTCGCTTGCTCTACCTAACAGCAACACGACCTGAAATTTCCTATGCAGTGCAACAACTAAGTTAGTTCGTCGACTCCCCCACCAGTGAACACTTATCAGCTGCACATCGCGTATTGCGTTACATTAAGGCAGCCCCCGGACAGGGCATTTTTTATCCAAAGAATGGCAACATGCAGCTGAACGTATTTTCCGATTCAGACTGGGCCATATGCGCAACCACCCACAAGTCTATAACAGGGTTCTGTGTCTTCTTAGGCTCAGCCCTCATTTCTTGGAGGTCAAAGAAGCAGGGTACAATCTCCCGTTCCTCCTCCGAGGCGGAATATCGAGCTCTTGCTGCAATAGTGTGTGAAGTGCAATGGCTCAATTACCTTCTCAGTGATTTACAAGTGAAGCTTCACAGACCTGCAGCTCTCTTTTATGACAATAAATCAGCAATAGCCATCGCTGAGAATTGTGTCTTCCACGAACGAACGAAACATATTGAAATCGACTGCCACGTCGTCCGGGAAAAGGTTGCACAAGGCTTAGTCAAGCTGCTATCCGTTTCTTCTTCAGGATAAGTAGCAGATGGTTTCACGAAGGCTTTATCTGCTGCTCAGTTTCATCAGTTCGTCTCTAAGCTGGGAGTTCAAAATCTACACTCTCTAGCTTACGGGGGGTATTGGAGCATATAGAAGAAGGGTAGTAATGTAATAGCACTTACCATTCTAGTTGTAACAGCTTTTCGCGCTTATATCCAGTGTATATATTCATGCTTCTTCCTCATTGTAAAGCAACAAGAAAGGACTCCCTTCTATCCATTAAATAACAACTTTCTGTTTCCCAACTTCTCTCGCTCGTTACTCTATACCTGTCACATCAGTAATAGATCATACTTATCCGTATTGCAATACATATATCGAAGAGTATTTACGTTATCAATTACATTAATATAGTATAACACCATTGAATTGAACTTAGTAGTTATCATTGCCATTGACGTACTATAAATATAAGAAATTAAGAGAAAAAAATTAGTTCACAAAAGTGAGATTGCCTTGATTAATAGGATTATCTTTTGGAAGGTAATGTAAACTAAGGTTACAACTTACATTGTGTGTTTTCAGATTACAAGAATGTAATATTTACATGTTTAGCTAGTTGATGTTATTAGGGGTGGGCGTTTCGGTCTTCGGTTCGGTTTTTCGGTTTTGGATTCAGTTTTTCGGTTTTAAAAATAATTAAACCATTAGGTTTAACATTAGAGTTTGGTTCGGTTTAAAACGGTTCGATTTCGGTTTGAATTTAATTCGTTTCGGTGTTCGGTTCGGTTTACGCCCCTCGAATTTCAACATTTCCTAGGCAACAAGGCGGTCGGGGGCACCACAACTTAACGGGCGCCATGATAACTATGCATGAAACATCACATAACCCAAATCCAAAATCTAATATCTAAATATTAAATACCAACATAACAAATTAACAATTCAAACAACTTAAAATAAAAAATAAAACTAGAATTAAAATTATTCATTCCAGTAAACTGTAATGGGAATGAATTTGGAAATTCATTCCCGTTACTGGAATGAATTTCAAAATTCATTCCAGTTTGGAATATATATATATATATATATATATATATATATATATATATATATATATATATATATATATATATATAAA
>CP025646.1:9561959-9585287 GCA_003576665.1 Ipomoea trifida
TTCAATACAACTGCACTATCCGTCCATAGTATAATTTGCGATATAAAGACTAGTTGATAACTTGATAAGAGAAAAGTTGAAATATTGAAAAGTAATCTACAAATAATTAAGAGATTGGAAGTTAAGTACTCACATTACATTCTTATGTGGTGGTAGATTATAGAAGTAATTATATAATTTGAACCAAACAAAATTATGGAGCATTACTTATCCATATTATCCACTTGTTATGTCATGGACCCGGGTCCACCTTGCAAGGTGGACCTGAATACATGTTTACAATTTCATAATTTCATGTTCACAATTTCATGATTCTATGTTCACAGTATCATAACTTTATGTTCACAATTTCATTATTTCATGTTCACAATTTCATAGCACTACGTTCACAATTTTATAACTCTATGTTCACAATTTCATAACTCTATGTTTAACAGTATAAACACAATTTTTGAATCTATATAACAAAATTGTGAATATTGAGTAATGTAATTTTGTATATTTAGATCTAAAATTGTGAATATAAAATTTTAAATTTGTGAACATAGCGTCGAATCCACATTATAAGGTAAATCCGAGTCCATAGCATAATTTGCCCTTATTATCTTGGTGGACTTTGTTTGACAAATGAATGTTAACTTAAATTAAGAGTTTGAGATATGGGTTTACATTGAGCCATAGTCTGAGTACAATCGGTTAAGTGGTGGTATTAGGACTCTTAGATATATATTACTTCTAGTTCTTCTATAACTCTGTACTAGTATATATTTATTTCCTATGTAACTTATACGATTGATACTCTGGATATACAAACCTAATATGGTATCAGTCGCTAGGTTCATTCTCCATGGCCGCTAATGACAACTCTGCCGCCGTTTCGTCCGAGCGGACTGTTTCTGATGCGGCTGTTCCTTCGATGCCGATTGCACTATCATCGGCTCACCATTACGTGAGTATTAAACGCACTAGCAGGAATTTTGTGTTCTAGAGAGCGCAACTTGTTCCGTTCCTGAGGAGTCAGCATCTCATGGGGTTTGTTGATGGGTCTAACCCGTGTCCGGCGGCTACTCTTCCTCTTCCCGCCGGTGAGGCGTCGTCGGCAGCTGCTGCTCGGCCATTGAATCCGGCGTATCAAGCCTGGGTGCAGCAAGACCAAGGTATTCTCTCCATGATCATCTCTTCCCTAAGCGAGGAGGTGATGCCGCTTGTGCTTGGTCGGAATACGGCAATGGCGGCATGGCGGTCCATTGAGCTTGCGTTGGCCTCCACCTCGCGTGCTCGGTCGGTTCATCTTCTCACGCAGTTGCAGACTATCCAGCAGGGAGAGGCCTCGGTTGCAGATTACCTTGGCCGCGTGAAGGTGCTTCTTGAAGATTTGGTGCTCGCCGGCCTGCCGGTGTCTGACGACGAGCAGAATATCTACGTTTTCCGGGGGCTGTGTTCGGAGTTTCGTCCGTTCACGGCCTCGCTGTCGTCTCGCCTAGAGCCGTTCACGCTGGAGCATCTTGCGGATTTGTTGGGTTCGCAGGAGCTCTCCCTCGCCAGTGAATACCAGCAGGTGGTTGGCGGTGCTGCTGGTGTGGCGAATCTCGCTCGGCGGGGTTCTGGTTCTGGTCGCGGAGGCCGGCGCGGTGGACAGCAGTGGCGAGGTGGCTCGCAGGCGTCTGCTGGTCGGCAGAATTGGCGCAGACAGCAGCGCCGTGGTGGTGGCCAGTTCGCTCGTGGTGGCGGTCGCTCGCGTGGTGGTGGCGGCGGTGCGGTTCGATGTCAGATATGCGACATCCCGGGTCACTCTGCTGTGACGTGTTACCGTCGCTACTCGGATGGTTCGCAGGCCAATATGGTCTATCATGATGCTTCTTCGGGCGAATCCGTGGATTCTCAGACCTGGTTTCCTGACACTGGTGCCACTGACCATGCTACTCCGCATAGTGGGATTCTGACTGCCTCCGATGTCTACACAGGAGATGACTCTCTACGCGTTGGTGATGGTAAGACCTTGCCTATTTCTAGTGTTGGCTATACGTCGATATCCACTCCTTTACGTTCCTTTAGTATGTCTCGTGTTCTTCATGTTCCTGGTCTTTCTGCTTCCTTACTTTCCGTTCAGAAATTTGCCTCTGAGAATAATGTGTTTTTTGAATTCTATCCGCCGTTCTTTGTTGTGAAGGATATCCGCACCAAAGCGGTCCTCCTTAGGGGTAAGAGTTCGGGGGGCTTGTATACTCTGCCGGTCTCTTCTGCGTCTGCTTTTATTTTGGCTCGTGCGTCGGCTTCTGTGTGGCACGGTCGCTTGGGCCATCCTCATTCTCGAGTTCAGGATCATATTTTAAAGTCATGTTTAGTTAGTTCGCCTAGTCATAAAGATTCGTTGTGTAGTGCCTGTTAGATGGGGAAATCTGCGCGTTTCCCTCTCTCTCGGGTTGAGTCTTCTAGTTTGCATGTTCTAGACTTAGTTTATACTGATATTTGGGGGCCTGCGCCTGTTTCTTCTGTTAATGGATATCGATACTTTGTGATATTTGTTGACGATTTTACTCGATATACATGGTTCTTTCCTATGCGTTTAAAATCTGATTTATATGCGATTTTTGCTCAGTTTCGTGCTTTAGTTGAACGTTCCTTTAATTGTCGCATTAAATCGATTCAGTCTGATCTGGGTGCTGAGTACAAGAAACTACATTCTGAGTTTCTTAAGCTTGGCATTCGTCATAGGCAGTCCTTTGCTTACACTCATGAGCAAAATGGTCGTGTTGAGCGTAAGCATAGGCACATTGTTGAGACTGGTCTGGCTTTACTTGCGCATGCTTATGTTCCGTCTCGGTATTGGGACTATGCTTTTGAGTCTGCGGTGTATTTAATTAATAAGATGTCTACACCAGTTCTGCGTAATAATAGCCCGCATTTTATGCTTCATCGGTCTCCTCCATCATACTCTTTTTTACGTGTGTTTGGGTGTCTGTGTTTTCCGCATCTTCGCCCTTACAATCGTAATAAGATGAGTTTTCGGTCTGCCTCTTGTGTCTTTCTTGGCTATCCAGAGTCATTTAGGGGATATCGGTGTATGAATTTGAACACTAACAAGGTCTTTATCTGTCGCCATGTGCGTTTTGATGAGCAGGTTTTTCCTTTTGCTTCTAAGCCTGTTTTGCAGCCTGCTAGTGATCCTGTGCCTCAGCCCTGGGGTGTTGCTTCTGTTCGTCCTGGTGTTCACTCAGACCCGCTGCCTACTCCACCTACTGTGTCACCTTCTACTGTGGTTCGTCGATCTCGGTCTCGTGCGGCGGCTCGTGACCTTAGTCCTCCTCGCATGACACGGAGTCGGGCACGGGCCGAAGGTGTTGAGTTGGTTGCTCTATCAGCTGAGGTGTGCCCTGCGGAGCCCACTTGCTATACACAGGCGGTTCATTTTCCTGAGTGGAGAGAGGCGATGGATGCCGAGTTTAATGCCCTGCTTCAGAATCAGACTTGGCGTCTTGTGCCTTTCCGTGTGGGCATCAATGTAGTCGGCTGCAAGTGGGTGTTTCGTACGAAGCGGAAGGCGGATGGCACTGTTGAGCGGCATAAAGTGAGGTTGGTTGCCAAGGGCTTTAACCAAGTGGCTGGTCAGGACTTCTTCGATACGTTCAGTCTAGTGGTTAAACCCACTACAGTACGTTTGTTGCTATCCCTGGCTATTAGTTCTGGTTGGGTTATTCGTCAACTAGACGTGCATAATGCCTTTCTTAATGGGGCGCTTTCTGAGACTGTGTATATGAGCCAGCCTCCGGGTTATGCTGACTCGGATAATCCTGGACATGTTTGTCTGTTGCAACGGTCTCTCTATGGTCTCAAACAGGCACCGCGGGCATGGTTTACTCGTCTTCAGGCTTTCCTGGTGTCTGTTGGTTTTCGAGCGTCTAAGACAGACGTTTCTCTTTTCATTTTCACACAGGGGGAGTCAAGAGTTTATTTGTTGGTTTATGTTGATGACATTCTTGTCATGGGCAGTGATTCCTCTTTGGTCTCTATGCTTATTACTAAGTTGTCTGTGGCTTTCAAGATACGTGATTTAGGTTCTCCTGGTTTTTTTCTTGGCATTGAGACTGTGCCTGTGGATGGTGGTCTGCTGTTATCTCAGAAGCGGTATATGTTGGACATTCTAAAGAGGGCAGGAATGGCTGACTGCAAGCCGCTAGCTACCCCTGTGCCTGTTTCTACGTCTGCTCCTGATTCTTCTGAGCCGTATGCGGATCCCACTCGGTACCGGAGTTTGGCTGGGGCGCTACAGTATCTCACAGTGACCCGTCCTGATCTATCTTTTGCGGTGAATGTCTTGTGTCAGCAGATGCATGCCCCGACTGTTGCTCACTGGGCTCAGCTAAAGCGGGTTCTTCGTTATGTTCAAGGAACTACACACTACGGTTTGCAGTTGCGTCGGTCGCCTCACTCTATTATTCATGCGTACTGTGACTCGGATTGGGCTGGTTGCCCTGTTGACAGGAAGTCCACCACTGGTTTTGCGGTCTTCTTGGGGTCTAATTTGATTTCATGGGTTTGCAAGAAGCAGCGTACTGTGGCTCGTTCTTCTACTGAGGCCGAGTACAAGGCCATTGCTGATGTGTGTGCTGAAGTTACTTGGATCGTGTCTCTGCTCCGTGAATTGGGTGTCCCACCTGTATCTCCTCCGAGACTTTGGTGTGACAACCTCGGTGCCACTTATATGTGTGTGGATCCGATCTTTCATGCCAGGACGAAGCACATTGAGATCGATTATCATTTCGTTCGTGACAAGGTGGCCTCTGGTGAGCTACAGGTTAGCTTCATCTCGACCAAAGATCAAATAGCGGACATCTTCACCAAACCGCTTGCTGCGCCTCGGTTTACTGCTTTACGGGACAAGCTTCGAGTCGTGTCTTCTCCCTGCGCTTGAGGGGGAGTATTAGGACTCTTAGATATATATTACTTCTAGTTCTTCTATAACTCTGTACTAGTATATATTTATTTCCTATGTAACTTATACGATTGATACTCTGGATATACAAACCTAATCGGTTGAACAGTACCCCTACAAAACATATTTGAATATAATTCACGGATGTAGGCAACTTGGGGTAAGGAATTAAGATTATGTCTAGGTGACGTATGTTTTTAGAGAATAGAATATAGTGGCGGATTACTTGATGAATGTCTCGTTGTGTTATGATCAGTTTTTTATCACCCCTCAATCTTTTTTTTTTTTTTTTTTTTGAACGAGAAAAAATTAAGTATTTCAAAGTAAAGATTTATTCTGGGGTAAAATCAAATAGAGAAAAGTGTCAAATTGGCCTCCTAAGTCGGATGGATAGTGCAATTAAGCCCCCTAACTGAAAAAAGCTCCATTTAAGCCCTCTAAACCGGCAAAAAAGTGCAATTGAGTCCTAAATGACTTGTTTATCAGGTCAAATTCAGTTAGGGGGCCAAATTGCACTATCCACCCAGTTTATGGGGCTAATTTGACACGTTTCATTTTTTATTTTATTTTTCAAAACAAATATATTTATTTATTTCAATTCAAAAAAATATTTTTATTTATTAAAAATATTATTTATTATAAATAAAAGAATTAAAAAAAATTAAAAAACAAACACCGGCCGTTTAATAATTTGGTCCTACTGTCAAATTAATTTGTAGAGTTCGTCCCCAAGTGTTGGCCATACGCATTTTTCGTTCCTAAGTTATAATTGATGTTGCACTTTTTGTGCCTTTATTAATAAAACATTAGGGACGAAATTTACAATTTTAGTATAACTCACGGACGAATATGTTGGCATGGCATTTTTCGTTCTTTTGTGCTCACTTCTCCTTTAGAGACGAAAAATGTAATTTTCTATTTTTTGTTTTTTTAAAATTATTTAAAATAATTATTTTTAAATTATTTAAAATAATTTTACAAAACTTTTTTAATAATATAAAAACAATTATATAAATAATTTTTTTGAAAAAAAAAAGTCGGCAGTCCCCAGCTGGGATTGCCGACTTTTGTTTTTTTTGTTTTTTGTTTTTTTGGTTTTTTTTTTGTTTAAAAAAATTTAAAATTATTAAAATTATTTATAGAATACAAATTAATTTGACATTATGACCAAATGTGATACAAATTACAAAGTTTTGCACTTAATTTCAGTCCAAGGAGTAGTAACCTGATAAACAAGTCATTTAGGACTCAATTGCACTTTTTTACCGGTTTAGGGGGCTTGAATGGAGCTTTTTCAGTTAGGGGGGCTAATTGCACTATCCACCCCACTTAGGGGGCCAATTTGACACTTTTCCCTATCAAATACTATCAAAGCGGACAGATCTGTCTCACTATGGGCCTAATTTCTGACGAATTTTTGCAGGTCTGCCCGTTAGGCACACGGGCCACATGCTAGGGTTTATGTAACTCTAACCCGCCCCGCATTTTTTTAAAAAAAATAAATGTAATGCCTACACATGACTATATATATAATGAAAGATGGACGCTTCACAATAAGTCTTATTTCTCACCTAATTAGGTTGTCTCATATGATTACAATTCTATATATATATATATATATATTATTATTTTTTTTTATCCCTAACCCGCCCTACCGTTGGATGGGTGCGGGATAGCCTGCAAGCTTCGACCCACTTTGACAGTAATAGTAAAATCTCATATTAGATTGTTTCATGGATTTTTATTTATGAGACGAGTAAGATTTTTCATAAATATTGCATTTTTTTTCTTAAAAGTATTATAGTTTCTCTCTCATAAGTAACTCTTCAACCCCTAAATGTTACATTTTTTTCAAAAGCAACAGATTTTTCATAATAAGAATTACACTTTTCCTAATAAGTAATAATCAATTTATTAAGGAGAAATCACCATTTTGTCCCTCAATTGTTTCTCAATTGTCAATGTAGTCCATAGTTTTCAATTTCAACTAATTTGATCCTCGAATTGCTTAAAATTTTTGTCAATTAAACCCTTCCATGGACCAAATAGACGAAATTTTAAAAATGTGACATTCACCATTTTGGTCTCTAGAAGGGTTTAATTAACGAAATTTTAAACAATTCGAGGATCAAATTGATTGAAATTGAAAACTAAGGACTACATTGGTAGTTGAGAAACAATTTAGGGACCAAAATGGTGATTAACACATTCATTAATGATTAGTACTACACTTTTTATCATAAGTATATATTACTTTTCCCTCATAAGTCATAAGCAATAATCAATTAATTTATTCATGATTAGTATTACACTTTTTCTTATAAGTAGTCGTCAACCCCTAATATTATATCTGATTTAAAAAATATTACATTTTTTATCAAAAATATTACACTTTCTTTCATGGTATAATTTCATTTTAAAACCTTAAATTGCAATAATATGTATACATTTTGAAATTCGAATGTATATAAATTTTTTAAAGACGTCAAATGCTTTGTGGTCAAGCAGCATAGCTGTGGCCCTCCTAAGTGAGAGGTCGCAAGTTCAATCCCCAATGGGGGTGTTGGATCTTTATGCTTTAGTAGGCTACATTGTAGTAGAGTCAATAGATTATTAAAAAAAATTGTAAAGATGCCCCGAAATAATTTTATCAAACACTTTTGATCACAACCAACTAGTTTAAAAGTTTTGAGAGTGTTTGGCAATTAGTTGCTAGTTGATAGCTGATAACTGATTGTGTTAGCAAATATCTTATAGCTTATTATGTTAATATTTTTTACCAGCAGATAGTAACCAGTATTAACGATTTATAGAAAAGTATTTGGTAAATTGAAGTTTTCCGTTAATAGGTTACATGTAAAATGACTTTTAAATGGCATGGATATATTATTTTATTTATTTAATCATCCTTAATTTTTTTTTATTTTAGGTATAAATTTTAAAATAAGTCATTTTAATTATTATTGTTGTTGCTGCTGCTGTTTTTGTCATTGTTATTTTTCACTATTGTTGTTATTTATAATTTTAACTATTAATATTGGCTTTATTAAATAAAAATAATTCAATATTAAAGATTTAAATTTGAATTAAAACTGAATAAACATAAACATCATAATAACCAACAATTATTAAAGATATATTACTTTTAAAAAATAGTTAATTTCATTTTTTATCCTAGATTTATAGGTGACAGTCTATTTTTAGTTCTTTTTTATTAGAACATCCACTTTTGGTTCTAGTATTATTGTGATATACATGACCATTTTTTATCTTTTATCAACAAAACAATTTAAATATCGTTAAATACAAGCTAAGAACATTTTGGTCTTCAATTATTGATGCTTTAAAAAAACATAAAATATGTAGCAGTTCAACATACTTTGCATAAAAAAGATTGAAATGTCATTGTATTTAGCGATATTGCAACAATTTTTTTGATGAATGACTAAAAATGGTCATGTCACAATAATACTAGGACCAAATGAGGATGTTTTAATAAAAAATGGTTAACAGTGGATTGTCACCTATAAATCTAGGACCAAAAATGAAATTAACTCTTAAAAAAATTACTCCAAGTAATTTTAAAAAAAAATTTTATTGCTACCAAAACATCCCTTTTTAACTTTTAGCTAATTTTTTTTTAACTAACTTCACTAGATTTATCAAACAAAGGTAATATTGCAAACCGTGCGTTTGGTACTTTATCATCAATTAAATTTTTAGAAAAATATTTTCAACGAATGTATTTGAAATTAATAACTTTACAGAGCAAATTAATTATCATTTTTTTGGTTACCCTAGAAACATAAGAATCAAATTTCCTAGAAAGTCAGTTAAGATGTTCGGTTTGTTTAAGCTTTCCTATGAAAGTTTTTTAATCTTTAATCCTTGTTATATACAAGGATTAAAAAGAAAAAATATATATTAATAATTGAGAGTTTAATAAATAAATTGTAAATTAACAAACCATATACTAAAAATTCTAGTCTGCAACAAAAATATTTAAAATTCAAACCAATAAGTATATAAAAAGTGTTGAGAGAGGCAAATCTCTTAGATAATAGTGTTGCTATTTTTGGTAATCATGTAAGAGACAAGTTTCTTATATTTTTAAAAGACTTTTAACCTAACGCCAAAAAGGATAAATACGTAATTGAATAAATTTGGTAGATTCCGAGACACTTAAGAAAAAATCTTATTACTAATCCCCTTGGTGGGATTTACTTTCTTTGATATTATGAAATTATATTTCCATAGGAACGAAGCCAGAAAATCAACCGAGTGAAGGCGAAATTTAAATTACATTAGAAATGTCAATGACAAAATATCAAACAACCATAGTAAGGTTAAAATAAAAAATACATTATAAATTATAAAAGAGTGTTTTTGATAGATTACATGATAGTTAGGGTCGGAGCAAAAAATATATTTTAGTGGGGTAAAAATGTGAAAATATTTATGACAAAATATGAAACATAAAAAATTAGATAAAATAATTTGAATAACAATATATTCATAAATACTTTTTAATTTGTTAAATAAATGATTTATAAAAAGTAGACTAAAAAAATATTTAATAGATTTTATATACACTTTAATGCTATACATACATACATACATACATACATACATACATACATACATACATGCATACATACATACATATATATATATATATATATATATATATAAAGGGGAAGGGTGGGGTGGGGTGGGGTGGGGTGAAGGAGGGGGCAACTGCTCCCACTGCCCCACACTGGCTCTGTTTCTGTATTTAATTTTCATTGACCCGAAATTTTCCAAAGTCAAAGATTACACTGTGAGAATAATTTTTCACCTTTTAAATTTCTAAAAAAAATCGTTTGAACTTTCTTGACTACCAAAATGCAATCTAACTTTAAAGTTTATAAAAGTTTTTAAAAATCTAATCAAATACACCCTCTTAACCTTCTCTTCTCCCAAACCCTCTTAACCTAAACGCACATAGAATTGTTTTCCAAATCTCAATTAACTTGCAATAATAGGAATAGCGTTTAAAATATACGGAGTAATTTAAGGTTTCAATCAATTTGATTAACTAAAGATCAGCATGCAGATTTCCTCTTGTTTAAGCTATAATTGTGAGCCAATCTAAAGTAGTGATTGATTTGATATTACACAAAAGAGATATTGTACGTACTAAAGTAACTACAAATCATTGTTGATGAATGAATTTTATTGTAATCTTTGTACAAAAAAATCTTGTTCATTGAAGCAAATTTAGTTTTATCATGTTAAATTTGAAGATACGAGATAAAAGTATAATAATTTAAAAATTTCTTTGATCATATCAATAGAGGATGTCATCTAAAAGAAAAACTCAAATCAGAGACAATGAAATTACGCTCCTAAAGTGAGGAGTCATAAACCCCCAAAGTATCATCAAATCAAACCCCGAGTATGTTGAAATGAAATGGTAGTGCGCCAGTGAGTGATTTAACTACCTTATTATGCTTTTTATAGATACACTTTAGTGCTTAACCTAGTTTTTTTTTTTTTTTTTTTTTTTTTGGTCAGAACACCCGAACAGACACTAACTAGAGGAGACGCCTTTAAGGCCTACTATATTCAGACTAAACATCGGGCCGGTCCAATTTAGGGACAAAATGTTGACTATATTGATTTTTCCATACGAGATGGGGTTTGAAGTTTGAACTCCCGACCTCTCTCAAGGGACAAGAGTGCATGGTCACTAATGGCAATCAAGCTGGTTTAGTGTTTCACCTAGTTTTTTGTTTGAAAACATGTGCTTCACCTAGTTAGATGTTAAGTTTCGCATTCTATCTCTTTACACTCGCCCATAAAATTACATCTCTTCTTTAATTTAATATAGTAAGAATCATTATATTAGCTTTTAAATATATATTTTTAAAATTAATTCTTCAAGCATGTTAAATTAATTAAATAGAACAAAATTAAGTTCATCAAACATATATCTTGATCACTTTACAAAAGTATATGAATCTTTATTTTTTGATGCAACCTAAAGTTAACATAGATTAATGTTTGCAATTGAAGATATCATAACAATATGTTTGGCTGGTTAGGAACGTACTTGAGAAATTAAAAAATAATCATGGTGGGTAGGAGTGGGGACTGGGGAGTTCGATCAAATTGCAATAATTATTTTTTTTTTTTTTTTTTTTGTATGCATATTTGTTTTTCTTTTTGATATTTTAACTTTGTAATTGGTAGGGGAATGAGTGTAAAGAGGAGTAATTAACAAAAGGGAAGGATCAAAAGGCAATGAGCTTTTTTGCTGCCAAAAGTCATAAATCATAATGATATTTTCACCGCCGGTGCAGATGTTTAGATTTGCAACCAAGATTTATCATCATTGCATATTTTGCTTTATTTTTATTTTTATTTTTATTTTTTACTTTTTGGATGCCTAAATAAACTCTAAACATACACTGATGCAGACAGAAAAATTAACCTACAAAAGGTTATTGTATTATGTTTTTGAAGGATCATTCTAAGGACATGCTTATGGAGTTGATCGATTAGTCTTGCTAGCTAGAGAAAATACAAAGGGTTTGAACCTAATCTGTACTCAGATTAATCTTACAATTAAAATGATCGAATTGTTAAAGACTAAAAAAGTCATATATATAAGACTAAGAGGAATGAATAAATAAAACCACATGGAGTGAATTAAAAAGATTATATATTTAATGAATACAGTTCGTAACCACTATATCATATGTAAGTTGCTATTTTTCAATAGATGTAAGGCAACCAACTAAGCAATTGATGACATGTGCTCTAGGCTCGAGCTGAGCCGCTGAGGAGTTGTTATAATTCATGAATTTCTTGATCTTCTATAGAATAATATAATTGTGCGATATAGTGGATCTCTAAATTGAAAAAAAAAGGTTATATATATTCTGTTAAATAACGACCATTTGAGTCATCTTTGAATCCTGAATAATATACCCAAATCCATTTTTTATCCCTATATTGACCCTAGCTATTGGACTGAACTGTGTAGAGTCATTAGATTATATAAATAAAATATTGTGGAAAAAATTAAACATATATATTTGTGTTGAAAAATGGGGATGGGGAAAAAATTAAAAAGTGGAAATGGTATCTGTAGAAAAAGGGAACTTTAGAGTAAATGAACAGTGGCTCCCAGATGAGTTAATGATATCTCCATGAGAGAAATCAGAAAGGCATTTTACTTTTGGGTAAGGCAAAGAAGAAACAAACAAAAATCCATCAAAGCAAAAACGCTCTCAATATCCCCCCCAACATTCATGTTGTTGGGTTTTGATTGAATTGACGTTGAGGGACATGGATTTTCTATGCTTTTGAGGAGTTTGAATTATGGCACATAGTACACAATCCCATCATCTCCCAAATAAGTCAATTATACATACATATATTGCCCTTACTTTTATCTAATTCAATTCTCTGCCTAATTTTCAACATAACTTAATTTCAACTACATACACTATTCTAGTTTTCATGCATGCACGCGCATATATATCCGCATAGGATCAAATAAAAAGAGGTAAAACAATAAGGTGAAATCTTAGCCCTTTATTTGATCCAGATCAACTTTCTTGAATGAAGAAAAATTTAAAGAATGCAATGACATTTTAATAAATTTTTATAACTTTGAAGTGCAAAATATTTACCATACAAGTGCAAATAATAATAACTTTGAAGTGCATAATTTTTGTACTACAGGTGCACAAGTTTTGTTGTACAGGTGCACATGGTTTATACTACAGGTGCATAGAGTAATGTAAGTTTAAAAATGCGGTGACATTTTGGTAATTTTTTAACTTTAAAGTGTACAAATTTTACACTACAAGTGCACAAGTTCTCTTCTACAAGTGTAGTGTATAAATTTTACACTAGCTACTACAAGTGCACAAGGTTATATTACGCATAAAAAAATGTTCTCCTTTTTTAGAGTCGTTGATATGATATGACAGATCAACGACTTAGATTTGCCCACATTTTTACATGAGGGCATTTTTTTTTACATAATCTCTCTCTCACATATCCTTTGATAAATTGTGAACTAATACTGACCATTAACATGAAATAATAATTAATTAATGGCTAGAAAGTAAGGAAAAAACATGATAACATTACAATAAAACGAAATTGCTAATATGTAATAGCGTATATAATGTAATAATGTATTGTAATTGTTGAATGATGCACTCCAAAACACGTTTTAAGTGCATGTTTACAATTGCACTTATAATTATTGTTGCCTGTTGCATGATCATAGTGCTCATAGAAAACACGGTTTGCATTAGACCTAAATAATACACACACTCACTCAGCTCACTCTTTAGTCTTGTGCATCCTTCTTAAAATGAAAATGTACAAAGAAGACATAATTTTGGCGGTATCAAGTGGTTGAAAAGAAAAGCAAAGAAGTGATTTTTTTTTTTTTAACTTTTCCATTTTAAAAAAAAAATTAGGTGATCCCTTCTAGGTTAGACTAATCTTAAGCTCACAGGACCAATGCTCTTAGAGTTACTGTGATGGTAAATCGTGAGTCACGCAAACAGCTCACTGGTCAGATACTAGTCTTCATGTGTACACAAGGGATCGATCCAATTTGCACCGCCACACTGCCGCCTCCCGTCATGACTTTTAAGTGAAGCGATAAACCAATTACGTTTAAGTCTCAGGGTGTTCCCAAATTTTCTTTTTAAGCATGAAGGTAACTGGATAAGAATGAGATACTAGTCCGTAAGGACAGCCCAAGTGGTAATAGTGCTCTACCTACCGCCGAGAGGTTGGAGGTTCGATCCTCAAATCCAAGGGTTTGAGCGGGTTTGAGCCGGACAGCTACGGGTAGGGTCACAAGGCGAGGAGAAAACCTTCTTAAAAGAAGAATGAGATACCAAAATCTTTCCTTATAAACCCATTATTTATTTACTAAATTCATCTTAATCCATCCAAAAATACATTAACATGCATGAACAATCACAAACACATAATAGTATACACTGTGAGCAACAGTGTAATATATAGTATACGCGTAGAAGTTATCTATTTAGAGCAGAAGCTTAAGAGAATGGAAGCAGTAGTTGTGTTGCTTTAATCTACAGAGATAACCCACCCTTTACTTTCTTTCTTTCTTTCTTTCCCCCACTCCCACACAGCTGCAGGCCGGAAGAGATAAAGATAGAGAGAGAGAGAGAGAGATATGTCGTCTAGCTCTACCACATCCCAAGCCATGCTCAACCAAATCTTATTTCAAGATGTGGCATCTTCATCTTCATCTCTTTTCTGTGTTTCTTCAAACAATAATATTAGTACTGGGACTGCTCTTCCATTTGAGTCTCTTAAAACCCTCATCACAGTACCCATGCCTACCTCTCTTGCATCACTGCTCCCTCCCCTTGTTGAATCATCATCACCTAATTCTACTTCAGCTTTTAATCAAACACAAACACTACTACAACAACATCAAGACCTCTCTCCCCTCTTTGGACCACCCCATCATCATCAACTCCTCTCTTTGCACAGATCCGCACCAAACTTATGGTATGTATCCAAAACATTTCCATAGATCTTTAACAAATTAAACCAAATTTTGAGTTTGTTATACGTTTTAGCCTAGCTGCCTTTAGATCTATCTATCTATATCTCTATTGGTTTAGTTTGGTTTAATTTGAATAATAGTGCATGTGTATAGTGTGATGGTGATAAAAATAAAATTAAAAAAAATGAATGGTGTAGGGCATGGGGAGAAGTGAATGAGTGCATGATGAGAAGCAAGAGAAGTGGATTAGTGGTGGATGATCATCATCATCGTCATCATCATCACCTGGGGGGGCTGGGGGTTTCAGCAGTGAAGATGAAGAAGATGAGCAAGTCAAGAAGGAAGGTGAGAGAGCCAAGGTTCAGCTTCAAGACCATGAGTGATGTTGATGTGTTGGATGATGGCTATAAATGGAGAAAATATGGCCAGAAAGTTGTCAAAAACACCCAACATCCCAGGTACATACCTATTCATCTTTAATCAATTCAACCACCATCTATCTTAATTCTTTCATTTCTTTCTGTGTTTAGTTCAGTTCATGTTAGGATAAATCACTTATCACTGTGCCAAAAGCTATAACGCAGCAGCTAGTAGCAAGGGCGCAACTTTATTTCCTTATACTGCCACATATTTTCAAGATATTGGCCGGGCCGGGTGCTGGATTTGCCCTTTAACCCTTTTACCGACATCCGCCCAACAATAATCTCCAGCCACCGGGTGCTAATTTGGCCTTTATTGAACTCCGCCCAACAGTTTAATTTAATTACCACATTAAATCTTACTCAATTTCATAGCTAAGCTACTATGGTATATACTCAGATCAGTAGCTGCAGCTTTTAGTCCCCACCCCCACCCACTCTCCCCATACTACATGCATATATACATATACATATATAGTATCTATATATCTAATTAGTTTGATAATAATTATATATGATTAGCAAATTATTTAGAGATTGGGAGCAATTATCAGTGTTGAACGTACCATAGAAATGAGAAAGTTTTAGGGCGGGGGTCAGAAAATGATTAGAGAGGACTCTTGAAATCAATTTATTTGTGAAGGGAGATGAGATTTCATATCCCATCATATCATTGTTGCCATTATCATAATTAATAAACATTATTGATCTTTGGAGTTAGTCTACACTGTGCAATAAGGAGGTGAACTACATTATTTGTAGCTTTGTAGGTTGTAAAGTAGAGTATGAAAACAAATGCATTATGAATAAACACTGTGAAAGAAAAAGTAAAGTAAAGTTAATCATCATATACTAATAGAAACAAATATCTTTATAATTTATCATTTTAATTAATTTAATTAGTATATATATTATAGAAATGCTAGCTTTTACTATTATCAAATTTAATAAATTCTTTCAGTTTAAATTACAACCATCTAGAATAGAGGCTCATTTGTCATTACATTTACCCTCACAGATTATATATGAGCATTCACTATGGATATACTTATTCACGGTTTAAAATTTAAATTTTTTTACTGTCATAAAGTGGTTGTAAACTTGGGTTAATTTCATAGTGGAAATGAGTTTGGGTGGCTTGGGGTTTGGTTAAAAAGTGAAAAATGAAGATTTGCATTGCTGAATGATTACTGGCATTGAGTTGAGTTTTCAATCTCCTCTTTTCAGGAGAAAATTCTTTCCAAAAAATTTTACTGATGTGCAGTGCTCAACTTTAAACAAACGACAACACTGTGTGGCATGCTCTCTCTCTTTCTCTAGAGCCCACAGTAGTGATTATGATGAATCCAGCGATTGCCAGTTAGCTAGCTCATTTGCATTTTCTTCATGATTTCATTGCATCCCTTTTTGTTGTACTAGGTAGAGCACTATGCTATCCTCATTGGCCTACCAAAACAGCTATCACAAAATTTGCCCACCCCAAATTATCTATCTTACCTTACTTTTTTAACCATATTAATCTCATCATCTTTTTCAAATGTAGGGGTTTAATTAATTAAGGTTCTCTGATCTGCATGTTTTAGACAACCCCAAATCCTACATTCTTTCCAATGTTGGGTGTTTACTATTTAAGTTGTCTACCCAACAACCCCACCACCTACTGGCCGGCTTTCCGTTGCAAGCTTATGTACCCAT
This sequence comes from Ipomoea trifida, assembly GCA_003576665.1. Classification (NCBI taxonomy): domain Eukaryota; kingdom Viridiplantae; phylum Streptophyta; class Magnoliopsida; order Solanales; family Convolvulaceae; genus Ipomoea; species Ipomoea trifida. Next base: position 9,578,566 of record CP025646.1, read on the forward strand.
GAGGCCATGACTTGCTATGATATTATTTGTACCGTTCTTGTCGATTGGAGGATGCTGGTGCAGTGAAGGGCTAAGTCTAACAATTGATGGTTAGGAGATTGTTGGGCTGAGGCGGGTGAAGGGTCAAATTCAACACCTTGCTTTTTAAAAATGTAGTGCCAATATATAAGGAAATAAAATTGAGCCTTCGCTGTAAGCAATATCTTTTAATTTGGCGTGATTTCTAACAGTTGTAACTTTTTTTTTTTTTTTTTTTTACTTAATTAGTGGCCTACATAACATTTTCAATGTAGGCTAGTAGTCGGGTGCTAGACTTGGTCATCAAAGCATCTGCCTAACAATGTGTGTTCACAATACTGCATACCCTAATAGGTTGGCCGTATGGTGCTAGACTTGGTCATCAAAGCATCTGCCTAACAATGGGTGTTCACAATACTGCATGCCTTAATATGCTGACGGTAGAGTGCTAGACTTGGTCACCAAAACATCCGTCCAATAATAAATGTTTACAATACCACAATTTCTTGACCTAACAGGCGAGTAATAGGGCATAAGACTTGATCATCAAATCATTCACACAACCATGAGTGTTCACAATACCACAGTTTTTAAACCTAATAGTCCAGATCTAGAGGCACTCCTTGACCTAATATAAGGCTAAGGGGTGGAGTTTAACTACTAATAATCGTGTGTAAATAATGCATTTTGTAAGTTATATTTAGTTAAAAGGTGATTGTAGCTAAATTGGGAGTTGTGGGGAATGCAGGAGCTATTACCGTTGCACGCAAGATAACTGTCGGGTGAAGAAACGTGTGGAAAGGCTAGCGGAGGATCCGAGAATGGTGATAACAACGTACGAAGGCCGACATGTCCACTCCCCATCCCACGACGACGACGATTCACAAGCTTCATCTCAAGCCAACGATCTCCTCTGGTAATATATATATATATATATATAGCCACTCAGATCACATATACCTAGCTTTGCTTCGCTGGTTTCCTATGTATAGACGCCTACTATTACTATTACTAATAATAATATACACTCCTACTACCTAGTGCCTACCTCTTTTCACTTTTCAATACTTACTAAGATCTCATCTTCTTGATTGAATGAATATTGATGGTGTGTTTTTACTTTTATTTTTACATTTTAGATTGAGATTGACATGGGCATATTTGGTCCTTGTTTTATTATTGGGCCTTCTGTATTAATTAAGGATTACCAGATTATTATGATATGATGCCATGCTTGTATGAAGAAGTGAAACAACCTTGTAATTACAAGATGGGACACCAATTGTTATACCATGGATTACTATCCATCTTATATTGTAGACCTTGGTCTAAAAATATCTGCAATTAACTTATGTCTTCAATTAATAAATTATGTGTTTGTAAGTAAGCAATAATTATATCATGAACCCAGATCCACCTTACAAGGTATATTCGTCACAATTTACATACTAAATATTCACAATAAATTGTGAACATTTAGTATGTAAATTGTGAATATTTAGTATGTAAATTGTGAACATTTAGTATGTAAATTGTATATTTTGGACCTAGGTTCACTTTGCAAGGTAGACCTGGGTCCACAGAATAATTTGCCGTAAGTAATTGAGGACACATCATTTCTTAACTACATACACATAATAGGTTAACCACATACACATAATATGGTAACTACAGGTATATGTTACATTATATTATAGTCACGTAATATGCAGACACATAATATAATATGCAACAAATTATGTGTCTTTAATTTATTTACAAGCAAATAATCTTTGCAGATACATAATTTGGACCAAGATCCACACAATTTAAGATTTACCCTGATCTATTGTATAATTTGCTTTGGAACACAATTTGGGCCTAAGTAAGCCTAAATGTTTTGGCCCACTGGCAAAATATTTTGGCTTATATGGATTCGGGCTCAAATACACTTAGATTGAACCAAAACAAAAAAAAAAAGAGGTGGAAACATTACAAAAACTTAAGCCCATTATCAAATCCAGGCCCATCATGCATTAAATCTTCATTATGACATTTTTTAATACATTAGTGTAATTGAGCTTGCAACCCAATGGCAAGTGAGCTCTCTTTGTAGGGAAGAATTCTGGTAGAACCTAGGTTCAATTTTTATAAGTGAGGATTCCCCCTAGGCCATCTCTTGTGCCTCCCCGCGGATCGTTTAACGGACGGAGAAGTGCTTGTAATTCCCTATCGTTTTACAATAGTCTAGCTAGAGGTGTCAAACGGGCTAGGTTTCGCTTGACCTACCAAGTCTGTTTATTTTTAGATTGAGCCGGTCTACGACCTAGTTCAATTAAAGTTCAAACCAGATTTGATTTGATTCCGACTCATTCCATACTCCCAAAATAAAAAATAAAAAAATATTAAAATTTACAAATCAACTAATTTAAGTTATGTATTCCTTCTAAATTAATTTTACAAGTTCACATATTTATTTTCAACTACTTTTGCATTTATTAACTTAAGAATTATTACAAGAAATAAAGAAATCAATAATTAATAATGTAATACCATTAATAAAAATAAGTTTACAAATTGTAACTACTAAGGCTCTATTTAGAACTAGCCGAAAGCTGAAAGCTGAAAAGTTAGTAGCTAATAAGCTAACTAATTGAAATTAAGTTTGGTTATTGGCTTATAAGCCAAATTTTAGCTTATTTGACCAAGTTTAGCTTTTTGACCAACCAATAAGCTATTTTGAAGTGTTTGGTAAATGGCTTATTGGTCTTAGCTTATTGGGCCAATAAGTTGAAAATTGAAAAGCTAATGAATGTAGCTTTTTGTATTAGCTTGTTGGGAACAATGAGTATATTGACTATTTTATCCTTTGAAATCAATGTGATTTACTTTTAAATGGTGGTGTGTTTGTTATTTTATAATAATAATAATAATAATAATAATAATAATAATAATAATAATAATAATAATAATAATAATAATAATAAACGGGTGATGGGCTTGTTATTTTAATAATAATAATAATAATAATAATAATAATAATAATAGAAAATGAATACGTAATAAAAAATTGTTTTAGAATACTAGTATAATTTAATAAGAGTTAAATAAACAAAAATAATTAACTTATGCCCTTAAAAAAAAGTATAGATGATATCCAAATTTTATAATTATTTATTAATAAGAGTTAGTTTATCTTCTAGTTATATTTAAAGGTTGAAATAATACAATACACTCATACCCTTAAATGTCATTTTACATTCAATCAGCTACTAGTAAACAACTAATTTACCAAACAGTTTTTTATAACCAGTTAATACAACCAGTTGGTCAAACCAGTTAACGCAACCAGCCATCAGCTACTAGCTAAACCAACCAGCTATCAGCCGTTTGCCAAACACCCCCAAAGTATTTGGTAAATTTAATTGTTGAATTAGCTTATAAGTGTAAAAAGACATAAAAGGATAAATTAAGATATTAGGATTTTGATTAATTAAGGGTAGATGGTGTCATTTTTGTAAATTAATAAAGATAAAACAGGAAAAAAGTTAAAAAGTCAAGAGCTTATTTTGAAACGCTACTTAGGGTAGCAATCCAAAATAAGCTATTATTTTAACCTCCTATGATTTACCAAACTGAGCTTATAGCTTTTTTATAGGTTAAATTAAGCTATAAGCTTTAAAATAAGCTCTATCAAACAGAGCCTAAGTAGTAAAGATAATTTTTCAATTTGAAACAAATAAAATTTTACTAAAACTTTACAATATTTTAAGGTAATAATTACTAAATAGTATACTAGTTAAACATTTAACTAGCTAAATAATAAATACGTAAAAATTTAATAGGTATAAAATCAATATCAAAGTTTCTAATGTGATAATCTCATGAACCATTTTATATATGTGTATTGTATATATCTTTTTTTAAATTTGTACAGGTCAACGGGCCAGGCCGATTCATGAACAAAAAATTAAATTTAGGTCTTGTCCACGGTATAAAATGAGTTAGTCCTAATCCAGATATTGTTGCAAATGAACTAGGTCATACCGACTCATATGGATCAGGCTTGAACTGGACTTTGAATTAATTCATTCGTTTGACACTTCTAAAGATCTGGCGAAGTAAAAAAAAAAAAATTATCTAAAAAACTAATGTCATTCTATGCTCGTTTTGTAATATCTTTGACATTTTTGTTTTCTAATAAAAGAAAAAGAAAATGAAACACACCACAACGATAAAACTCTTAGTCAGGTGATTCTACTAAATCAATTGCTAATAACTTTTATATAAATCTAGGTTGAGCAATTCCTACTAAATGAGCAGTCAGAAATATGGGGTAAATCCCACATAAAAACATAATCACTTTCATTATTTAACGTGGGGAACATGAAAAGGGGAGCAGACATCACCCCACGTGAGCTTTTAAATAGTACTTTTCTAAAAAAAAAAAAGTAATAATGAGAAGGGACATATCATGAAATTAAGGTCCAACAAGTGCGACGGATTATATGGCTAAGAGTTTGTAGGATCCAAGTTTAAGAAGCACGTGAGGGGTTACTAATTTCTATATTTGGCGTCTTTTGACCAAATTAGGCGAATCTCAATACTAATTAGTAATTACAAACACAGATCTATAAAAATAAGTAATAAAATATAAAAATCCAAGGAGGATTATCATGTGGTGACCAAGTATTTGAAACAAGGGGTGGAGGGAACTGCTTTGTCAAATGTTCAATAGTTATACTATGGAATGCAAGGTGGACCCATAAAATACATAATTTACCTATTGAATGTTCACAATTTGAATTGTGAACATTCAATATGTAAATTGTGTATTTTGAACCTAAATTCACATTGCAAAGCCACCTGGGCTTCACATAATAATTTACCGTCAAATGTTAGTAACAACACATGCACCATGTTTAATTTAGTGATTTTTTTAAATTTACTTGATACACAATTATCACATATTTTTAAAGTGGTCTCTTATAAGTAAGACAATACACAAATGGGAAAATATAATATAAGAAACGCGGTACAAGAAAATAATAAATTTTAAAAAATATAAAACACAAAATGCAAGAGAAATGTGTGTGTGTAAATATTAATACTTAATAGTTTCATAATTAAAAATTATATACTACCAGCATGTAAAAGGGTATGTACACAATAAAAAAAAAAAAAAATATTGCATGGAAGCCATAAGTGAAAATATAAACATGCAAGGTTTCTTCTTCTTCTTCTTCTTTTTTTTTTTTTTTTCTTAATTAAATGTTTAAAAATATTCAAGAAGAAAAAATGTCATTTAACAAATACGAATAAAATGTTAAATAATTCCTTATAAGTTTAAAAGAAATACAATTGCATTATTGAGGATTTGAGGGTAGAAAGTTTCAAATAAGCAACAAAATTTTGATTAGGAATAATGTTCAAATTGGCCACTGGACGTAACTTGAAAGTGCAATTAGGCTACTAAACACTCTAAATGTATGCAATTTCACCTGGTAGCAGGTTACCGTGCATTTCATCAGGTTAGACGGTGAGTTGACATTTTAAAATAATTTTTAATAATAAACTATTAAAATAAAAAATTAAAAAATTAGAAAAATTTAAAAATAATAATAATAAAAAACACACCTGCGACCACCTCCTCCCCTTAATAATACCCTTACCACCTGGATAGAAACCTGTGGATGAATCAAATTTAATTAATTAATTAATTAATTTATTAATTATTATTATTATTATTATTATTATTATTATTATTATTGTTATTATTTTTGTTATTGTTATTGTTATTGTTATTGTTATTGTTATTGTTATTGTTATTGTTATTGTTATTATTATTATTATTATTATTATTATTATTATTATTATTATTATTATTATTATGTACGGAAAGTAAACTTCTTTCACATAAAAACTTTTGCTTTATTATTGTGTGTGCGTGTTTTAAAATTATTTTAATTTTTTATTTTAATAGATACTACGTATTATTAAAAATTATTTTAAAACATCAATTTACCGTCCACGTAAGCAAGTGACCTGATTAAATGGATGGTAACCTGATGAAATGGATGGTAACCTGCCATCAAGTGAAATTGCATACATTTGGAGTGTTCAATATAATGGTCTAATTGCACTTTTTATTAGTTCAATGGCCTAATTGCACTTTTAGGTTACGTTCAGTGGCCAATTTAGACCTTATTCATTTTGATTATAGATTGATTTAAAAAATTGCGTGTATGTGTTCACACCTTTTTACAGGGAGTTGCTATACCTGAACCCTCTCCTACATATAGAGATGAAAATAGGCATGGGCGAACCAAACTTTAGAAAATTAGACTTGTAGGCCTAATATAGAAATCTAAGGCTTGAGCTTGGGCTTGGGCCTATATGTAGATTTTTTTAGGCTTAAACTTGAGCTTACAATGAGTTTAGCCTAGCTTGAAGCTTGTTTAAAAGCCTATTTAATATGTAGTCTATAAATTTTTTTAAAAATATACCTAACACTCGTTGTGCCTAAAAAAAATTAGTGACAACAATGATAAAAAAAAGGAGAATTATAAATTTACATACTGGTTAAGAATTGTTGCCATGCAGTCGTAAGGGAGAAAGTGAGATCAGTGAGACAAATTTACAGAATTAGTATTTAGAATTGCGGATTTTGGGGGGTTAGGGTTTGGTAATTGATATATATATATATATATATATATATATATATA
>CP025646.1:9612003-9656117 GCA_003576665.1 Ipomoea trifida
CACTTGAAACCCGGAGGCACTTCAGTAGAACACGTCAGTGAAGAATCAGAGGACTATACAGAGATTTTGTACCTGCAACTTGAATTACACATACACTGTAACCCGATATTGTTAATATATACAATTTTGAATTTTTTGTGTTTACAATGTCAAATTTTTGAACAACGTCAACATAGTGAGGTGATGAGGCCCTTGATTTAACAATAGTCAAACCATGACGACCAACTCGTTATTTCTTGGATTTGGGTTGTTTACCTTCAACATTTGGACCATCTCCACCTTCAAAAGGAACAATATCTAATTTCCTTGTCCTTTTGCAATTAGAACCTAAAATTACAAACAAATATATTGAAACACTAGTGAATTATAAAGATTAAGAACTTTATGTGTATTAATTTGAGTATACACTGCATAAGAAACACATGAGGTTTCACACTTAAGTATACGTCCCTAAAAGGTTTAAGTATGCACCTCCAGCGTTTGAACTGTGCACCTTAAGATGTGATTTCACACTTTGACCTCTAACGCAAGGGATAAGTTAAATCACACACCTTAAACACTTCATCTACGCACCTAAAAGGTTTAAGTACGCACCTTAAGCGTTACAATTGCAAACCTAAAATGTGATTTCACACTTCGAACTCTAATGTAGTGCGTATTTTTAATCACGCACCTTAAATACTTCATCTACGCACCTAAAAGGTTTAAGTACGCACCTTAAGTGTTACAACTACGCACCTTAAGATGTGATTTCACACTTCAAACTATAATGCAGTGCATAGTTTTAATCACACACATTAACCACTTCATCTACGCACCTAAAAGGTTTAAGTATGCACCTAGAGCGTTACAACTGCGAACCTAAAATGTGATTCACACTTCAAACTCTAATGCAAGTGATAGGTTAACCCACGCACCTTAAACACTTCATCTACGTAGCTAAAAGGTTTAAGTACGCAGCTAAGGTTTTAAATATGCGCACACACCTCAAGGCAGAGCATAATTTAATTAATCTTAAACCCTAGGCGAATCACTTCAAAATAGATGAAATTTACCATTTACAGCCATCGTCGGTTGTTGAGTTTGGTCTAGTTGGGGGTACATTTTCTTCACATGCCATTGCTATGGTTGCTTCGGTTGCCTTGTTCTACGAAATTCGTCGATTGCTAAAGATGAAACGCAAGCTGATCAGAGTAAGTGGAGACGTACGTTGTGGAGAAGAAGAGAGTAAAACGATTGTTTTTTTAATTTTTTGTTTTACTAATTTATCCCTTAGTGCGCAAAATTCAATCAAAATAACTGTATCTTCCATATTAAAGATCAACAACTAAGATCAACTATGAAATTAAAACTAATGATGCAAATCCAACCCCACTATCGCACCTTGGACTGCCTACCGCACGAGAACACAATTATATATATGTACATATATATGTACATATATATATGTACATATATATGTACATATATATATGTACATATATATATGTACATATATATGTACATATGGGCCAAATTGGCCACCAAACGTAACACGAAAGTGCAATCAGGCCACTTGACCAAAAAAAAAGTGCAATTACATCACTAAACAGCGCAAATCCATCCAAATTCACCTACTAGCCGGTTTCCACCGCTCCTTTCCGGTTGTCTGCCGTCATAGCTGACTATTTGGCAATTTTTCACTTAATTCAGTTATTTTCCTTTGTCCACTTCAACAAATTGCATAAACACCCGATTGCGTTCTCCACCTTTGAGGATGACGGCGGCCTGTGGCACAGTACCTGGAAGGATTTCATCTTTGCTGCACTGTGAAGATTAAGAGCAGAAATGAATTTTTGTTTTATATGGAGAAATGATACGGTAGCTTTGCAAAAATGAAATTTTGTTTTATATCCGGTTTCCGCCGCTCCTTGCTCGAACTGATGGAAAATTTTAAATAGTCCTCGCAAGTGCACGAATCGGTTGTAGTGATAGCGTGCTTTAGCAAGGGTCGATCCCACAGGGAATTTAAAACAGTGCAATAAAGATAACTTGCAAATAATTAAACTGTAAGCCGAAACTGATAAAATAAGTTGGAGGAATAATTAAAACCATAAAGAACGAGAAATAAAGAAATTCAGTATTTAATTAACAGGAAAAACAAAGCTCTAGGAACATGAATCAATTACCACTATTAATTCTGCAGATTAGTTTAACTTACCAATCGAATTAAGGGTTCGTTCTAACTATTATCTGACTAATCCGTATGGCGTCCAAACTCAGTCATGTATTCTAATGGTTCATACGCTTAAAGCATTTATTTAAACCGTTAGAACCCATTAAGCATAGAAGAACTTACGGAATACCCGAGTTATGAACCTAATAAACAATTAAATAAGACAATCAATTTGCTTATCTTTTTATCCTACAGAGCGTGGAATTAAAAGGCATGGTGTATAGTCACTTAATCCCCTCAAAAGATTAACCTATGCTGAAATTGATCAGATTTAAGCTCAATTAATCTCAAAATAGGACGATAGGATAAAACTTAATGCGATTAGCAAATTAGACATAATTCAATGCAAGAACTTCATGATAATTTCATCACATCCCTAGAAAAATTACTTAGCAAAGCAACATTAAAGAATTAATAGCAATTATCCCTTTAAGCAACATCATTAAGAATTGTCAATGAAAACCATATATTACCGTAAGCTCAAAATGCAGTAATGTAGTGTAATCATTCATAAATGAAAAATATATAGCTAAACAAGAAAAAGGAAAGAAAAGGAACAAAAGCTTATGCCAAAATGTTGCTGCCTCGCCGTTGGAATTGATCGCTGAAGAAAGAGAATTCCGTCGCCGCCGAAACTAATTCACTACCGACCGAAATTGAAATTGCTACTGACCGCTTCTCGCCGTTGGAATCAATCTAGAGTGAACTCGTACAGAGTGCTGTAAGTCTACAGCCACCCACTCGATATCTTCACTCATCGTAATGACATTATAAATAATGCTTAAAAGCTTAACTATAATCACTCTTTCCGCCTACTCCGTCTCTGTAGTTTAACAGTGGGTTGCCACATATCCGTAAATAGTGCAGGAATCAATTCTTCATTTGACTAAAGCGTTGCAGCTGACACGTATGTATGTTTGGGAGTATCTTATTAATTGCATGAAAGATAAGGAGAAGGGAAGCCTTGTTATTCTCTCAAAAATTGCTAACTGCATGGGAAAAACAAAAGCTGATGGGAAAACATAAATTCTTATTGTTATTTATACATATAAGATAAAATAAAATTAAAGCATTTATTAGTAACAAATAAAACAATATTAAGAATAAACAATGTAAATTAATTATTAAAAACCAACTAAAATATAAACATAAAATACATTTATCAGAATCGACGGTGGAGATTTTCGCCAAGACAGTAACGGTTTTCTCCTTAATATCCGGCGAAGAGGCGGAATCGAGTAGGGTGATAAGCACCGGAACGACTCTCTGCGCCACCGCAATCAACACGTTCTTATCGTCTTCTTGCAAGAGCCGTAGGAGCGAGTCGAACACCGAGTTTTTCAACTTAGTGGTACCGATCGATTCCTCGTCTCCGCCCTAATCGTCTCCCTCTTCGAATAACTCCTCACCGAAATGGCGCTGTTTTCGCAGAGAACCCCGCTCTTTATCAAAACTTCGAGGTCTCTGCTAAGGCTATCGATTTTCGCGGACAAAGAGTCGGTGTCATTCTGCTTCATGAGCTTCCCGCCGGGAGGGTTAGGGTTATGGCAGCGAGTCGAGAGAGATAGCCTGTCGGAGAGCGCGACGGAGAGCGACCGAAGAAGGTCCGCCGAGAGAGGGTTGTCATTAGCCGCCGCGGAGGAGAGCTCAGCGAGGTGAGTTTGAAGCGTCGAGAGCTTCGTTCTCATCAGAGACCATTTTCATTCCCTGGAAGCTTTGGGTTTCAATAATGGAATTAATGAGGGACAGTAGTACTTCGGTGCTTGATACAACGAGATCAACCGGCGGAGTGTTCCTCAACAAAAATAAATAAATAAAACGGGCGGAGTGAAATTTAAGACAGAAAAATAAAGGAATTAAATGAAAATTGTCAAGTAGTCAGCCATGTCAACAGACAACTAGAAAGGAGCGGTGGAAACCGGCTAGTAGGTGAATTCAAATGGATTTGCGCTGTTTAGTGATGTAATTGCACTCTTTTTTGGTCGAGTGGCCTGATTGCACTTTCGTGTTACATTCAGTGACCAATTTGACCCTTATTCCTATATATATATATATATATATATATATATATATATATATATATATATATATATATATATATATATATATATATATATATATATAGAATATTAATCAAATGTGGCCGTGCTCTTAGGTGTGGCCGTGCGGTCACACACCACTCAATGTTACGAAATACACCACTCAATGTTAAGAAACACACCACAATGAAAATATACAAAAACACCATAAAACACACCACACACCCAAAATAATGCACCATAACTCCCATGTCCCTAATGGTGCATTTGCTAATACTGTGTGGTGTATATTTGCATACCTATTGGTGTGTTTTTGGGTGATGCGTCCCTAACGATGCATATTTGTGTAGTGCATTTTCTAACTGAGTGGTGTATATCTGTATACATAGTGGTGAGGCCGCACTGTTCACACCTAAGAGCATGGCCACACTTGAACATGACCATATATATATATATATATATATATATATATATATATATATATATATATAGTTTTATCCACCTTATTCATGCCCAGTAGTTTTCAATATCATACATGTATTTTATTTTATTTTTTTTATAAAATTTCTTCCTAGGGTGGATTGTGGATATAAATTCTTGTCCACTAACAAATAATAATACAATTTTGAATGTAGTTTTGAGAATGAACAAAAAGTAAACTTAAATTTGTAATCACCTAAAAGTGAAGAATAATGCGACAAGTATACATAAATTGATCGAGATATTTGTGGCGCAAGAGAAGAAAAAAAGTTGATGATAGGATGCATTTGTAAATTGGTAGGTAGTGAAGACAAATATACGATCACATGGAATCGCAGCCTAGCCTAAGACATAGAGAGCTGATAATTAGGAGGTAATTAAGAAAGAAGATAATATCTGCAGAGATTTTTCATGCTTAATCATGGCATTATTTATGTGTAAACATGTGGACCTCTGTGATCTCCACCAAAAAGGTGAATGACAGTACAGCATATATTATATATCCGATCAAGTAGACTGCCCAATATTAAACTCTGAAAAGTTATACATACATACATGTCAATGGCTTGGGATTTCAATGGTCCTGAATTCCTGATTACATGTATATATTTATACACACAAGTATATATTATAGTTACTAAAGCGCAGCTAGCTAGGAATGAGATAAGCGTCAGATAGGGAGTGAGTGGTTGAGACTTCCAGGGCGAAGACCAACAAGTGTGTGCAATAATCAGGTCTATATTTATATAGCTAATTGGGCGAATTGAAGTCATCTTGAATTTAATTGTGTTATATAATTGCAGAGCCATGTGGGTGGGCTCGGATTTTGCCACAAAAAATAGATATCTATTTGGTTTATTAAATAAACAAATTTTTAAAATAACAATAGAGATGATCACGATTCGCTTTTAACCGAACTAGTTATTATAGAAGCAAAACTCTAGGTACAATTCCAATTACGCTTATAGTTTGGACCGAAAACAAAGAATAATTCGGGCTAGAGAGAATAATCATTTTGATGCGCTTGTTCTTGAAAATATTTTATCATTCGTGATAAGAAGAAAAATGAATTAATTTAATTCAAGTTTGAATCGTTATTGGTTTGCATTGTTAATAATAACTGTAGTCATTTCAGTATCTTACTAGATCCCTTGTAAGTCATGTTTTCAGTGGGGCGACAAGCCAACTAAGCTAAGCCTCGGAGGCTTATTATTACTATTACGGGATGTTTGGTTCACGGAATAGGCAGGGAATGGCATAGCATTCCCAGTAATAGCCTATTCCGTTGTTTGGTAAACACTTGTATTCCCAGGAACATTATTCCTGGGAATGAGCTATTACCCTTGCAAGGGTAATAGCTATTACCAGCACCCCCCCTGGTATTAGCCTATTACTGATCTATCAGGAATATGTATTTTATTTTATTTCCATTTTTACCCTTTTTTAAACATTAATTTTTTACGCTCATTTTTCTCTCTATCATCATACTCATCTTACTTCCGCCATTGCAAATTGAAATTTCTTCAAAGTATTCTTCTAAACTTTTTTTTTTTTACAATAATTTATTTATATATATATTTTTTAAAAAAAAATTTATTTATATATATAAATATATATATAAAAACTCCAGCACTGCTGCGGACTGCGGCACGGTGCCGCAGCCGCAACAGTGTATATATATACATATACTGCTGCGGCTGCGGCACCACGCCGCCGCAGCCGCAACAGGTTTTATATATATTGCTAGGGTTCATGTATATTGTTAGGGTTTATACATTTAATCAACGCCAACAGTAAAAATTCGGGGATCAAAACATGAAAAAATTAAAAAAAAAAAAAGTAGCAGAATTCGAAATGGATTAACCTTATGATACCAGAATTAGGTTGTTGTGATGAACGAAGACACTATAACGAGGGGCGAGAGCTTCTGAGCCTGAGATTGTGTGTGTGAGAAAAAGTATTCTAATTCCCCGTGAAGATCCGTTGACTGTGGCAACGACCTAGTTTATATAGGTTTGTTATAATAATAATAATAATAATAATAATAATAATAATAATAATAATTTATAATAATAATAATAATAATTTATATAGGTTTGTTATAATAATAATAATAATTTATTATAATAATAATAATAATTTATAATAAAAAAATTAATACGGAGTAATAATTTATAATAATAATTATAATAATTATTATAATTAATAATAATAATAATAATTTATAATAATAATTTATAATAAAAAAATAATAATCATTTATAATAATAATAATAATAATAATAATAATAATAATAATAATAATAATAATAATAATAATAATAATAATAATAATAATAATAACAATTTTGTACAACGGCATTTATGTCTTTTAAATATATATTTCATTTCTATTCCTTCCGCGAACCAAACGATGGAATACAATTCCCAAGTCTATTCCTTCCGCGAACCAAACACTGGAATACAATTCATATTCTATTCCTTACCTATTCCATTCCTTATGGAATCGTATTCCTATTCCGTTAAAATTCATTCCGTGAACCAAACGTGCTGTTAGTATTACTATTACCATAGTTTTTTTCATTTGATCGACATTTTATATGGTAATTAACCTAACATTTACCCGCAAAAATATATAAAACGGGTCCAATTTCATCTTTTTTATAAGTTTAAGGGTTCAATTAGAACTTTTTGAAGTTCATAAATCTTGCCCATAATATTTTATAATTCGAAAACTTATTTTACAGTTTTCCAAAAATGAAACTATATAAAAAGATGACAACTTTTGCAAAGAAATAAGGAATAGAGATGCAAGAGATACATATATGTCTAAATATGTTAGCTAGGCATATACACATGTCTTTGGTATGTTTTATTATGTTTACGACTTACGAGTGCACTTTTTTTTTTTTGAATGTACGAGTGCACTTTATTTGACTAGAGTTTTTTTTTTTTTTCTTTTCCATTTTTGATCTTGTTAAAGTGATGATTAAAAGATTAAATCATAGGTATTCAATTATCAATTTTATTAGCTTTAAAATAATCACTAAAAAGTGAAGTGATTACTGATATTTGAAGCTGTTCAAGTCTTTTATGCCAGACATTGCAACTAAGTAGTCAAACCTTGATTTCGTGGAGATATGTATGCCTGCGTGGCAAAGGTTGCTACAAGCCTTTTTGTATTTTAAATACTAATAATAGGGTATTATTATGATAATGCACGCAGTCACGCACAGATCGAGAAATGTGCATCACAATTCACAATTGGTATATATATATATATATATATATATATATATATATATATATATATATATATATATATATATATATATATATTTGTTCAAATGCGGCGGCGAGCTCCGGTGCGATCATGCGGCCTAATTTGCACCGTTCAATTTCATTAATCCTATTGAAATCGCGTATGTTTAAGTGGGTTATTATGGTAATTTTAGTATTTTTATTACGTGAATTGGAATAGTGCATTTTAGTACATAGTGTGATGCGTTTGAATACATGTTGTGGTGCATTTTATTACGTATGTTGGTGCATTAACTGTGTTGTAGAATGGTGTGTTTTAAAATCTATCCGCTGGTGCATTTTCATACATAGAATAATGTGTAACTGTGTTGTGGAATGGTGTGTTTTAATACGTCGTCTGGTGCATTTTAATACGTAAAATGGTGCATATTTTAGCACATGTTTTCTAATATGTGTAAATAGTGTATGCTTATAATCTGACATGAGGCACGGTGTGGTACATTTTAATATGTAGAAATGTAGAATGATTTGTTTTATTAAGTATATTGATGAATTTTAAGTGAATAGGTGCATTTGGTATATTGTGTGGAATGGTGTGTTTTATCGGTTCTCCGGTAATTAGTACGTCGAATAATGTGTTCTATAACATATATATATATATATATATATATATATATATATATATATATATATATATATATATATATATATAAATCTTGCAAAAGATTTGTTCTTCTTTTTCGATCTTTTCTTTTCTTTTAGTAAGTTAATTGTTTGTTATTTATAATGTCAAGTTAGTCACAATGTGTATTCTTAATCCATTAATCATAAAAATATATGCATAAGTTTATTATACTTATGATGTATATGATTTGTGTGATTCTACCCAGTCTTCCAATTTTTTTTAATACAATCAGTACTACATAGTATGTGTCTATACATCCAATAGGGCGCGAGCCTATGACATCTCATTTAGAAGAATCACAACTATGTAACTTAACCACAAAGTCTTTGACTAAAAGTACTATTAATTAAAAAAAAAATAGTATTGTAGTTTTGCGGCACTAACCAAGAGATTTATATATGTATGTTAGTTTTTATTACGTATGTATGAGATTTAAAAAAAAAAAAAAAATCTCTTAATGAGAACGCTTGCTAATAACATTAATAATTTCGGTGATAATGTGTTACGATAATAATTAGTTCAAATGTATAAGTGGAGGCAAAAAATGGTTTTTTGGAGTTCACTAATCACTATAGAAGACTCGATAAATCATGAAGTACTACGAATATTTTTTTGTCCAAAAGTCCCCCTTTGAAGAGCAAACCCACTTTTATAGTTGTAGACTAAGGAACATATAGAAATTTTCGTCAACAAGGGGTATGTGACTTTCATCTACGTGTCAATTAGGTTAGTCATGACACATTTTTGTGCTTAGGTGACTAGATTGATGAGATAGTTAAAAAGACACTTTATATGATCTTCACTATTTTGGGCAATGTTGAATTATATTCCCGTTATATAGGTCAAGAAAAATGTCATGATGGTTGAAAATGGTTGAGAACAAACATATACGCTCCGTATTTCCCATCATCCCCATTATGTTTAATTTAAACCCAAAATACTATTAAAAGAACTAATAATAGGTATTAAAACTGACTCAAAATTGAAGATTTAGTTTCAACTTTAATAATACTATCTTATTCCTAAAAGCTAAAAGAAATATGTATGAGATCGTAATAAAATCATACTTCACCCACGTATTCAATTTTCAACAATCATTTGTACAACTAAGTTTCTAACAACTTAGAAAAAAGGTGTATTGTTAATGACATAATAAAGCGTTAACAGAACACGAGGACGAAGATTAATTAGAATGGAAGGCTATTATATATATTACGATAACAACAACATCAATAATGCATAACAACATATATATGAGAATCAGGTTAGAGATTCAAAAGAGAGGGAGAATCATATCGAGTAGAGATATGCAACTTTTTGGTTTGATCCTATCCTGAAGACCAGGTGTTGCTTAGGTGGCCACTACGTAACTTCTCTAGCTTAATTAACTATCAAAACACACAATTATTTATTTACTGACAATAATAATATAATTTAATGTCATAAATATTTGGTTATATATACAAGCAAATTATACCCACATTTCACATCCATACACTCCATGTCTCCATAACCACATCTTTCTCTAAGCTCTCTCTGGGCGAAATATCCAAAGTTTGGGATTTGCAAGCGGAATACGTTTAACTTATTGCTAGAGGTACGTAACTCGTAATTTTATTTTATTTATTTATTTATTTATTTTTAATTCCGATTTATTTTTTGTAATAATTAAATTCCACTTTGACATTTTCTGTTCTGGATCTTGCTTTAGTGCAAGTATCTACTAATATTTATCAACATAATAAACTTCAAATGGCAATTAATGTGTATTTCTATTTTAGAGTAATATAATGGTAATTAATATTTATATTAATTAATTCATGGTGCATGCGTGCGTGCACTGATTTTCTTTGTTCTGAATCTCAATTGTTAATTAATTTAAGCAGATCACACAATTAACTAAGGTCTGTGCACCAATTCAATAAATGACTTTGATGGATGTTCGCAATAATACTTCTCAAGTTTCTTAAATATTGCCTTTAATTAATTAAGCCATTATGTTTTTTTTTTTAAACCATTAAGCCATTATGTTAATTAGCATATTAATTAGCTGTTTCATATCTCCTTTGGTGCCTTGAACCTTCATGTTCATATATTTTGTTTGGGTGGTTATACCGAGACGCATTATTACACCAAACCCATTACTGGTTAGGTCAAAGAACTAATTTATTATCTCATCAAGTCATAATAATCTAAGTTTTGAGAGTTTGGGAATTTCGCTTTTTATTAGCAAAAGAATAATTAATTAAGTTATAAACTCTAAATATATAGATGCACGTAGGGAAGAGTTATAGATTTTTTTTTACTGCATTTTTTTTTTGAAAACTGCATTTTTTTTATTTTCTAAAGAACTTTTAATTTAAAAAAAAATACATTTATTGATTGACATGCCGTAATTAACTATATTTTACTGCATGCATTTCTTTCTAAAATTAAAGTGCGAATTGAGTCAAATTTGAGCTGCTACAAATGCATGCGTGGTGGTGCTTATGGGATATTAAATCAAACAAATTAAAGAATAAAGCGTTCACCATATAGTATAATGCATGCATGCATGCCTGGCTAATAATGCAATTATTCTTTCATAATTGTTAGGTAAAAACACGTGATTTACAGTTGTTTTATCGATCAAATACAAAAGCACAGTAATTAATTAAGCAAAGCAAAATTCTTAATTTTATGATTAATGCATCATTATTGTGACAAATAGAATACGGGTGCACTTCTATATGTGTGGACCATGTGGCCGGCATGTTGTACGTGGTGACTCATTCCTCATTGTATATATATTATGTATGTAACACTAATTAATTACATTATTATGCTAATTTGAACTCAATTTTTGTTATCATTCTTCCATCTTTTCATGCTTTCTGCATGCAAATGCGAGACACAAAGACAACACTATCTTAATTAGTATAGTTCGATCTAGTTAAAATATTATTCTTTAGTTTTTTTTTTTAAACAAAAATCTTAACGTTATGTGTTTTATTTTTATTGTTGGTGTGGGGGTGGGGGGAGGGAGGATATTCTGGAAACGGAAAAGGGTAAGTTGAAAGGGTTTTCAAAAAAAAAAAAGTTGAAAGGTATGTGTGATCAGGATAGGAAATACTTACACCTCACTTTCATGTACAATGAATTAATGCACTCACAAGGCCACACTTTAAGTAAACTAGTACTCTCTTCTGTTTTAATTTTTTTTTATAACATTATTTACCATCAAATTTTATAATATCATATACTAAAAACAATTTTTTTGAAGAATACTAAAAACAATTGTTTCAAGTGAAATGGACATTAGCCTTATAAATACATGATCAAGGATTCGAGCATGTGTTACCAATAATACCTTTAGGAGAGCTGTGGCCCCTAAAAGGGACCAGACCAAGTTAGACTAAAAAAAAAAAAAACAACAACAACAACAACAAAAATATCATTAGAAGAATTGTCATCTACGAATGGAGTTTGACACTTGGTTGGATAGTCTCATTTTGTGTGGACCACTGTACTCATTTAAAATAATAACAGATGTCTATCATACTATATACTAGTTGGCATATTCATTTATTATTTATATATTAGTTGACGTCATGATTAATTTGATGGAATAAAATTATTATAAATATTATAAAATTCGATTGAAAAAGGCAATACCTTAATTTTGATTAATTTTAGAGAAGAAAATTCCCTTTTGTCGAGTCTATCTCCTACCACCAATCATCAATTCACAAAGAATTTGTTTTAAAGAGAATGTTATTTTAATGCATGGACTTACATTGATAATGGAAACTTTTCTAAAAATAGTGAAAGCATCATTTTTGCATTATAAATTTCCACAAATTAAAGAAAAGCCTTTAATTGATTCCATCTGTCCGCAGCTAACTTAATTGCAATAGACAGAGTGTAGTGTGCATCCAAATCCAAGAATCCAAAGCTCAAAAACAGCCAAGAAAATAGAACACTTCATGCTCTGCCTGTCCCATATATACCAGTATTTATGCTTCCATTTATTTTGCGAATATTCACCCCTTTTTTTTAATCCCACAATTTTCCTTATTCAAATCAAAAGATTCTCCTCCTCATCTTCTTTGCTGTTGAATTTAATGAACAACATCGAAAATATGTGTATTATTTATGCGGTAAAAATTTAAGAATCTTCTAGTGATAAGGAAAATTTGTATTAATTGGCTATTTGCTTTGTGGCTCGATAAGGAGGTAAAAAATTAAAGAATCTTGAGAATAAAGAAAAGTGTATTGTACTAAAATACAAGATTATCAATATGAATACTAAGTAGTATAATAAAATATATCATAAAAACCCTCATTATAGAACAAGTTGGTGATCATAATAGTGATGTTTGATAAAAGGCAAGGGGTTACTTTGCATATATATGTTGTAAAAATGAGTAATAGTTTCATTTATGGTTGGTTAAATAAAAGCTTTATGTGTACTTTTTGTAATAAAAAGGTAAAGCTTTATGTGTACTTTTTGTAATAAAAAGGTAAAATTGTTTATCTGGAGGCCTCATACTCTGATCTGACAATTCAATATGTAGATAAATAATAGTATTTTACATCATTGATGAGACTCGATTCAATCTTTGATAATTTATTAGGGACAAATTTTATCTTTGTGACTTGTTGCATCCCTGTGTGTTTTATGAAGATAGTTAATGTGGTAAAATAGTGAGCAATCGCTTTCTGCTCCCTTTTAATACACAGAAACAAGAACAGCTATGCTATAAGCTGCTAGGCTACGACTCTATTGCTCTGAGGCCTATTATAGTCTGTATGAGTTTTCTCGCAATTCTCACCTCACAGCCTGTACGCGTACCTGTCTTCTTCTTTAAAGGGCTTGATTTTGTCGCATTAATTTAATTCCTGTCCTCATTACTTGCTCCATAATTATATTCTTCATATCTTTTCTTTCCCGGCTTTGGGCGGGCGGGCGGCTTCAACAACTTTTTTCTTTCTCGTATCGGGCTTTTCATTTTCTGGAAATTTGAACTGTTTTTCTAAAATGGGGTTTTATTGAATTCACAGATGGGTGTTGAAAAGCGTGTAAAGATTTGACTTTTGATGGTATACATAAGTTTGGAGCTGAGGGAGGGAGGGCACACAGGCAGCCTAGCTAGCTAGGCCTTTCAGCTCTATCTGTCGTCAAAATTTATATAGTCCGGTTTGTGCATAGCATAGCGCCGCTCGTGCACTGCCCAAAAATCCCTTTTCTTGAATCGCCAGATCTCGAGGTGGCTCCGCTTGCTTGCTTAGTACTTTACTTGTACGAAGCCCTTTGGTGCCTGCCTCTGCCTCTGCCTCTCAATCAGTAATGCGAAAATTTTCACCTTTTCTTCGTCCGCCATCTTCTCTTCTCTGCGTTTTACCTCTCCATAAAACTACACTACTTTGATTGGGTCAATACAGAGAACTTAACTGTTGTTTTTGTAGTGTACATATGTACATGTCAAAGCAGCGGCCACAATCATAGGAGGGGTCGGTGATACTGTTTGATTTTGCCGGTGCTGTGCAGTGAACTCGAGGTACAAAAAACCAAGTCATCGCTTTGTTTCTGTTCGATTGGTTTATCGCATTATTTTATAGCGTTCCCGTGTGTGAACAACACAATATTATACTTCGCCAGTCTGGTTTAGTCATTGGTTCCTCGCACAAGGACATTTTCTTCGAGTAAAATATTTATATTCGTTTCAAGTGGAATTCGCATGCTGTTGATACATTTAACTGTTTCCTGGACTAGGATCAGTGAAATGCAGTCTTGAATTTGGGTTTATTTAATTTGCTGTTTGATGTGGAATTCTGGTTTTGGAAACACTGCAAGAAATGCAGAATTTTGATGAAGGAGAAGAGGAGGAGGTGTTCTTCGATTCCATTGAGTGTTTGTCATTGGAGGAATCTGTGTTAGAGCAAGGTGAATTTGGGTATGATCTTTGGTTGAAAGAGCCACAGAGTGTGAAGGAAAGACGAGAGAGATTTTTGCGCAAAATTGGGACTTCAGAATATAAGTTTGTAAGTGGTTCTGAACCTATGCCTATGGTTTCAGAAAGGATTCATGAGTGCTCAAGTGGAGCAGAATGTAGTAGCTCTTCTGCTTCTTCACCTGTTGTCAGAAGAGAGGAAGCTCTGTCGTGTGCCGGGAGAGATTGCAGCAGCGATGCTCGTTGTTCGGTTGATGACTGTAATAATCAGGCTTGCTTGGATGATGATGTTGTTGCTGAAAGTGCCCCTGCCTTGAAAACCAAGAAGAGGAGATGGTGGAAAACCTTGCTGCATAAGATGAAATGCCGAAATGGTGCTGATGTATCCGAGGCGTCTAAACAATTCTGTAATGCAGCAGCAGGGAAAGGAGCTCTATTAAAGGTGCATCACAGCAGGAAAAAGTTTATGGAATTCACTGCAATATATGCTGGACAAGAGATTGGGGCTCATTGTGGCATAATTAGGACAATGAAGTTTAGCCCTGATGGGCAGTACTTGGCAAGTGGCGGTGACGATGGGGTCGTTCGCATTTGGCATGTCACCGCCATTGATGCCTCCTCCAAACTTGTCAGGCGCACCGCCTGCAGTCCCCACCATCAAAGCAAGAAATCATCTCACACCACTGCTAAGCTCCCCGAGAAAATCTTCCAAATTGAAGAAACACCAATGCATGAGTTTCATGGCCATAAGGCTGGAGTTTTGGACCTTACATGGTCCACAACCAATGTGAGTGAATTCAAGATGCTTAATTTACCATTCCTTCTATCTGTTCTTGATATTAATTAAACTTTGTGCTGTATTTGACTGCAGTGTCTTCTCTCTGCATCTAAAGATAACACCGTTCGTTTATGGAAACTAGGGTCTGATGAATGTCTTGGTGTCTTCCATCATAGTAACTATGGTAAACATCATAGAATATTATTCCTAGCTAGCTTCATTTTTGCAGTTGCTTTTGTATTACCTTAATTTCAATACTGACTTGAGCTCTACTTTCGTGTTGCGTACCAGTAACGTGCATCCAATTCAACCCTGTTGATGAAAACTTTTTCATAAGTGGATCCATAGATGGAAAAGTACGCATTTGGCGTGTGACAGAAAAGAGAGTTGCTGATTGGGCTGATGTAGAAGATATAGTAACTGCTATATGTTACCAGCCAAATGGCAAGGTATATATGCATCAAAAAGATACATACTTCGATTCAATTGATTCACCATTAGTCTAGTGCAGGTGCATGGCGGTAAACTGATTATGTATGTGTGTTTCTTCGTGATACAGGGTTTTATAGTTGGTTCTATATCTGGTATTTGCAGATTCTATGAAAAAGGTATGCTATTTTCATACAAGGTTGTCTTGTTTTCTATTCCTTTCGACATTTTGTTTCTGAATATTTCCTAATCTCTATGTTCTTTATACAGGAAGTGAGCTTTCCTTAGATGCCGAGATACACATTGGTGGTAGAAAGAGATCAAACAGCAACATGATTACTGGCATTCAGGTTTTACTCCAATGCCTTCCTTCCACTTTCAAACTTCATTTCATAACCTGCAAATTCTATAGTCATAACAGCAGACCACCATTTCCTTGCAGTTTTTGTTGAATGATTCTCAGAGAGTCATGATTACATCTGGGGATTCTAAGATCCGTATTCTCGATGGGCACGATGTTGTCTGTAAATACAGAGGTAAGAAACGATCTGTAATGTCCTCAAATGCACATAAATGTTCTGCTTTCAATAACATGAAACTTTATACAACTGAGTGGATAGATAATACTCTAGTTTTGAGTTAAAATGTTCTGAAATATGCTCTTTTTTCCCCTCGAATTGAACAGGTCTGTCAAAATCTGGAAGTCAGATGTCAGCTGCATTTACCTCAACTAGAAAACATGTAATATCCGTTGGGGAGGACTCTCGCATTTATCTCTGGAACTACGAGGATATGAGCTTCCAAGAATCGAAGCAAGTGAAGTCAGAACGTTCGTGTGAGCATTTCATGTCAAAGAGTGTTTCTCTGGCAATACCTTGGACCGCCGGGCAGGGTGCAAGAAAAAATGACTTAATAAGCTGTGGGAGTTCCAAATCTTGCTCACAGTCACAGATGCAAGACGCCATGCCCAAGATTCGGGATTCAGAAAGGTTCTCCCTAGGAAGTTGGTTCTCCATGGATATCTCATCCAGGGGCTCTGTTACATGGCCTGAGGAAGTTCTTCCTCTGTCATCATCCGATGTACCTACTTTAGAAAACGAGGATAATCGGGTGCAGGATTACAAAACTCAGATTCAGAACAGCGCGCTACAATCTCCAGCCTGGGGTCTTGTTATTGTGACTGCTGGCTGGGATGGGAAGATCAGGACATTCCACAATTATGGATTGCCTGTTAGGATTTAGGAGTTATGGTCTGCTTCTCTCAACGCCAAATCACAAATCCAAAATGCATATATCAAGTGTTTAATTTGTAAAGTTCAGTAGATGCCATCCAGTTGATTGATACAGTGTATACTCAAGCTTTAGCAGAATGTTAATAATCTCATTGCTTCAAGCTTGAATTCATATCAAATTTTATCACCTCAATATTGCTCCAAAACCAATATATTAGGTGCTACGTTCGCTTCAAATTAGGTGCATGACTATATAATTTGCATTACATTTAATCCTACCATCCAATTTTTCGGCTAAGTTTTCAGTTAACTATTGTCAAAATTTCAACTAGAAAAATAATACTCCGTATGTTTTAATTAAAATAGTAATTTCGGCCAACTATTTTTGAAAAATTATTTTTTTCATTGAAATTCTGGTAATAGTTGGTTGGAATATTGCACAACAGAATCAAATGTGATACAAATTACATAGTATTGCACCTAATTTGAAAATATCAATAGTCAAGGACCAAATGCAATACAAATTACATAATCATGCGTTTAATTTGAAAATATTAATAGTGGACTAAATTTGATACATGTACAATAGTCAAGGGATCAAAAGTGAAATTTTTTCTATGAAAATGTTCTATTCTGGGTTACCAAATCATAAAAATAAAAATGAGATAATAGAATTTGGAAGTACATGTAATAGAAATATTATGTGCGCATTTACGTACAGGATTGGATGAGTAGTGAAATAGGAAGTACCGTTGCGGGTTGCCTATAGGTGAGATGAAGGGACACAAATTACTCATATGATTGATTTGATAATTATAAGATTTTAAGTTCAATGTTTAATAGAAATTTGAGCCAATTACTTATAGACAATTTAAATTAGTTTACTTCTTTATGGTGTTAAAGTTACTCAATGTACACTGACGGTAAGTATTGTTACCGGTATGTATTTTGTATTATTAATATGAGTATCATGAGCAGTACAATAGTATTCTGTGTATTAGCTTTTTGTGTGTCCTCCTCCTACAACGTGACCCTTCTTTTATACTCTTAATTGCAACGACTCTTCGTATCTGTAACAGATGCTTAACTCCTCTTCAATGTGTACTAAGTGTGGATAATAATGTTGAGGAGCCGTTGGAGTAACTCCTCTTAAATGTGTCACCGACTGTTTTGACTTCCTCATCATGTGTCTGTTCGTCTGCCTTCGGATCCTGCTTGTGGTTTCGGGTCGAGTACTTAACCAATTACCCTGTCATACACCTTTAAAAAGTAATTATAGATTTCTTTGTCATCAAAAAAAAAAAAATTCTCGTCCAATAAAGATGTGGCATCCCATAATCTATAGATGGTTGTAGTATATAAAGTAGGTAAAATATTATATGTATATTTTCATTTTTTATTTTTAATTTTATCCCTATATATATAAAATCTTGATATAGATACTTATATTGAGACTCACATAAAAAAATTAATAATTTATTAATATCGGCCACAACATGAAATGAAATTTAGAAAGTAAAATTTAGAACTCTACGTAGTAAACCTCATAAAGACAATTGTTATAACGTGGATCATGGTCCTCAATATTCCACAATATATTGTGGATCATGGTCATGATTGATGCTGCAGTTGTGTTGAAAGTAAACTGCAATTGCGTGAACCGTTTTATCCGTTTGAAACTGCAGTTGTGTTGAAAGAAAACTATAATTGTACGAAATGGATGTCGTTTCATCTGTCTATTTTTATTAATCAACGCGACATCGTTTTGATGTGCAGATTGTGACATCGGTCCACAATAAAATTTGCGTCATCATAAAGTAGTAAACCTGATGATTTATCATTGAACTACACATATGACATACCGCCGTCGTTTTCACCCTTTCCAGAAATCGTTATTACTCCCTCCGTCCCGAATTGGATGTCTCATTTGCTTTTTGCACGCTTTTTAATAAATTAAAGTAAATATAATGTGCTTTCCAATTATGTCCCCAACTTTTTGACTTTTGAAAATAAAAACAATACAGAAAGTAAAAGTCATAAGGGTAAATTGGGAAAAGTAGAATGATGGTGATGTTCAATTTTGGAAAGAGGACAACATTTTGGGACAAACTAAAAAGGAAAGTAAGACAGGTAAAATGGGACGGAGGGAGTAATTTCTTTCAATTCCCCGGATGGGATCATCTCAAAGCTAGGATTAATGAATACCGTGTGCGACCGCCACCCTAATAGAAGTCTGCAGACGGCCGCCTTTCAATTTCATCATCATTATCCTCTGACCTCATCCTTCATCATTAACATGCAATTCCATTATCCTCCCATTTCTTAATTACTATATCTGCCCCAAAAAATATATATGTTAGGTAATTAAATAAACTTTATATATATAAAGCGTGAGAGAGAAGTAGAGCGAAACATATTGAGCTGAGGGAGAGAGAGCACAGTATAATAGTCCATTATGGGTAGCTTAGAAGAGGAGATTTTGCTACAAATGGTTAACGACTTCATAGAATTAGGATCCTCCCCGACAAGGGATACAAATACAACCACGACAGTTACTCCTGACCACCATGATCATACTAAATGTTATATTTTACAGGTATGGTATCTTATCTTAATTTGTCCGTTTGTACGTTAGTTGTTAATTCATTTAATTTTCCTTTTGTTTTGGAGCTAGCATGATGAGATTATTTAATTTACTATTCCGAGTGTTGATATATAATCTCCTGTAGGAGATAGTGGAGAGCAGGAATGGCGTTGAGAGTAGAGTTGTGGAGAGTGTTTTGAAGCACATGAGAGACAAAATGGAGTGTGATGATGAGAAATCATGCGGCTTGAAGAAATGGCTAGTCAAACGTTTGAGAATGGATGGTTTCAGTGCTTCCTTGTGCCACTCTTCATGGCCTACAACTTTGAGTTGCCCCGGTGGTAAGACAAACAACATTAGTATAATTTTTTCACAAATTTTTAGGAGGTAATTAAGTAGGAGGAGAGGAGGAGTGAAAAAAAAGAAGAAGTTATTTTTAAAAAGAAAAATACTATGAGTAAGGTGCTCAATGAGTGCATAGCCTGTACGACTAGGCTAAACCTCTTTGATAGAGTCCACTGTGGAAATAAAAAATCAATTCCTGCTGCAAGCACCTTAAACTTGTTTTTTTTTTTTTTTTTACCATAGATTTAGCTCCACAAAAAATAAAGAAAAATGATCTAAGGATCATATGAATTAGTGTTAGATTCAGGTATATATGTACTATATATATATATAGTGGGTGGCTTCAAATTAAATTAACAAAAGTTGTTGATAAACATGCCCGCATGCAGGCGCTTATGAGTATATTGAAGTTGTGGTTGAGGCAAAGCAGAGGGTGATAATAGACATAGATTTCAAGTCCCAATTTGAAGTAGCGAGGCCTACAGCTTCATACAAGAGGCTACTACACATACTTCCCCAGATATTTGTTGGAGAAGAAGACAAACTACGTCGGACACTCTCAATTCTTTGCTCAGAAGCAAAGTGCTCTCTCACACAAAATGGTCTGCATATTCCACCATGGAGGACTGCCACTTACATGCATTCCAAATGGCTCTCTTCTACGGATACGGATACTCCGCAAGTAATGCTGAAGCTCACCCATAATGCTGCCTCTGCCTCTGCCTTGTCGTCTAGATCTGCACAATTAAGCTGCTGCTATTAACTGCTTTTCTTTTTCCTTAGCTTTTTAAGAGCGCCACTGCATACGCCAACATACATATGAGTTTCAACTTCTGATCTCATGCTAATAATTTTTTTTTTTTATTTATGAAAATTTTTTGTCACTCTAGTTATGAAGCAATTTTGATCTTTCTTTTTTAAACTATGAATTGGTGGATTTCATTACAAATTATTAAAGTTAATATAATAATTAAATAAACAATAATATAATAGTCATATATGATGTAGTGAATATTAATGAATAATTTTTATATTATAAGTGTAAATCCAGTTTATATTCTTGATTTTGTTTCTATTTTTAGTATTAATAGATTTGTATATTAAATTAAAAATTTTGTACCACAAAATTATTTTTATTTTATTATAACTCAGTTAACCTCCGATAAAAATTAATTAAAGAATTATTCTGACAATTAAAACTAATTAAACGAAATATTATGACAGTATAATTAATCATACAATATTCATTAGTCATTATATTAATTGTATCTCAAAGTTATTGACTCACATATTTGAATTACTTTTTTTTTTCTATTATAAACAAAAATAATATGATAATAATTAATTTATGATACTTGTCAAATTGTATCTACTTTTTTTTCGAACTATAAAATTATAATATGGATAACTTTGATGAGTAAAAAATAATATTTTAAAATTATTTTTTATTAATAAATGTTTCTATTTTATCAATAATTTTAAAAAATTTTAATATTGAGCTCAAATTTTGTGTATATTAACGTAAATATGTCTAGTAATTTTTATAAGGGAGCAAAACACCATTTAACAATATTTGATTAAAGATGTATTTTGATTTACTTTATTTGTGGAAAAGAAAAATGAAAAATTGGAATCCTTTGGAATTGGATAAGGTTTGAGACTTTGAGTATATCCTACTCATTTGGATAGACCCAACAGTCAAAAGTGTTTATCCAAAACTGAATCACTTGTCAAATTGTTTGAAGATATTTTTTCCGGTATGTTTAAAAGATTGAGGGAATTGCCAATATTGTGATAGTATCTTATTATCATTTTAAATAAGTGATCACAAGATGAAATTTTAGAGGTGGTGGGAGCTAGGGCTGTCAAAGCGGGCCGGCCCGCCCCACCGCGGGCCTAAACTTTGGCGGGCTTTTGCGGGCCGGCCCGCCAGGCCCGCGGGCTAGGATTACTATAACCCTAACCCGCTCCACGCGGGTTGGCGGGCCCCGCGGGCCGGCCCGCAGGCTTTTAAAAAATATAAATAAAAAATAAAAATTGATTAAATATATATTATAATATTATATATATATATATATGTATATAATATTATGTTATGTTAGTATATACTATATAATATAGTATATATATATATATATATAAACTTAGTGTTCTGTGTACGCACAGAACACTAAGCTTATATTATATATATATATATATATATATATATATTATATATTATATATATATTATATTATATATTATACATATTTTATATATATTATATATTTTTTTAAATAAGGGATAGGCCCGCGGGCCGACCCGCGGCCCGCGCGGGTTGCGGGTCAATTCTAGCCCGCCCCGTTAGGCCCGCATTTTTGCGGACCTATTTTTTCATGACCCTAACCCGCCCCACGGTGGGGCGGGTGCGGGCCGGCCCGCGGGCTTTGGCCCATTTTGACAGTACTAGTGGGAGCAATTAATTTTTTAAACTGAAAAAATTTGAGAAAGTATAGAACAATATTACATTGTAAAGAATCATTATTGTTAGGACTCTTATCCTACACTACTTCTAGTTTTACTATACTTCTACTTATTGCATTTATATTTCTCCTGTGTAATTGTGTATTCGAGATATACAAAATTATTCAATCCTAATTTGGTATTATCGCTAGGTTTCTTTTCAATGGCCGCCAATGACAGCTCTGCCGGTGTCTCTTCCGAGCAGACTGTTTCGGATGCGCCTATTCCTTCCCTGCCGCAATCTTTGTCGTTGGCTCATCATTACGTGAGCATCAAGCTCACCAATCGCAACTTCTTGTTTTGGCGGGCTCCACTCCTACCGTTCTTGCGTGGTCAGAGCCTTATGCGTTTCATTGACGGTTCATATCCTTGCCCAGCACCTACGTTGCCGCTTCCCACTGTAGAAGCTTCGTCTACCGCCGTCGCTCCCGTCAATCCTGCCTACGGTGTGTGGGTTCAACAAGACCAGCAGCTTCTGTCCATGTTGATTTCTTCACTGACTGAAGAAGTCATGCCGCTGGTGCTTGGTCGGTCGACTTCCATGGCTGCCTGGAAGGCGATAGAGCTCGCGTTGGCTTCTTCGTCTCGTGCCCGGGCGGTTCACCTCCTTGGTCAGCTTCAAACTTTGCAGCAAGGTGATTCTTCGGTTGCTAATTACCTTGGCCGAGTGAAGGTATTGCTTGAGGATCTAGTTTTGGCCGGTCGGTCGATGTCCGTTGATGAGCAAAACATCTACATTTTTCGTGGCCTTCATCTGGAGTTCAGGGCGTTCACTGCGTCTCTCTCCTCTCGCGTTGCACCGATCAGTTTGGAGGAGTTGGCTGATCTCCTCGGCTCCCAGGAATTTATTCACGCCGAGGAGCTATCGCCGGCAATTGGAGGGGTGTCGTCTGTTGCTCACATGGCTCGCCGGGGTTTTGGGCGATTCGGTCGGCGTGGCAGTCAGCAGTGGCGCGGTGGAGGTCAGCAGTTTGGATCGCAGCAGTTCGGCTAGCAGTCTGCTGGTTTGCATGGTGAACAGCAGTGGCGGGGAGGACATTCTGGTTGCTCTCGTGGTTCTGGTTCGTGGCGTAGCGGGAGTCAGCAGCGGCAACGTGGCAATTTTGGTGGACCCAGGTTCCAAATTTGTGATTTATCCGGTCACACTGCCGTTTCATGCTTTCGTCGCTATTCAGACAATTCTCAGGCCAACATGGTTTATCATGGAGTTTCTGATTCCGGTGTTTCGTTGACTTCTCAGACTTGGTTCCCTGACACGGGGGCGACTGACCATGCCACTCCGGATGGTCATGTTCTTACTGCTTCAGATGACTACACCGGTAATGACACATTGCGTGTCAGTAATGGTAAGGCCTTACCTATTTCTAGTGTTGGTCATGCATCGTTTTATACTCCCTCTCGTTCGTTTAATATGTCTCGTGTTCTTCATGTTCCTGGGTTATCTGCCTCTTTACTTTCTGTTCAAAAATTTGCTTCTGAGAACAATGTCTTTTTTGAGTTTTACCCTACGTATTTTGTTGTGAAGGATATTTGCACCAAAGCGGTCCTTCTGCAGGGTAAGAGTTCGGGCGGTTTGTATACTCTTCCGGTGTTGCCTTCGCCCTCTTCTAGTTCGTCTACTTTCATTTCAGCTCGTGCGTCGGCTTCTGTATGGCATGGGCGCTTGGGGCATCCTCACCATCGCGTTCAGAGTCTTATTTTGGAGTCATGTTTAGTTAGTTTGCCTAGTCGTTTAAATTCTCTGTGTAATGCTTGTCAACTTGGGAAATCTGCGCGTTTCCTGCTTTCTCGTACTGAGTCTTCTAGTTCACATGTTTTAGACTTAATATATACTGATATTTGGGGGCCTGCGTCCATTTCTTCGGTTAATGGTTATCGGTATTTCGTGATATTTGTGGATGATTTTACCCGATTTACCTAGTTCTTTCCTTTACGTTTGAAATCTGATTTATATGCGGTCTTTGCTCAGTTTCGCGCATTATTTGAACATTCTTTTGGTTGTTGCATTAAATCAATTCAATCTGATCTGGGTGGTGAGTACAAGAAGCTACATTCTGAGTTTCTTAAACTTGGCATTCGTCATAGGCAGTCCTGTGCTTATTACACTCACGAACAAAATGGTCGTGTGGAGCGTAAGCATAGGCACATAGTCAAAACTAGTCTTACTTTGCTTGCTCATGCCTCTGTTCCCTCCCGTTATTGGGACTATGCTTTCGAGTCCACGATGTATCTCATTAATAGGATGCCTACGCCTGTTCTAGGTCATAAAAGTCCACATTTTATGCTTCATCGGTCTCCTCTGTCTTATTCTTTTCTACATGTTTTCGGTTGTTTGTGTTATCCTCACCTTCGCCCTTACAATCGTCACAAAATGAGTTTCCGTTCTGCTCCTTGTGTCTTCCTTGGTTATCCTGAGTCTTTTCGGGGGTATCGATGCATGGATTGGAACACTAATAAGGTCTTTATCTACTGGCATGTCCGCTTTGATGAGCATGTATTCCCTTTTGCTGCTAAGCCTGTTTTGCAGTCTGTGGCAGGATCTGAGCCTCAGCCTTGGGTGTTTCCCGAGTACCGTCTCTCAGTGTTGGATCGGTGGTGCCCCCGTCTACCACTGTAGTTGCTAGGCCTGTGGTTCGTGCTCGGGTGCCTAGATCATCTACCTCTACTACTGTGGTCCGGGAAGGTGGTCCTATGACGCGCAACAGAGTTCGAAATGAAGAGGCTGAGTTAGTAGCTCTTTCAGCAGAGGTGTCTCCTGTGGAGCCTAGTTGCTACACTCGGGTTGTGCGCTTCCCGGAGTGGAGAGAAGCTATGGATGCAGAGTTCAATGCCTTACTTCAGAATCAGACGTGGAGTCTTGTACCTTATCGTGCAGGTATGAATGTTGTAGGGTGCAAGTGGGTTTTCCGCACCAAGCGAAAGGCTGATGGTTCGGTAGAGCGTCACAAGGCAAGGCTAGTAGCTAAGGGCTTTAACCAAGTTGCCGGGCAGGACTTCTTTGACACCTTCAGTCCTGTGGTTAAGCCCACTACGGTACGTTTGTTGTCGCTTGCTTTGAGTTCTGCCTGGGTTGTGCGTCAACTTGATGTGCATAATGCCTTTCTGAATGGTGCGTTAGATGAGACTGTTTACATGAGTCAGCCACCTGGGTATGCTGACTCGGAATTTCCCAGTCATGTTTGTCTGTTGCAACGGTCTTTGTATGGTCTTAAGTAGGCGCTGCGTGCGTGGTTTACTTGTTTGCATGCTTTTCTGTTGTCTATTGGCTTTCGGGCATCCAAGACGAATGTTTCTCTATTTATCTTTACTCAGGGGGAGTTGCGTGTTTTTTAGTTGGTTTATGTTGATGACATCTTGGTCATGGGGACTGACTCTGGCTTGGTGTCTGCGCTTATATCAAAGTTGTCTGTAGCTTTTAAGATTCGTGATTTAGGCAGCCCGGGGTTCTTTCTTGGTATTGAGACAGTCAGTGCTGGTGATGGTATGTTGCTCTCCCAGAAGAGGTATATGCTTGATATTCTTAAGCGTGCAGGCATGTCTGACTGCAAGCCTTGGATGACTCCTATTCCGGTCTCTCGCTCTTCGGATGGTGGTTCTGAGCTATATGCCGATCCTACTCGGTATAGGAGTTTGGCTGGGGCTTTGCAGTACCTCACTGTGATTCACCCTGATTTTTCCTTTGTGATGAATCTGTTATGTCAGCTGAAGAGGGTTCAATTCTTCGTTATGTTAAGGGGACTACACATTATGGTTTACGTCTATGTAAGTCTTCTCATTCTGATATTCATGCTTACAGTGATTCGGATTGGGCTGGTTGCTCGGAAGACAGGAAATCCACGAGTGGTTTTGCAGTGTTCTTGGGCTCGAATCTCATTTCCTGGGTGTGTAAGAAGCAGTGTACTGTTGCTCGTTCCTCAACCGAGGCGGAGTACAAGGCTATTGCAGATGTTTGTGCTGAAGTCACCTGGGTGGTTTCTTTGCTCCGTGAGTTAGGTGCCCCTCTGGCTTCTCCTCCGCGGCTGTGGTGTGATAATCTTGGGGCCACTTACATGTGCGCCAATCCTGTGTTTCATGCTCGTACGAAGCATATTGAGATCGACTACCACTTTGTTCGTGACAAGGTGGCTTCCGGGGAGCTTCAGGTTCACTTCATCTCAACTAAGGATCAGCTAGCTGACATCTTCACCAAGCCGTTAGCTGCACCTCGTTTTGCCTTCCTGCGTGACAAGCTTCAAGTCGCTCCTCCATGAGCTTGAGGGGGAGTGTTAGGACTCTTATCCTAGACTACTTCTAGCTTTACTATACTTCTACTTATTTTATTTATATTTCTCCTGTGTAATTGTGTATTCGAGATATACAGAATTATTCAATCCTAATCATTACTATTTCAAAAAATTATTTTTGATAAAAAATGTAATACTTCAACGCCAAAATGTAAAAGTATTACATGTTTCGTCAAAAGTATTATACTCTCCCTTATGAGTAACAAACTGATTAGTATTACATTTTTCAATAAAAATATTGCATTTTCATATTATCTCCACAGTCTCATGAGACAATTAACACAAATATGAACCAATTAAAATACTTGGTTTAAAAACAGCTAAACAGTCTGAAAAAAAGAGTATTATTCGCTTCTTGGAAGAAAAAGAAAGCATAATGTTAGATATATATTACTCGTAAATGTTATTGTATGTATAACTATGCATTAGTTTGTGTAATTTTATTATTTCTTCAATTTATTATAATGAGATTGGTTGAAATACAAAGAGTAATATCTACAAAATTGTGAAAAATTAGAAGCTATTGGAATGACAAAGAGGTCTAGGTATCATATTTTTGTCGACAGTAGAGACTAGATGTTAAGAGAAGACAAGGAGACGTATATAAGGTATGTTGCGAGATAAAATGACATAAATGGAATATTTTTAAATATTTTTTTGAGTACTATTCACTCTTTTACAATTTAGTATCTGTTCATCATTTTTAAATGTTTTTAAAGAAATAAATTTCGAATAACAGAGATTTTAAAAAAGGGTATGGACTTTGGAGTTTGGTAACAAAATTTTAAGGGAAATAATTTAAAAATATTTTTTTAATCTCATCAAAGTTATGCATATAAAAATTTTATATTAAAAATACAATTTAATAAATATTACTAGTATAAATTAATTATTATAAATTAATTTTGTTTATAATGAAAAAAAATAATTTAAATATGTGAGTCAATAATTTTGGAATAAAATATATACTGTTAATAAAAATAAAATCCTCCATTTTAACTTCCCGCCTAAAACACTTCTATAAAAATGGAAAAAGTGTCAAATTAACCATAATGGCATGTTTGGTTCATGGAATTGGTTAGGAATGGAATAGCATTCCTTGGAATGACCTATTCCATTGTTTGTTTTGTTCATTTAATCATGGGAATGACATTCCAAGGAATGAGCTATTACCTTTGCAAAGGGAATAGCCATTCCTTGGAGGGGCTATGGTATTAGCTATTCCCATGCTCTTGAGAATAGCTTTTACATGATAAATACCAAAAATACCCTTTGTACATTATTTAATATTTATATTTAATAAATATAATGTATTATATAAATGTATATATTTAATTAATTATAATTTTTACATATCAATAAATAAATATATATATAAACACACAAAATAATAATAATAATAATAATAATAATAATAATAATTATTATTATTATTATTATTATTATTATTATTATTATTATTATTATAATTATTATGCATACATACACACATGTGTATTTGTTTATATATGAGTTGTCCTTAATTATTATTATTATTATTATTATTATTATTATTATTATTATTATTATTATTATTATTATTATTATTATTATTATTATTATTTTATAAGGGTATTTATGTCTTTAAAGCCTATTCCATTTCCATTCCTTTAACCAACCAAACACTAGAATACAATTCTTAAAGTCTATTCCTTCAACGAACCAAACAATATTATATAATTCATATTCTATTCCTTACCTATTCCATTCTTCGTGGAATAGCATTCCTATTCCCTCCAAATTCATTCCGTGAACCAAACGTGCCGTAAGTATAATGGATAGTGCAATTAAGCCCCTTAAATGAAAAAAGCTTCATTAAAGCTCCCTAAACCAGCAAAAATGTTCAATTGAATCCTAAATGACTGTTTAGCATGTTACTACTCATTGGGTTGACACGTGTCGTTTTTAAAATATTATTTTTGGTCCTTTGAGTATAATACATGTATCAAATTTAGTCCTTTACTATTAAAATTATTAAATTAGGCGTATACCTATTTAATTTGTATCACATTTAATTGATTCTTGATTATTAGTATGTTTTAAAATTAGGTGCAAAACTTTGTAATTTATTTCACATTTGGTCATGCTGTCAAATTAATTTCTATTATAAAATGATTTTTAATAAATTATAAATAATTTTTTTTAAGAAAAAAAAAAAAGCAAAAGCCAGCAGTCCCCAGCTGGGAACTGCCGGCTTTTGTTTTTTGTTTTTAAAAATTATTTAAAATAATAACATTTTTGAATTATTATATTATTTTAAATAATTTAAAAACTATTTTAATAATTTAAAAATTATTATTTAAATAATTTTTTAAAAAATAAAAATAAAACAAAAACAAATTCGACAGTCCCGGTGGGGGACTATCGGCTTTTTTTTTTTAAAAAAATAATTTATTTAAAAATTATTTTTATAATAAAATTAATTTGACAACAATACCAAATGTGATACAAATTACAAAGTTTTGCTCCTAATTTTAAAAATATTAATAATCAAGAACCAAATGTAATCCAAATTACATAACCATACACCTAATTTGATAATTTTAATAGTGAAGGACTAAATTTGATAAGTGTATTATAATTTATACTCAAAAGACTAAAAATATATTTAGAAAAAGACACATACATGCCCAAGGAGTAGTAACCTGCTAAGCAAGTCATTTAGGACTCAATTGAATATTTTTACCGGTTTAAGGGGCTTTAGTGGAGTTTTTTTTTTTTTTTTTTTTTTTTTTTTTTTTTTAAGGGGCTCAATTGCACTATCCATTATACTTAGGGGGCTAATTTGACACTTTTTCCTATTGTAAAATATGGTAATACAATTCTTATTCGTACGACAATTGTACATTAAAATATGGTAATACAATTCCTAATACAATATATTCTTTCCTATTTTCCTATTCGTAATACAATCTTAGATTAAAATTATTAATCGTAATAATATAGTACATATACTTCCCTGCAACGTAATATTGTAAAATATGGTAATACAATTCTTATCGTACTACAATTCTACATTAGAATTAAATGAGACGTCGACATAATCGTGATTAACACTATACTTGTAGTCAGTACATATACTTCCCTGCAAATCGTAAACAACAATATTATTCTACAAAATATGCAAATCATGAACAATAACATTAGTCTCCTAATGGTGATCAATTCGATCATCGTGATCGTTCACTAATGTGGTATGTTTTTGTCTCTGCTTCCGAACTATTCCCCAAAACGAGAAAAAGTTGTATAAGGCTCCAACTGATGCATTGTTATTTGTCCAGGGAATATCAACGTTCCACGGTCAACCAATAGACACTAGAGTGCTTACTCCATGACTCCCATGTTAATGTTATTAATTATAGCTCTACGATTTGTAGTTCACATTGAAAGTTTTGATTTTGTTTACCTGGATGTTTTGTTAGTTTTGTTCTTAGTGTTGATTTTGTTTTGTGTATAAAAGTATAAAAGTATAAATGCATAATTGTGTTTTAAGTTTTATTAGTTTAGATGATTATTTTCTCAGGAGCAATATCAACTACCTAGACCGACCTGCTAAAAGAATTCCATAAACACCTAGCGAAGATACTGTACTGAATGACGTATAGCCAAATCAAGATGAGATGGGACGGATGGTCAGAGGCCGCAAAAGTTCTTAGTATTGATTTTGTTTTCCTAGAGTGCTTATTGGAGTGATTTTGTTTATTACACAACTATAGTTAAATAGACGATTTTATAGTATACAGTTAGTTTACTATATGTCATTTAATCATCCTGTTATGCATAAAATAGAATTATGTTATGCAATTTTATTTTTGTGTTATTAGTAGAAGCTTAAGTGAATATTTCTGTGTTATTACTATGTTAAAATCGAATTCTATTATGTTAAACTGTTACACTAGAATTCTATCATTATATGTCTTCATTCTTTAACTAACATGTTTATGGCATAAATGCATAATTGAGTTTTAAGTTTTATCAGTTTAGGTGATTATTAAAGTTTTTAAATCTCAGCTAGCCTACCAAACAACTATACTTCAGCTAGGCTTTAAAAATTTGAATATTAAAATGCAAAGTTAAACTTTACCTGCTGAGGTTATCATAAATAACAGTTCGCAGTGTAGCTAAAATACCAAGCACTAAAGAACACAAACTAAAGTTTATCATTAGGGCATGTATGGACAGAAAATTACATCTCGATAAGCAACCTCAAAAAGTTAAATTGCATAGAATTTTAATATTTATTTTAAGAATAAATTCCTGCCAACATATAGTTATTGCTCATTTCAAAATGCATTATGTTTGTTGGCTTGGTTTTTAAATTTCATAAGAAACTTTCATTTTGTACAACATGTAGTTCTGTTTAGATAAGAAGGTTGATTTCTTTTCTGGTGGTCTATTGTTGCATCCATAAAAAAAGAAAGCAAAACTCTAAATTGTTTTTAATATTTTATAGCTCTGGACATCAAAAACACACATCAGTGAATTTTTTAATTAGTGGTATGCTAAAAATACAATATTTACGAACCTTTTTTCCTTCATGTCACACGGTTACTGCTCATTTTAAAATGCATTATGTTTGCTGGCTTGGTTTTTAAATTTCATGGTCATTAATTCCTCTTTACATGCACTATTTTGCAATGACTTGATCTTCCTCAGGGAACTTGCATCCATTTACAAATCCCAAAAAGTTTGTCGGAAAATTCAACAAACTCTTAAAGGAAGGGAAAACCTATGATATTCACAATTTCGTTGTGCAAATGTGTCGCATGAGGTTTAAATCGTGCGGCCATAAGCTTTGATTAGCGTTACGGATCAAGATGAATATGATTTTCCCAAACACAAACACAAGGATTTTGTATTGTTGAAGGCTCCCAGAGGAGTCGATAACAATTAGCTAATTGGTAAATTCTTTTTAAAATTTTGTTCTATACTAGATGTGTTTTCATTTCTTTTTGTTATACTCCCTCAATCCAATTTCACCTGTTTTACTTTCGTTTTTCATCCGTCCCAAAATAATGTCCACTTTCCTAAAATAAAACTACTATTTTTCTACTTTTCCTAAACTACCTCTGAATTTCAAATTTTTACTCCAATATAATACTCCGTATAGTTTTGGGTTATCTAGATAAATGAGCATGTTACATAACAACAGCGCCGAAAGATTTTTCTCATTTTATTTTTGTTTTGGCTTGGCTTCTTCTTCTTCTAATAAGGGAGGGCGCCGAACAAAAAAAAAAAAAAGAAAAGAAAAGAGGAGGAATGCAACAACCACATCTCATTGCCATACCTCATTCTCTCTCTCTTTGCAAGTCGAGCAAAAAACCCGACAACCCCTTATTATCATCATCCCTCTCATGAATTCTAGATTCCTTTTCTTTTTCTTGATTCCATGGGAGGAGAAAACCACGGAGCAACTGACCCATTTCTTCTACTGCCACAAATCTCTCGCTCTCTCTCTCTCCCCCATTCACGGCCTCTCTATCCTTCTCCACCCACCATCAACCTCGTGCTCTCTTCTCTTGCTTTGCTTCAACTCACAACAAAAATGGAGATGAAGAAATGTACTCTATAGCAAAATACTCAAAAGAGATGAAGAAAGAAGAAGAATAGTAGCAGAAAAGTTAGAGAGTACAATGACATAATTGTAAATAGATTCCACTTTTTTGCTTCTCTTAAAATGCGTGCCAAAAGCAAATGAGATGCATTTCGGGACTGAGGGAGTACTAAATTTCTAATAGTGCATTCATGACTGACAATTTTTTAAATCTTTTTTTTTTTGTTCTCGCAGATTTGATTGGCCGTGTAGTTCCCATTACTAAGTCAAAAGTTATCCAACTTAATTCAAATCCCCAAAGGTTGATTGATTTTGTCATTGAAGATTCTCGATATGTATTTGTTTAGATGAAATTTTGATTTGTTTAAGTATAAATTGAGACCTCATCACGTTCATTGTTGTTTTCAATTAGAGAGAGTCGACTCACGATTACCCTGTGAGACAATCACGTAGATTCTATGTTGCCTTAATGATGGTAAGTAATTACCAATGGCAGACATAAATTTATTTGATTTGATTATAACTATTTAAAATTGTTTATCATATTAGATGGTGAGGTTTGGATATCAAGTTACTACACTAAACAAAGATTCTATTCAACTATGAATGCCTTAAATCCCTCAATTTCAAGGAGAGGTATTGTGACAGTTCAATTTTTTTTTTTTTCACTCTATATCATATTTTATTTCAAATACGTTTGATGATTGTAGGTAATCCATTTAAATCAGTATGCCTAGGTCCTTGACTCTAATATGGAGTATAAGTTCAAGTTCAAGAATTACTGGATTTGGATCATTAGAAGCTTTATGGAGTTAAAACGTCACAATCACTTCTTTGAAGGATATTTGTGACATTTATGACAACAAAAAGGTAAAAATCACAGGTTTAGAGTTTGTACTGAAATCATTTGAAAAGCCACCCATCATATCTCTCACATATTATGTAATTAATTTTTAGGTGGGAGAATTTTGGGCACTTGGAGAAATTCTAGACATAGAAGGCGAATGATATTTCAGTGCTTGTAAGAGTAAGGGGTGTGGAAAGAAGCTTTAAGACCATACGGACAAAATGTATTATAAAGCATGCGAAAAACATTGGCTAGACAAAATAATTAAGTACAAAGTGGTGATTGTTGTCCTGGATGACGACTAGGGTGGCCATCTTCGTTGACCTATAGGATAGTTGCATGGCCAATGAAATTGGGGGCTTGATTGGGAAGACAATGATGTTTAGGATTGTCACACGGAATGCCAATTTAAATATAGTGGAAACGCTGCTTTTATAGTGCTTTGAGTGAAAAAAGATGAAGCTATTGTGTAGACTGTAGACACATCAAGCCAAACTACTCAATAAAGGTGATGAAGTAGTGGTTAGGAAGCTTGCTGATGAAACTGAGTTCAATGACAATTTAAGACAAGCTAGTCCTCATTAAACATGTTTCTTCCTCCTTCAATAATATTTTTTCCACCATACTTTTTTTTAATAATTAGTTTCATCCGGTGTATACCACCACTAGAAGCTACGTCTTCATCACCACTAGAAGTCATCTTGGTTTATGAGAGCACTCTTGAGCAGCAGTCTT
The DNA here is from genome assembly GCA_003576665.1 of Ipomoea trifida. Taxonomy (NCBI): domain Eukaryota; kingdom Viridiplantae; phylum Streptophyta; class Magnoliopsida; order Solanales; family Convolvulaceae; genus Ipomoea; species Ipomoea trifida. The sequence continues at coordinate 9,645,945 of CP025646.1, forward strand.
TTAAGAGAACAAGTGTAGAATGTTCTTCATCTTCAAATGGTATGAAGAAGCTTAAGATCGAACCCATAAATTAATTTTCTATTTCCACACCATTAGACTATGCTTCTTTTTTTTTTTTTCCTTTGTTTAAGTGTAGTAAATGCTTAACAAATGGTTTATTCTGTTAGGCTTTAAACTTTGACATAATTGTTAGCTTATACACGGTAAGAAATAGATTATTTCATCACTCTTGATGGTTTTTCCGCCTATTTCTGTTACCACTACCAGTGTCGTCTACAAAGAGGTTTTCGATAATGTGTAATTCGAACCGGTGATATTATGTTTTTTTTTTCAAAGAGCACATTTGCCCAAGTTATACAAATCCTAAACACTGATATATAAAATCTCCAAAGTTTCAGCACCGGATGCTTACATCTACTTATTAGCTATTAATTCAACAATTATTTGATCAAATTCAAGCAAGGATAACATCACAAAACATAATCAATCCAAACCATCTTTTCAATTGCACTATATAATATTTGATGTTATAATTTATATAATTATATATCGATCCAAATATTCTTAAAATATTATAGCAAATCCATTTTGTGCAACACACGAGTGAAAGTACTAGTTAATATAATGACTAATAAGTATGGTGTGATTAATTAGATTGTCATAATATTTACTTTAATAAGTTTAAATTCCCTAATAAAATGTTACTTAAGTAGTTTTAACATGAGATTAACAGAGTTATTGCGATAACATCCCTTAAGAGATGTTAAGAGTTCAAACTCTTTTCTAGTTTGGAGAAACTAATATGACCAGCACTTTGCCTCTTAATTAGACTCATTCGGTGTAACAGAGATTAGTTTGAGTATGATACAGATTTAAAAGTTATAATTATAATCTATTCAGGACACATCGTGGTCTAACAAAAAAAAACAGAGTTATAACAAAGTGATGACAATTTTTTTTTGAAGGTAATTTAAAGTGATGACAATTTTATCAACTTAAAATGTAATACATAATATTTTAAACTTGATGTACAAATCTATTAGAACTAAAATTGCAGATAAAAATCAAGAATATAATCTTGATTAACACATACAATACTTTCAAATATATAAAAATCTGAACTCTTATTTTAAAAATAATTAACATTAATGGAATACATTAATACCCATATGTCAATTTACATACTCAAATAGTCAACTGCAAAATTTACTTATATATAATTTGTTGTTTAAATAAGAATTAATTGCATTTTTGGTACTAGATTTATATGTGACAATCCACTATTAGTCTTTTTTTTTTATAACAACATCCTCATTTGGTCATAGTATTATTCTGTCATGAACATTTTTAGTCATCCATCAACAAAATTGTTGAAATATCGTTAAATACAAAGACATTTCAATCTTTTTTAAACATAGTAGGTTGAACCACTATATTTTTAATTTTGTGTTTAGTTTTTGAAAACATCCATAATTGAAAATCGAATGTCCTTGTATTTAAAGATATTTAAACTATTTTGTTGATAAAGGACCAAAAATGGTCATGTCACAATAATACTAGGATCAAAAGTGGATATTCTAATAAAAAAAGACTTAAGTGAATTTCCACATATAAATCTATGACAAAAAATAGAATTAACTTGGGGATATAGTGTTGATTCTTAAAGATTTTTTTCTCTTTGTTTTTTGTTTCATTTGTTTTTGTTGTTCTCTGAAAGGATTTTCTTTTCCGATCTTCATGTTTGTCTTTGCCAGTCATGCAAGCAATGGCAAGACCGCCTCCGGCTGCTCCATCAGAAGCGGTGGAGGAGGCCAAAGGTCCCTAATGTACTCTCAAAAGGTTTAGACTTTTGAAACGTTCTTTTCGCTGAGATGACAATGGCTCCCCCCCCCCCCCACCACATTTTGGCGATGAGACAATGGTGGAAAGTGAGGACATCAATTGGTTCAAGAAAGACTTGAAAATTGATTCAGACAATAAGACAAACACGGGAGACGATACTGGTGGCATCTTAGTTGTTCACCTTCTGAAAGAGTTCTGAGGTGACCTAGTTAAGCCTTGGAAGAACACTCTCATCATTAAATTCTTTAGAAAAAAATTTTCTTCACTTTGTTTTAATAGAGGTTGATGAGGGCAATTTATGCCGTGGACCCGGGTGCACCTTGCAAGGTGCACCCGGGTGGGTGTAACGGTGCTGTTAGTGGATTCACACTTATACAACTATAGATTCACAGTTACATAGTGATAGATTCACACCTTATGAACTACAGATTCACACATTATGAACTACAGATTCATACCTGATACTCTGTTTGCAGTGATAGGTATTCATGTTTGGATTCACACTTATACAACTATAGATTCACAGTTACATAGTGATAGATTCACACCTTATGAACTACAGATTCACACATTATGAACTACAGATTCATACATGATACTCTGTTTTGCAGTGATGGGTATTCATGTTTGGATTCACACTTATACAACTATAGATTCACAGTTACATAGTGTTAGATTCACACCTTATGAACTACAGATTCACACATTATGAACTACAGATTCACACATTATGAACTACACATTATGTATTTGAGTTTTAGATTCACACTTATACACCTATACATTCACAGATACGTAGTTGTAGATTCACACATTTAGAACTATAGATTCACACTTATACTCTGTTTTATTTTTGATTGGCTGGGTGTAACGGTGCCACTAACAGCACCGTTACACCCAGCGTCTAAACGACGGCATAACAATTGGTTGATGAGACTTTGGGCCATTAAGGATAAGATGGAATTTATCGATATCGAGTATGAGTATTATGTTGCCCAATTCAAACTTGTGAGAGATTGGATATAAGATAAATATGTCATGTAGAAGCATAATTAGTTGACAACATGATCATAATTAATACTAACCTCCAGTCATAGCTTTTTGTTGATGACGATTGTGATGTCGTGAACTGCTGTGGTAGAACTAGCTTGAGTATATCTGGTGTTTTTCTCTTACTTCTGTTCAACTCTCTCTAGATGGTGTATGAGGAATGAATATGAGCAGTCACTGGGGACCTTAAATAACCACATGCCATTAATATGGTAGTTACATGTCATTAGGTCTCCTAAACCCTAACTAGACTCCTAGTCATACTTGTCTAGCTATAAGTGTTGCACCAAATAACAAGAACTTTAATATTATAAGTTGTAACCCTAATGTTATAATAATAATTAATAGGAAAACGTTACATTCTCCCACTTGTTGCAAAAACCATACCCAAGAATGGAAAAACACCAACCATAGTGATATGTTCTCTTTAATATGAGTAGTATCCTTTATGATCAAATGTAAACTGCCCTTGAGTAGGGATGAAAATTCAACCCTCCCCCGACGGAGGCGGGTTTAGGATTTTTTTCGGGGAACGGGGGCAGGGATGGAGAGAATTTCTCCATCCCTACCGGGGACGGGGAAGGCATTCCCCACCCTGACCTCAACCCCGACCCCGATTCCCCGTATAATATATATATATATATATATATATATATATATATATATATATATATATATATATATATATATATATATAAAATAAAAGATTCAAAACCCTAGCAGTACTGCCTGCAAGGCTGAAATAGCGATTCACCCCTAGACCCCATCTACGCCCTCACTCCCTCATTAATCTCTCAAATCTCAATCTCTCATCTCTCATCAGTGATCCGTCACCAGCTCACCGTCAGTCCGTCACCATCCTAGATTCCCTCACCGTCACCATCCTGGACTCCGCCTCTGCCGGTTACCGTCGTCCTCGTCTACCTCTCTATGTGAGGAATTAAACTCAAGTGATTTATTCATCAGTGTAAGACACACTATAAATAGAAGAAAGAGCACAGAAGGAGGAAACAAACTACAACAAAATCATAAGACTAGGCCTACACCAACTAACAGCAGACTAAGTCTTAACACGCCCCCGCAAGATTGAGGCTCAATCAGCGAGACCAAGCTTGTATCTAAAACTAGTAAACAATCGATGCCCAAGGGGTTTGGTTAAGAGATCAGCTATCTGCTCAGAAGATTTGACATATGAGACTCGCAGAGAGCCGGAGGCAACCTGTTCACGAACAAAAAAATAGTCTAGCGCCAAGTGCTTCATCCGAGAGTGAAATACAGGATTCTTGCACACATACGAGGCGCTCAAATTATCTGTAATTAGCATTGGCGCAGGCCGCATGTGAACTCCAAGTTCACGTAATAGATTCTGGATCCATAGTACTTCCGCAGCAGCATTTGCAAGTGCCCAAAATTCTGCTTCCGTAGAGGACCGGGACACCGAGCGCTGTTTAGCAGACTTCCACGAAACAATATTAGAACAAAAAAACACACAGTAAGCTATGGTGGAACGCCCCCCCATCACGAATGCCACCCCAGTCCGAATCAGAGTACGCCAATAGAGATAGAGGGCACCCACGGCGGAAGTGCAGACCATAATGGAGTGTACCCTTTAAGTAACGCAGCACCCGTTTCACAGCTTGCCAATGCAGCTCCGTAGGGGATGCCATAAACTGGGCTAGGCGATTAACAGCAAACGACACATCCTGCTTGGTAATCGCCAGATATTGCAAGCGACCAATGGCAAGGTGATATTCCGTAGCATCAAAGGCCGGGGAGTCACCTGCGTACAAGTCCGTAGAAGTACACATCGGAGTAGACACTACCTTTGCCCCCGTCATACCAAAATGCTCCAGAACGTCCAACACATATTGATTCTGTGACAGAAATAAACCAGAAGAAGTTGAAACCACCTCAACACCAAAAAAATGGTGTAATGGCCTCAAGTCCTTGAGTGAAAAACGATCAGCTAGACGCTGAATAAAAGCCCCAATAAAAGCATCATTATAGCCTGTAAGAATTATGTCATCAACGTACACCAAAAAATATAAAGTCACACCATGCGCACAGTAAACAAACAAGGACGAATCAGCCACAGATTTTCGAAATCCAAACGAAATAAGAAACGCAGACAATTCTAAATACCAAGCCTGCGGGGCCTGCTTCAAACCATAGATCGCTTTCCGTAACTTGCAAACATAATCTGGCACCTCTCGGTTAACAAAGCCTGCCGGTTGCGCCATATAAACCTCTTCAAACAATGTGCCGTTCAAAAAGGCATTGTTAACATCCAACTGTCGTAACGACCAACCCTGTGACAAGGCAACATTGAGAATAACACGAATAGTAACCAGTTTTACCACCGGGCTAAAAGTTTCAAAATAGTCTCGGCCAGGCTCTTGCAAAAGACCTCGCGCAACAAGCCGAGCTTTAAACCTGTCTATCGAGCCATCCGCCTTACGTTTCACCCTGAACACCCACTTACAGCCAACCACATCATGATTAGCCCGGGGCACTAATTCCCACGTAGAATTTCTAACCAGCGCATCAAACTCGTCAGTCATGGCAGCCCTCCATAATTCATTTTTCAAAGCTTGCGGTACAGTGCGTGGTTCAATACATGAATCAATAGGATGCAAAGTTGTAACATTAACAAAATTATTATTAAAATATGTAGGATTAGGCCGCCGTTGTCGTCGAGGACTAGTGATAGGGAGAGATTGTTGATCCGAAGCTTGAGATGAGGACACAACCGGCTGTGTAGTAGAGTCCGCACCACGTCATGAAACGCCGGTGGTTCTGGTTCAGACGCTGCAACGGACTGGGACGCCGGTGGGTCAGGTTCAGGTGCTGCAACGGATTGGGACGCCGGTGGCTTTGGTTTAGGTGCTGCAACGGACTACGATGTTGGAGTAGACGCGGGCGACTCTAACCCTCCAAGTGACGTCGTCGAATCCGCCGCGCCATCAACCGCCAATTGTTCTAGAGCAGCAACAGCGCTCCTCGACGGGCATGGAGCTGCGACCGCCAAAACACCTGTAGCCGCCGGCGAGGATTTTGAAATAGCCACCGTGGACAGCCATGGTTCAGAAGCAGATGCCGTCGAATGAGGAACAGCCTCCATGGGTTCTGAAGCAGTCCCATGAGAACCCTCACCTGATGTTCGACGAACAGCACTGGACAGAGAGCTCATCGAAGATGGATTACCTGGGCGGGGAATAATAGGTACTGGAGACGGACACAGACTAGAACACACGATAGATGGTGGCAACACATTAGACGTATTTGACTTAGGAGTAGACACCAATGATTGGAACGGAAATTGATTTGCCACAAATGAATGGTGACGGGAAATATAGATACGACCACTCGAGAGCTCTAAACATTTGTAAGCAGATTGATTTAATGAATAGCCTACAAAAACACAGGGAAGCGATTTTGGGTTTAATTTAACTAGGAAGTATGGTTTAAGCCATGGGTAGCATAAGTAGCCAAAAGGTTGGATTTTCTGATAATTAGGTGGTTTATTGAACAACTTCTGATAAAGAGAGTCATAGTTTAGAATTGCAGTGGGCATGCGATTAATCAAATAGACTGCCGTTTGGAATGCATAAGGCCAGTATGTCGAGGGTATAGACGCATAATGTAATAGCGCCATACCACTCTCCACAATGTGCCTATGTTGTCGTTCTGCAGGGCCATTGTGTTCTGGAGTGTGAGGAGGAGAAGTAAAGTGAGAGATGCCAAGATTATTAAACACCAGAATTAATTTGGTATATTCGCCCCCATTATCTAAGAAAATTGACACGATTTTATACCCAAAATAATTCTCGACCATGCGCTTAAACTGAAGAAACACAGCATGCACATCAGACTTGAATTTTAAAGGAAATAACCAAATGTACTTAGTGAAATGGTCTACGAAGTTAACATAATATTTATACCCATCTATAGAGACTGTTGAAGAACTCCACACATCAGTGTAAAAGAGTTGCAATGGTTGAGTGCTAGCCATAGAATTAAGCGAAAAAAGACAATTTGTGACTTTTATTTATATGGCAAGAATTACAGGAAAAGGATTGAAGCTCTTGAACATTATAAGCTACATTATTTTTCCGAAGAATAGAGGCTAGCACCCTGTGACTGGTATGTCCAAATTGATGATGCCACGTTGGTAGTGAGGACCTAGAGGTGACATTGAGTTGGGACTTCTGGGTAGGTAGACTATAAATGTCATTCACGACCGGACCTCGCATGAGGGGTGTTCCCGACAGTCGATCCTTAATAACAAAATGGGTGTCAAAGAATTCAACCGAAACAGCATTAGTTTGACACAATTTTGACATTGAAACTAAATTCTTTTATAGACTAGGAACACACATGACATCAGACAAGAGTAGAGACCAATAGGTAGAGGGAAAAGAAACTGACCCAATGTGTGAAATATTTAGAGACTTACCATCTCCCAGCATGATTTTGCCAGGCCCGGTCTAGTCCGAAAGTGTGTGTAATGACATAGGATCATTCACGGTATGGTGAGAAGCTCCAGAATCCATAAGCCACGATTGAGTTGGCACGGTCGTAGTAGACGTGGTGTGAACCGTAGGAGATAGGCGCCCAGTATTTTGTGACTCAACAACAGCAACATTGTAATCCTTCAAAAATTTCGCGAGCTTTCGACAGAATCTAGTGTCATGCCTTGGGTAGTCGCAGTAATTGCAGAACCTCGCGGAACGATTGCTAATGTATCTGGTCTGGGTTTGTCGCCCATTGAAACCTCCTCTGCCACGCCGATTATTATTTTGAGACTGCATATCAGCAGGACCATTAAAACGTCGTTGGGTCGCATTGACCGTGGGCATGTGAACCTATGTAACAGCTTCATTGGGGCTGATTCATGTGGCCAGTGCTAGTGTATTATCCATCATCCAGTCCTCCACTTTCTGGGATTTTGTGAATGCAAAGTCTCGAGAAAGTATAATTGTGTTTTTTTGTTTCGATCAATCTGTAAATAGAAATTTTTTTTTTCTTCCATTGCCTTAACGAGTATGTGTTTCTACACACGGTGGTGGGAATACGAGTCTGCCACTGGGCTATATGAGTATATTGTCTTCCACTCGGTGATGGGTAATATGTTTTCCACTCGGTGGTGGTATATGTCTTCCACTCGGTTGGTGGGTATATGTCTCCATAGTGAGTATGTTTCTTCCACACTGTGGTGGGAATACGAGTCTGCCACTGGCAATGGGTATATGTCTTCCACTCGTGATGGATATATGTCTCCACTCGGTGATGGTATATGTCTTCCACTCGGTGGTGGTATACGTCTTCCACTCGTGTGGGTACGTCTTCAACGTCACTCGGTGGTCGTACTCGGTGGTGGGTGTACGTCTTCCACTCGGTGGTGGCGTCTTCCACTCGTGGTGGGTGTCTTCGTCTCCACTCGGTGGTGGGCGTCTTCCACTCGTGTGTACTCGGTGGTGGGTATACGTCTTCCACTCGGTGGTGGGCGTCTTCCACTCGGTGGTGGGTATACGTCTTCCACTCGGTGGTGGGCGTCTTCCACTCGGTGGTGGGTATACGTCTTCCACTCGGTGGTGGGTATACTCGTCTCTTCCACTCGTGGTGGGCGTCTTCCACTCGTGGTGGGTATACGTCTTCCACTCGGTGGTGGGTCTTCCACTCGGTGGTCGTCTCCACTCGTGGTGGGCGTCTTCCACTCGGTGGTGGGTATACGTCTTCCACTCGGTGGTGGGTATTCCACTCGGTGGTGGGTTACGTCTTCCACTCGTCGTACACTCGTGGTGTACGTCTCCACTCGGTGGTGGGCGTACGTCTTCCACTCGGTGGTGGTATACGTCTTCCACTCGCTTCCACTGGTTTTTTTTTTTTTTTTTTTTTAATTGCTTGTTGCCTCCGCCGTGGAATTACGAACCCAACTACGCCACCATAGCCATTCGTGACTCCAAGTTTGATTCCATTGCAGTAGTTGATTCTAACATTCATACAAATAATCCAGCAATAGGAGTACACATACGTAATATTCGATTCAAGAAACCAACTAAATCAGCTTATATATAATCAAACAGTACATGCATATATTTGTTGGTTTCAATTGATTTTGATTCCACGAACATATTTATGTATGTGAACAAGCCTTAATTGATATGCCGTTCTCTTATAACATATAATACATGATTGATAGTGTGAAATCATATAGCACAAATCATATACATGATACAAATTATACACAATACGTACAAGAACCCTACGCCAATAACTAACATATATGTAGTTATGTATTATATGTATAAACAGTATGTACAATGTACATATATTGATTCATAGAAACATGCAAATCAATAAATATAAATATATATAAACAATGCATACATTTATGAAATTAAATTTTAATTTTAAAAATCATACAAAAATATAGTAGTTATGCATATTAATGTGCAGATTAATCAGAATGGTATTACCGCTAATAAGCCCAAAACATGATAATGTATGTTAAAGTGATAACACAAAAAATAGACATAGAATCTACCACGTGATAAATGCATGCAAATTGAAGTCAAGGATTACCTGAGTTTGCATTGTCATACTTTGGATGTCAAATTCTTATGTGACAATGAGCTCCTTGCATGGAAATTTGGAGAAGCTGCATGTTTGCATGGATAATGTCCACTTCATCTTGGCAACCATGACATACACTCTTTGATCGTGAGTACAGTTCAATTCGATTCCGAGGACTCAATGCAGGTCCGAATCCATGCACATCCGAATGGGTGACTAGTGGTTAATATTGTTGCATAAGTTGATCGTTTGAGGAGATTTTTTTTCTTTTGGTAGGGATGACAGACTATTTGTATCGGTCCCACCGGACGGCGCCAATGTTGGTTTTATAACTTTTGGTAGTCAAAGGCAGGCCAACACTACTGTTGGAATAGCGAGAATATAGGAAATATATAAGAAAAATATAATGAGGGAATATATGTATTGTATTGCTCAGAATTGCTTCCCCCACTCTATTTATACATATTTTGGGCCTAGAGCCCTACAAGGAATAAGAATCCTGGATCGTCCATATTGGGAGTCCCTGTTATATTATAACTAATAAGCCCTAATCTTGTTAATATTACACAATGAAGCTGTTACATAGGTTCACATGCCCACGGTCAATGCGACCCAACGACGCTTTTAATGGTCCTGCTGATATGCAGTCTCAAAATAATAATCGGCGTGGCAGAGGAGGTTTCAATGGGCGACAAACCCAGACCA
>CP025646.1:9656630-9683542 GCA_003576665.1 Ipomoea trifida
AACTATGTTGGCAAACTCAGATTTAAATTTGAGAAAATAAATCCAACAGTATCTTGTATAATCATCAGTGAATGCAATATAATACTCCTCTGTCCCATTTTATCTATCCTACTTAATATTCATTGGTTAAACTAACTCTTTCTTCTTCTTTTTTTTTTTTTTGTTTATTTCTATTACATTTTCTTATAATTTTTAGATTTGATTTTTGTGTGTGTTTAATAGTACTTTTAATGTAGTTTCTAAATATATAAATTTTACATACTAATTCTAAACTTAATATTATGAAAAATTAAATTATAAATAACTTCAGTCAAATTTCGTTAACTGAACCCAACACATAAGATGGATGGAGGGAGTACTTACTACCGTTCAAAGTGGGTGTTCTCATAGGTCCACTAATATCTGTATGCACAAGTTTCAGCTTATGTGTTGTTCTTCATGCTGATTTCGGGAAAGATTGTCCGACTTGTGCTCCATATTGACAAGCCACAGAATCAGCCAGCTTGTCCTCCGATCCAAGACGGAACTCCTTTCACCAAGTTATGTTTATACATATGTAGAAGATTGACATGGTGAAAATGCCTACGCCTTTTATGCCATAATTCTAGATTGCTAATAATGCTAGAAAATGTCATTTGTTTTTTCCTCCATTAAGTTCAAAGCAAAGCTTTTTGCTCTCATATTCACTTTGAAACACATATTTACCTTGCGTATCTTTGGTCAAGCACCATTGGTCTTCAAAAAGTACTTTGAAGCTTTTTTCAATCAACTGGCCAACACTAAGCAAATCTGGTCAATATCAGAAACATATAAAACATCTAAAATATACATCACACCTGTTAAGCTTTGTATAACCATTGTTCCTTTCCCCTTGATCGGAAAAAAAAACACCATTTCCAATTTTTACTTTAGAAATAATTGTTTTATCAACCTCTTTGAAGAGCTCTCGACCATTGGTCATGTGGTTTGTACAACCACTATCAATCAACCAGGAATCACTTGAGCTGTTGCATGTTGTAAACATGTTGCAACAAATAGTTGGTCGTCGTCATATTGCCTTATAGAAACTTTTGTTTCTTCATATTGTTGTGACTTGTAAATACGCTCCATATGTCCTGTCTTACCACATTTTATGCACTCACCAACATTTCCTTTGTGGGTGATTTGTTTTGTTTTTTGTTTTTTTTTTTTTTTTGTAGTGTGGACATGGTGGATATGTTTCATTCTTCTTGTTGTTGCCAACTTTTTTCTTTTTGAAGTTCTTATTTTTACCTCTTCCTAAGCCTTCTGCCTTTGCTTGAAAAGCACCCTCCATTGGTCCGGTTCTCAACATGCTCCTTTGTTCTAGTGCCTACAATTAATGTATTAATTTTGCCAAGGATATGCTTGACAGATCCTTAGATTCTTCCAAGGAAGAAATCTTTGACTCATACTTCTCAGGAAATGTTACAGGATTTTTTGCACAATCCGATCATCAAGAAAGTCCTTACCAAGCAGCCTTATTTTATTAGTTATGCCCAGGAGTGTATTGGAGTATTCCTTAATGGTTTCTGACTCTTCATCTTCATCATTTCAAACTCTTTGATTAGGTTAAGTATTTGCATGTTTCTGGTTCTCTCATTTCCTTGGTACTCTTTTTTTAGATAATCCCATATATCCTTTGATGTCTTTAAGTTCATAATTTTTGTAAATATAGAACTTGAAGCAGTAGAGAACATAAAGGCCTTAGCTTTGGACTTCCTCAATGTCTTTTCTTTGTGCATCTCATATGAGCCATCGTAGGATTTGCAGGTAGTGGAGGCACTTCATAGCCTTCGTCTACAACTTGCTAAAGATCTGATGCTTCCAAGTGGATTGTCATTTAACAGCCCATGCTTGGTAATTTTCACCATTAAAGATTGGTGTGAAATTTGGAAGAAATTGTTTTCATATCCATTCTTGAGAAGGTTATTGGGTTTAAGAATTTTGTGTAGTGTTTTGGGTTTGTGTCTAGGTTCACTCAACTCACATGTCCCTCAAGAAAATGCTCTGATACCAATTTGTTATTTTAAAGTAATAGAATATCAGACATGATATAGAATAGAAAATTGTAAGAGAAAAGGCTAACTCATTGCATTTTACTCACAACATCATGGCTCTTTATATAGAGCAAAAAATGCAACAGAAACACATAATATTTTGATTTGTTGAAAGATCTTATTATTAGCCATAAAGAGATAATCTCTCCTAAAGACTTGGTCTGTTGATTGACTAGTAACAAACTGACTTACTAAGGCACATAAAAATACGTTGTGGATTAATGGTAGTAAATCCTATTCATCAACTTTTGCTCCTTTCTCATTATCATGCTCATTGAACCATCAACATCGAAAATAATACTACCAGTCTCGCACCGAGATATTGTAGCTCAAGAATTTCCATCAATACTCCATAAATATTGAGCATGGTATCTTTCAGTACCAAGCTATCAATTACATACACACATTTTTGTTCTACAACATTTGTCATTATCTTCAATTCGAAACCTAAATCCATTAACAACACAACCATTAAAACATGACATATTTTAAAGGACCACGAGCTAATGATTGTAAACTTTCACTTTTTGTATGTTGGCATTGCATATTCATTTCTGTAACCTACAATTAAATTTTTACGAATACATCAAACATATACAATCTACTAAACACTATAAACATCTACTATTAGGAATACTCACCTTAATTTTAAACGATCTGAAAAAAGAATTATTTCACTCATCACTTGACATTTCTAGTACATTGTTATTTTGAATTTCAGAGTACTCACTGCATTTAAGCACTAGTTAGCTATTAAAATATAGTAAAGACAACAAATGACTTACATGGAGATGTTTTCTTACTTGAGAAAAGGCTAAACTTCATCACAACTCTTTAAAACATACATATGAGCTTGTAGCCACTCATCATCACTTTACGAGCACTACCAACTCCTAATGTTCATCCTGATTTTCAAAATATGGATATTTCAGCATTAGTTGTATGAAAACCACCATCATTATTTCGCTCAAGTCTATTGAATTTATTTTTTAATGTTTTACAAGTATCTTGAGCAAAGAGTCATGCACTCCTTTGCAATATGACATTTTGCTATTGAGCCTTCAAGATGAGTCATGTTGCGGATTAAGATTCTTTAACTCATATAACATTCGCTCAATGGATTACATCCATCCATATTGGGCTGGTTCACTAATTTTGGCCTCATTAGCTAAATGCATAAGTAAGTGCACCATCACATCAAAAATGATGGGAGAAATACTTATTCTAACTTGCACAAAGTTAAATCAACCTATTGTTCAATTTGACTTAGCTCATCAACCCTTAATGTCTTTGCATAGACTAGTAAAGAATAAGGACAACTCAATAAGGGGCTCACAAATTGAGCTAGGGAGGAAGCCACATACCCCAAAGGAATTAAATATTGTAGTAAAATGTGACAATCATGATTCTTTTAACCCTGAGATTTTATGTTCTTTCATGTTTACACATTGAGAATATTTTGATGAAAATCCATCTGAAACTCTAAGTTGATTTGAAAATAAGCAAAACAAGTGTTTCTCATTTTTAGATAATGTGTATGATGCTATAGACAACTCATGTTTATCCTATTTATAAATTGGATGCAACTTTTGTATAATTTTCATGGCCTCTAAATCTAGGCATGCTTGAACATTGTCCTTGCTTTTCCCTTTTATATTCATAATTGTCCGAAGAACATTATCACATATATTCTTCTTAATGTGTATCACATCTAAATTGTGACGCAATCAAAGGTGCTCCAATATGGAAGTGCAAAAAAGAAAATACTTTTCATATTCCAATTATCACCCTTTTCTCATGTGATACTTTTCACCTTTTTTCTCTACCATCTTTAGTCAATGTGATTCCTTCAAGATCACTAACTTGAGCAAGTATATCACTTCCAGAAAGTGACTTTGGTGGTGGCCTCAACTCCATTGTTACATTAAAAAACTTTTATCATTCTTCCATTTGTACATGAATAATCTCTAAGCTTTGGCTTTAAAGGGAAGTACCACATTGCATTCAATGACACTTTTTTGCCATTACTCTTAATTTTAATTTCCCTTTGTGAATATTTTCTTTCCATCTTGATGCACCGCAAATTTTACATGAACCAAACTCCCTCGTCTTCTTTCCAGTACAACATACAATTATTAACACATGCATCTATTTTTCATAAGAGTGATCAAGATCCCTAATGATTTTTTTGGCATCATAATATGTTTCTGGCAGAGATGAACCTAATGTGAGTATGTCTTTTACATTTGTAACAACATGTCAACGATTCATTACTCGATCGACCAATGCTCTTGATATATAACAATTTGACAATGATGGATGCTCAAAGTCCTTAAGCAACCTGTAAAATGCATTTGCTTCCTCATTTGGTTCTTCTCCATGCTAAATATGACTTGAAGTACCAATATTAGACTCACTCTTACCAAAGGTATAATAATTCATCATTATCATCATTGGATTGTAGTTCACCATGCCTTTCACTATGGTAAACCCAAATATATAATTTAGCAAAAATTCCATGCACATATAGATGCATTAAACCACTTCATGACACCGTATTTTATGCTCCTCACCCGTCTTGAGAAATTGTTCCCCAGCGGGGATGGAGAATTATCCCCATTCCCGTCCCCGCGGGATTTTTCGGGATGGGAAATCCCCACCCCGTGTTTTTTAATAACGCCAATGAAAAAAAAGACTATATTATGATTTTAATTATTTTTTTTGAATACTACTGACTCTGTTACAATATAGTATATGTTCATAGTTACTTTCTCAACCTACTAAAGCACAAAAAGTCAACAGTGGCCTCCACTGAGGCTCAAAACCCACTCCCTTCCATATGGGAGTGTAAACCTGGTGCCACTAAACCACAAGGTCTTTAGAATACTGAGTAAAATGTAAAGGGAGAGTCAACAACATGCTAATTTCCTATTTTAATAAGAAACTCCAAAAGGTTCAAGGCACACTAAAAACAAATAACTCATCTAACTAACAATGGGCAATAGTGATGATCTCGTAAACAAGATCTTCAACACAAATTATGTTGTGCTTGCAAGAGTCTATTCAATGTAGAGTTCTCAGTCAAGGGAGTCTTTTGCTTGTTAACCATTCATAACCCCTTTTGTATATCAACTCCTTCACACTCTTCAAGTTAGGATACCATGGTCACATATGGCTCAACCCCGTGCATAGCATGGCCAGAGCCCACTCCTCTTGCCTCTTCTGCTTCTTCAAGACCGACTCGGGGACATTTTTTGCTTTTAGCCATCTGGGTATTGGAGATGAAGGCCCCCGGAGTATTTTCTCTACATGGTAGGCAACAGCATTGTCTAACATTCATTCAAATTTCTGATTACTAACATTCATTCAATTTTTAAATATCTCAAACTGTTTAATCCATCTAATGAACTAGCAACTTATAACTAATCATAGAAATAATAATTTTTCAGTAAGAAAAAATAAATAATTTCAAGCACTTCTACCATTCACACATATAGTTAGGAGCCATAAGAATGACAAAAGTAATGGTCTCAGAAATTAAATATCATAATCCACATTCCATAGCTTTTAGCCTTTTAACCCTCAGAAGATCTTTAAGCAGGAATCATCTTTAAAATTTAACTTCTTTTTAAGTATGTAATTTGACAAATCAGACTGTACATTACGCTAATAACCATAGATTACCTCAAACAAAACTCAATATGAACCATAAAAGCAACAACTCATTTCCTCGTATCCATAAGCATTTAAGATTAAGTAATTTGCTCATCAATGAATTCATGAGCGCAATAATTAATTCGAGAAAACAAGAACAAGAAGGTAAAATAGCTAACACACCTACAGGCGAGACTTCAGAGCCCTTGCTCTGAGTTGAAGGGCAGAAAAATTGAATATCCACAAAAATGATCAGCCTCATGTTGTAGATATTGCTGTCTTTGGGTTTCTGCCCATACGCGACATGCCAGCCTAAGTTTTTCCCATTTCGTGCATTTCTTGGGGAGAAAAGAAGGGGGAATCAGAAGGAGAAGTAATGGTACTGATGGATAATACACTAAGCTTGGACTACATAGACCGGCCCAAGAAAGCAATTGGATCAAGAAAGCCCAAGAAGGACCCTCAACACAAAGCTACAGAAGAGTTCGATAAGGATTAGACTTAGCACTCTGTAATACCCCGTATTTTATTAACATTATTATTTTATCCTAAGGTATTGACATTCATGAGATAAGTGACCGATAATTCAAAAAGGATTTATATAAGTGAGTATAGTTGTTATTAAGCTGCGATCGAATGTGCCGGTCACGAACCGTAAAATTTTTGGGGGACGAATTTTCAGCTCGGATTTCTTTGGAAATGGATGATTAGGCATATTATGACTAAGTATGAACTTCCTGCTTAGTTAAGTTGAAATTGGATGAGCTATAAGGGTCGAAATTTATTTTCTGATCGTACATCGCTAAAAATTCCGCGGTGTACCGAACCTAGCCCAATTTTGAGGATTAGACTGGAATAAATTTTTGGTTTCAGAAATTATGGCGATTTAGATTATTTTCTACCAAAATTTCATCTGTTTCACCCCATCAGTCTAAGCTAAGATATTTTAGCTTATTTTATTATTTTTTCCTTTTGATCTTATCTCATAAGGGAAGAATATAAAAGCTTTGTCTTCATTATTTTTCCCATTTTAACCACTATGAGGAAGAGGAGAGAGATATTTTATTATTTTATTATTTTTTTCCCCTCAACCTTATCACATAATTGTGATAAGTATAAAAAGCTAGTTTCTTCCCCATTTCCCCTTCCAATTGCCGAAAAAAAAAGAGAGGAGAGAGAAGTGTGATTCATCTTCATCCTCCACCATTTTCTTCCATTAAACCTTAGCCAAATCCTTCTTAAGTCTCAATTTTATTCGGTAAGTTTTCGATATTATTCGGTAAAAAGCTTTGTAATCATCCCTAGGTTATGAATCTATGTTTAATTTCTTGATATGTGATGTTTTGGTGTTGTTTTGGACCTAGGGTTTTAAGGTGAAAATTGGAGAAAGGATCTAAAATTGCTTCCTAAAGTGTTAGTAAGCATATTCAAGGTAAGGAATCCCTTTATTTGGTGAGTTATTTGAAACTAGATAATTGATAGTGAATGATGAGATTAGGTTTTATGAATATGTTTCTATACCTGATATGGCTGAAAAATGCATGTACATATCATATTTATGCCCATATATGCTTATAGTTGTGAAAATAGTGAAAGGAAAATCAGGGTAGATACTGGCAGTAACTTACGTGATTTTCTGGGAAAAATCCGTAAGGTATTTTGACCCAATATTTTTTATACATGTAGTTCTATCAGTGTAGAAGCTACCACAAAAATTTCATAATTTTTGGAGTAGTATAAGTGTGGTTTCAAAATTGTTTTCCAAAACTGGTCCAGAGAGAAGAAATTCCGGACAGCACACTGCCAAGGGCAAAAATGAGTGCTAAGTCTAATCCTTATCGAACTCTTCTGTAGCTTTGTGTTGAGGGTCCTTCTTGGGCTTTCTTGATCCAATTGCTTTCTTGGGCCGGTCTATGTAGTCCAAGCTTAGTGTATTATCCATCAGTACCATTACTTTCTCCTTCTGATTCCCCCTTCTTTTTCTCCCCAAGAAATGCACGAAATGGGAAAAAGCTTAGGCTGGCATGTCGCGTATGGGAGCAGAAACCCCAAACGACAGCAATATCTACAACATGAGGCTGATCATTTTTGTGGATATTTCAATTTTTCTGCCCCTTCAACTCAGAGCAAGGGCTCTTGAAGTCTCGCCTGTAGGTGTGTTAGCTATTTTAGCCTTCTTGTTCTTGTTTTCTCGAATTAATTATTGCGCTCATGAATTCATTGATGAGCAAATTACTTAATCTTAAATGCTTATGGATACGAGGAAATGAGTTGTTGCTTTTATGGTTCATATTGAGTTTTGTTTGAGGTAATCTATGGTTATTAGCGTAATGTACAGTCTGATTTGTCAAATTACATACTTAAAAAGAAGTTAAAATTTAAAGATGATTCCTGCTTAAAGATCTTCTGAGGGTTAAAAGGCTAAAAGCTATGGAATGTGGATTTATGATATTTAATTTCTGAGACCATTACTGTTTGTCATTCTTATGGCTCCTAACTATATGTGTGAATGGTAGAAGTGCTTGAAATTATTTATTTTTTCTTACTGAAAAATTATTATTTCTATGATTAGTTATAAGTTGCTAGTTCCATTAGATGGATTAAACAGTTTGAGATATTTAAAATATTGAATGAATGTTAGGCTAATCAGAAATATTTGAATGAATGTTAGACAAATGCTGTTGTACCTCCATGTAGAGAAAATACTCCGGGGGCCTTCATCTCCAATACCCAGATGGCTAAAGCAAAAAATGTCCCCGAGTCGGTCTTGAAGAAGCAGAAGAGGCAAGAGGAGTGGGCTCTGGCCAATGCTATGCACGGGGTTGAGCCATATGTGACCATGGGTATCCTAACTTGAAGAGTGTGAAGGAGTTGATATACAAAAGGGGTTATGGAATGGTTAACAAGCAAAAGACTCCCTTGACTGAGAACTCTATCATTGAATAGACTCTTGGCAAGCACAACATAATTTGTGTTGAAGATCTTGTTTACGAGATCATCACTATTGCCCATTGTTAGTTAGATGAGTTATTTGTTTTTAGTGTGCCTTGAACCTTTTGGAGTTTCTTATTAAAATAGGAAATTAGCATGTTGTTGACTCTCCCCTTTACATTTTACTCAGTATTCTAAAGACCTTGTGGTTTAGTGGCACCAGGTTTACACTCCCATATGGAAGGGAGTGGGTTTGAGCCTCAGTGGAGGCCACTGTTGACTTTTTGTGCTTTAGTAGGTTGAGAAAGTAACTATGAACATATACTATATTGTAACAGAGTCAGTAGTATTCAAAAAAAATAATTAAAATCATAATATAGTCTTTTTTTTCATTGGCGTTATTAAAAAACACGGGGTGGGGATTTCCCATCCCCGAAAAATCCCCGCGGGGACGGGAATGGGGATAATTCTCCATCCCCGCTGGGGAACAATTTCTCAAGACGGGTGAGGAGCATAAAATACGGTGTCATGAAGTGGTTTAAATGCATCTATATGTGCATGGAATTTTGCTAAATTATATATTTGGGTTTACCATAGTGAAAGGCATGGTGAACTACAATCCAATGATGATAATGATGAATTATTATACCTTTGGTAAGAGTGAGTCTAATATTGGTACTTCAAGTCATATTTAGCATGGAGAAGAACCAAATGAGGAAGCAAATGCATTTTACAGGTTGCTTAAGGACTTTGAGCATCCATCATTGTCAAATTGTTATATATCAAGAGCATTGGTCGATCGAGTAATGAATCGTTTGACATGTTGTTACAAATGTTAAAAGACATACTCACATTAGGTTCATCTCTGCCAGAAACATATTATGATGCCAAAAAAATCATTAGGGATCTTGATCACTCTTATGAAAAAATAGATGCATGTGTTAATAATTGTATGTTGTACTGGAAAGAAGACGAGGAGTTTGGTTCATGTAAAATTTGCGGTGCATCAAGATGGAAAGAAAATATTCACAAAAGGGAAATTAAAATTAAGAGTAATGGCAAAAAAGTGTCATTGAATGCAATGTGGTACTTCCCTTTAAAGCCAAAGCTTTAGAGATTATTCATGTACAAATGGAAGAATGATAAAAGTTTATTTTATGTAACAATGGAGTTGAGGCCACCACCAAAGTCACTTTCTGGAAGTGATATACTTGCTCAAGTTAGTGATCTTGAAGGAATCACATTGACTAAAGATGGTAGAGAAAAAAGGTGAAAAGTATCACATGAGAAAAGGGGTGATAATTGGAATATGAAAAGTATTTTCTTTTTTTGCACTTCCATATTGGAGCACCCTTTGATTGCGTCACAATTTAGATGTGATACACATTAAGAAGAATATATGTGATAATGTTCTTCGGACAATTATGAATATAAAAGGGAAAAGCAAGGACAATGTTCAAGCATGCCTAGATTTAGAGGCCATGAAAATTATACAAAAGTTGCATCCAATTTATAAATAGGATAAACATGAGTTGTCTATAGCATCATACACATTATCTAAAAATGAGAAACACTTGTTTTGCTTATTTTCAAATCAACTTAGAGTTTCAGATGGATTTTCATCAAATATTTCTCAATGTGTAAACATGAAAGAACATAAAATCTCAGGGTTAAAAGAATCATGATTGTCACATTTTACTACAATATTTAATTCCTTTGGGAGTATGTGGCTTCCTCCCTAGCTCAATTTGTGAGCCCCTTATTGAGTTGTCCTTATTCTTTACTAGTCTATGTGCAAAGACATTAAGGGTTGATGAGCTAAGTCAAATTGAACAATAGGTTGATTTAACTTTGTGCAAGTTAGAATAAGTATTTCTCCCATCATTTTTTGATGTGATGGTGCACTTACTTATGCATTTAGCTAATGAGGCCAAAATTAGTGAACCAGTCCAATATGGATGGATGTAATCCATTGAGCGAATGTTATATGAGTTAAAGAATCTTAATCCGCAACATGACTCATCTTGAAGGCTCAATAGCAAAATGTCATATTGCAAAGGAGTGCATGACTCTTTGCTCAAGATACTTGTAAAACATTAAAAAATAAATTCAATAGACTTGAGCGAAATAATGATGGTGGTTTTCATACAACTAATGCTGAAATATCCATATTTTGAAAATCAGGATGAACATTAGGAGTTGGTAGTGCTCGTAAAGTGATGATGAGTGGCTACAAGCTCATATGTATGTTTTAAAGAGTTGTGATGAAGTTTAGCCTTTTTCTCAAGTAAGAAAACATCTCCATGTAAGTCATTTGTTGTCTTTACTATATTTTAATAGCTAACTAGTGCTTAAATGCAGTGAGTACTCTGAAATTCAAAATAACAATGTACTAGAAATGTCAAGTGATGAGTGAAATAATTCTTTTTTCAGATCGTTTAAAATTAAGGTGAGTATTCCTAATAGTAGATGTTTTATAGTGTTTAGTAAGATTGTATATGTTTGATGTATTCGTAAAAATTTAATTGTAGGTTACAGAAATGAATATGCAATGCCAACATACAAAAAGTGAAAGTTTACAATCATTAGCTCGTGGTCCTTTAAAATATGTGTCATGTTTTAATGGTTGTGTTGTTAATGGATTTAGGTTTCGAATTGAAGATAATGACAAATGTTGTAGAACACAAAATGTGTGTATGTAATTGATAGCTTGGGTACTGAAAGATACCATGCTCAATATTATGGAGTATTGATGGAAATTCTTGAGCTACAATATCTCGGTGCGAGACTGGTAGTATTATTTTCGATGTTGATGGTTCAATGAGCATGATAATGAGAAAGGAGCAAAAGTTGATGAATATGGATTTACTACCATTAATCCACAACGTATTTTTATGTGCCTTAGTAAGTCAGTTAGTTACTAGTCAATCAACAGACCAAGTCTTTAGGAGAGATTATCTCTTTATGGCTTAATAATAAGATCTTTCAACAAATCAAAATATTATGTGTTTCTGTTGCATTTTTTGCTCTATATAAAGAGCCATGATGTTGTGAGTAAAATGCAATGAGTTAGCCTTTTCTCTTACAATTTTCTATTCTATATCATGTCTGATATTTCTATTACTTTAAAATAACAAATTGGTATCAGAGCATTTTCTTGAGGGACATGTGAGTTGAGTGAACCTAGACACAAACCCAAAACACTACACAAAAATTCTTAAACCCAATAACCTTCTCAAGAATGGATATTGAAAACAATTTCTTCCAAATTTCACACCAATCTTTAATGGTGAAAATTACCAAGCATGGGCTGTTAAATGACAATCCACTTGGAAGCATCAGATCTTTAGCAAGTTGTAGACGAAGGCTATGAAGTGCCTCCACTACCTGCAAATCCTACGATGGCTCATATGAGATGCACAAAGAAAAGACATTGAGGAAGTCCAAAGCTAAGGCCTTTATGTTCTCTACTGCTTCAAGTTCTATATTTACAAAAATTATGAACTTAAAGACATCAAAGGATATATGGGATTATCTAAAAAAAGAGTACCAAGGAAATGAGAGAACCAGAAACATGCAAATACTTAACCTAATCAAAGAGTTTGAAATGATGAAGATGAAGGAGTCAGAAACCATTAAGGAATACTCCAATACACTCCTGGGCATAACTAATAAAATAAGGCTGCTTGGTAAGGACTTTCTTGATGATCGGATTGTGCAAAAAATCCTTGTAACATTTCCTGAGAAGTATGAGTCAAAGATTTCTTCCTTGGAAGAATCTAAGGATCTGTCAAGCATATCCTTGGCAAAATTAATACATTAATTGTAGGCACTAGAACAAAGGAGCATGTTGAGAAACGACGGACCAATGGAGGGTGCTTTTCAAGCAAAGGCAGAAGGCTTAGGAAGAGGTAAAAATAAGAACTTCAAAAAGAAAAAAGTTGGCAACAACAAGAAGAATGAAACATATCCACCATGTCCACACTACAAAAAAAAAAAAAAAAACAAAAAACAAAAACAAATCACCCACAAAGGAAATGTTGGTGAGTGCATAAAATGTGGTAAGACAGGACATATGGAGCGTATTTACAAGTCACAACAATATGAAGAAACAAAAGTTTCTATAAGGCAATATGACGACGACCAACTATTTGTTGCAACATGTTTTACAACATGCAACAGCTCAAGTGATTCCTGGTTGATTGATAGTGGTTGTACAAACCACATGACCAATGGTCGAGAGCTCTTCAAAGAGCTTGATAAAACAATTATTTCTAAAGTAAAAATTGGAAATGGTGTTTTTTTTTCCGATCAAGGGGAAAGGAACAATGGTTATACAAAGCTTAACAGGTGTGATGTATATTTTAGATGTTTTATATGTTTCTGATATTGACCAGATTTGCTTAGTGTTGGCCAGTTGATTGAAAAAAAGCTTCAAAGTACTTTTTGAAGACCAATGGTGCTTGACCAAAGATACGCAAGGTAAATATGTGTTCAAAGTGAATATGAGAGCAAAAAGCTTTGCTTTGAACTTAATGGAGGAAAAAACAAATGACATTTTCTAGCATTATTAGCAATCTAGAATTATGGCATAAAAGGCGTAGGCATTTTCACCATGTCAATCTTCTACATATGTATAAACATAACTTGGTGAAAGGAGTTCCGTCTTGGATCGGAGGACAAGCTGGCTGATTCTGTGGCTTGTCAATATGGAGCACAAGTCGGACAATCTTTCCCGAAATCAGCATGAAGAACAACACATAAGCTGAAACTTGTGCATACAGATATTAGTGGACCTATGAGAACACCCACTTTGAACGGTAGTAAGTACTCCCTCCATCCCATCTTATGTGTTGGGTTCAGTTAACGAAATTTGACTGAAGTTATTTATAATTTAATTTTTCATAATATTAAGTTTAGAATTAGTATGTAAAATTTATATATTTAGAAACTACATTAAAAGTACTATTAAACACACACAAAAATCAAATCTAAAAATTATAAGAAAATGTTAATAGAAATAAACAAAAAAAAAAAAAAAGAAGAAGAAAGAGTTAGTTTAACCAATGAATATTAAGTAGGATAGATAAAATGGGACAGAGGGAGTATTATATTGCATTCACTGATGATTATACAAGATACTGTTGGATTTATTTTCTCAAATTTAAATCTGAGTTTGCCAACATAGTTTGGAAATATAAAACATGGGTGGAAAATCAAAGTAGTTGTAGGATACAAATAATAAGATCCGATAATGGGAAAGAATATGCAAATGACATGTTTAACAAGTTTTGTGAAAAAGCGGGTATTGAATATCAATTCACTGCTCCTTATACCCCTCCCCCCACCCCCACCACACACACAATAGAATGGTGTAAATGATAGAAAAAATTGGAAATGATAAGGTGTATGTTGCATGAAAAAGAGTTGCCTAAGAAATGCGGGCAGAGACTGCTAGCATTGCTATTTTCTTGTTGAATAGGCTGCCTACAAGAGTTTTAAATAATAAAACTCGGCATGAAGCTTGGTTTGGTTATAAACCAAACCTACAAAATCTAAAGATATTTGGTTGTCTTTGTTTCTCAAAATTTTATGTACACTCATCGTAATGGCTAGTCACAATAAAATTAAAAAATAAAATCAGTTGATTTCTAGACTAAGCCAAATATGATTGAGTATAGGTTTTGGCATCATAAAAAAGGAGAAATTGTTAAGAATACAATTGTAATAGTTTTGATGAGCCAAATTGTAATTTTAGAAATCCCCTATTTTATTTTTAGTAGTGTAGCTAGGTAACCCGAAAGTCAAAACCGTGACATAAGTTGGTTCAAATTATTGTGTTATAGAGTCCATTATGTCATGAGACTTGTAAATCATTTCTTCCATTATAACACATGAGTAAATGTGATAAAATGGACGAGACCTAGATTATTTTTGCTAGAAGGCACGAGTTCGAATCCCATGAGTAACATTTTGGTTCTTGAAGACTAAGAAGGGAGCTAGTTTTGCCAAGCTAAAAGTCTAAAACTCCTTGGAGGAAAAAAAGTTTCAGATATGCTTATATGGTAATGATGGCTTTTCATATCATAAAAAAATTTATTTAAATAATTACTTGCATTTGAAATTCATGCAAAAAATCAGTCAGCAAAATACTAAGAATAGGTCTACATCAAATGTGAGAATACCTCATCGCACAAAGAGTAGGGCACATAGAAAAAATCATATATGAAAATGTACTAAACTATATTCGTGGTAGTTATCTATGAAGTTCTTCACCTAGAATGATTTTTTTTCTCCAACTTATAGGGAGATAAAGATTCACAACCACCCATCCATGAGTAATTTCCTTAAAGACTAGAAGCAAAAATGAAAAATTAAATGGGACATTTGAAAAAGAAAAATACGTAAGTGTCATTATTTAGTCCCTTTGCATAATCTTGTTTATTTTTATCTTGATAGCTTTTCATTTACTTTAATTTTGACTATTGAAAACTTTTTATAGGATGAAATGAAGACTATTATGTCCAATCCATCAGTTTCAAACCTTGAAGTTGCTGAAAAACATTTCGGAAAGTAACGCCCCGGTCATGTATATGGTTATGGGGGTGGAGTAAAGCAAAAAAAATTTTAATGACTCTAAATCTACTTATATCAAAGAGTTAGAGGGTAAGCTCCATGAGAAGGATGATGAAAATCATGACCTTAAGATGTGCATGGATGTATTTGAAAGTAAGTTGGTACAAATAGAGAATGGAGATTCACCATCACTTAGAACTACAACTAGTGATGACATTCAACATGTATATAAAGTTAATGGATAGAAACCTTTAGTTGTTGCTTATTATATAAAGAAATACAGAGTAACTAACTTATATTATTTTTTGACTTTATTGTACAAAATGGCTAAATTTTTATATTGTAGGGTGCTTAGAAATAAGGATATTAACCTTGTTTCTTTTGACTTTAGTATTGGGGTAAAAAAAATCTATTACTTTTACGAGTATACGTATATAAGTGTTGTTACCAGAGCTGTAAAAACGGGTTAGCCCGGGCCAACTCGTGTATGATAGGCTAAACGAGCCAACCCGTTAACTTTTTAATTTCTTTTTTAAATTTGTGTTATTTTGTATAGGTCAGGAATTGAACCCCTAACATCTTATCTTATTTAAGAACTAAGATTATTTCTAACCAAGCACATTAAACCTTTTAAACTAATACCATGTATGTTTTTATATATACAAATAATGCACACACTATACATACATACATACACACATATATATAAATAAACTTTATATTAATTTTATAAATAAACTTTATATTAATATTAATATAAAGATACAATTAATTGTATTAATTAATACTTTTATAAAATTAATATAAATTAATTAATAAATTTTATATTAATATTTATATAAAGATAAATTAATTGCATTAATTAATACTACTATACTAGTAATAAATTTAATATAAATAAATTAATAAATTATATATTAATATTTATATAAAGATACAATTAATTGTATTAATTAATACTTGTAATAAATTTAATATAAATAAATTATATATAATGCTTGTGAATGATCTATATAAATATATCCGTATATAAAAATGTTCAACAAGTGTTTTTTGCATAGTTGGTTTCAATAGTGGTACTTTATGTGAAAGGTTAAGGGTTCAAATCATGTTAATAATATTTTAAAATATTAATACAATACCACATTTACACAATACATTTGAGGGTGAGGGGTGGGAATACGGGTTATACACACGGGTCAACCCGTATAACCCATATTCTCACCCCGGGTAAAAAAGGGTCGGGTCGGAATTTCTCTGGCCCAGCCCGTCCAAATGCGGGTTAAACGGGCCCAACCCGACGGGTTGGGCGCATTTTGACAGGTATAGTTGTGACTTTTTAAAAGCTTTTTGTTAGATGAGTTGAATGATCTAGGTGTGTATCATGTTTTATTTATTTATTTTTGTAATAGGCATAAGGTTATTACCTCATTTTGAATATTCTTATATTTTGTATTACAATGCATGTTACTTCTAAGACTGATAATTATAGCAACAATGTGATTTTGAATGATGTAATTAACTTAACTTCTTCATTTGTTTAAAAGAAATATGTATATGTTAACTCTATATTGATATGAAATTTATTTTTCCTTTGCTATGAAAATTGATGCTTTTAGTTTAAAATTGTTATGGTTATGTTGTGTTGGAAGTTAAAACTAGCTAGCTTCATGTCATTAAGTTGTCTCATGGACTATATATAGTTTAGCAGTTGCATTAGGGGAGTAGTTGCTCTAAATTTTTCTTCATTTATAGTTTGTTGATTTTTTCATAAATTAAGGTTTTATAAATGCTTTTTAGCTTGAATTGTGAGCTTTATTTGGGAATATGTACCTTGAATTGCACACTATATTTTTCTTAGCCCTTCTTAGCTTCCATCTCGTTGGGTTGATTGAATTGTGAGTTAAATGCTTAAATATACACTTTTGATATGTGAAAGTGCATGCATGATCTTTAATTGTAGTGAACCGTAAATATACTATCACCATATGCTTATTAATGAACGACATCATATCTTGTCATTATTTATTTTTATCATCAGAAGAAATAACGACGAGTCGTGACGATAAATTTTCCGTCATTAAAAGTCTTGCATGACGGTTTTTTATTTTTTAGTGACGATTTTACCTCTCACTAATAAACAATTTTAATTTTTTGTAGTGCTCCAAGTCATTATTAAAGTCTAGTTATAAGTGTTGCACCAAATAACAAGCACTTTAATATTATAACTTGTAACATAATGTTATAGAGTTAATACCACAAAAGGTCTCTGACTATTGGGTTAGTACTCCTTTTAATCCTCGACTTTCAATTCGACCACAAATGGTCCTCTGACTTTCAGTTTTGACCACAAATAGTCCTCCATTAAAATTTCTGTTAAATAGGTGTTAAATCTAGGGGTATTATCGTCAAATTGATATATAATAGTCATAAAATAAAAATGTTTAGAAGTTTTCACCAACAAGCATAATTGAAACAACTAACGAATATAAATACTCCTAAATAAAAAGACAATACACCTTATTATCGTAATTATGTGTACAAAATGAAGATTTAATATTAGAGCTATCTGTTTTTAGTTTAACCAACAAATTAAAATGAAAGATTTTTTTTTTTCAAAAACCTTACTTCCATCATTTTCATGGTTGTTCATACATGGCCGATTAGTAATTTTCACTCTTCATTAATCGATCAAACATTTTGTTTGGGACATAACTGAAGGCCGCCACTCGTTGAATTAATATAATTAATCAAGTACAAATTACGAACATTAATCATGGATTTATTTTTATTTAATTTGTCCATTTATGTGATTTATTAGATCCAATTTGTTTTTATATTTATTAACTTAATGTTTATTAATATTTAAAATTAATTATGTTGTCATATAATTTTAAAAAAGAAGTAATCATAATAATATTAATCAATTTGATGATATTACCCTTAAATTTAACACTTATTTAACAGAAATTTTAACGGAGGACTATTTGTGGTTAAAAATAAAAGTCAAAGGACCATTTGTGGTCGAATTAAAAGTCGAGGACTAAAAAGAGTATTGGCCCAATAGTCAGAGGATCATTTGTGGTATTAACTCTAATGTTATAATAATAACTAGTGTTTAACTCGTGCGATGCACGGAATAAATTATATTCTCATGAAGTTAAATAAAAAAAATTAAAGAACAAAAAGATATTAAAATATACAATATAATAATATAGTTAGATTTTTCATATATTTGGCAGGGTATACATGACATACACAATTAAAATTAAAATTTTGTATGATTAATATAGTGTTTAATAATATATATATTTAGATACACTTATAAATGAAATTTACATAATTAAATTGATTATTGCTAATTGTATTTCATATGTATTATAATTCTAATAAAATGAATAATAATTAAGGGAATTATATTCAACAATCAAAAGATATAAATTTTAAATAGCACTTGTGTAAGACCGTATCACGAGTCTCAATCCGTGTTTGATTAATGGGTAAGATCTTTGACCTCATTAATCAAAATCTAACCTGGCCTGTCTCACGGATTGAGACAGTCTTAGTACTGACTCTGTTACAATGTAATAACTGTTAAGCACAACGAGTTAACAATTGCCTCCACTGAGGCTCGAACCCACTCCCATCATCCATGTAAAAGTGTTAACCGGGACACCGGATGCCACTAGACCACAAGGTCTTTGGCGCATAAGTATATGTATGTATTTAAATAGATTTCTAAATATTTATGAATGTACTTAATTTTATAATTTTATTTACTTAATTATATTTCATATTATCTTAAGGAATTGCATTTAGAAATTCAAAGAATTTAATTTTTAAATTTATTATAGATTAATATAGTTAATAAATATATGTACGTATTTAAGCATATTTCTAGATATTTATAAATTTTCTAATTATGAGTATAATTTTAGGAGAATTTAATAATGAAATTTTCTTAATGATTAGCTAATAATAATAATAATAATAATAATAATAATAATAATAATAATAATAATAATAATATACTATAAACAAATGAAGGGAGTCGCTTTTTCTTAATTCTCACAGTAAGATTAAAGTGTTAAATATATGTTGATAATATTGACGTAATATGTGTATGCTTAATTTTGTTGAATTATGGACGTAATATATGTATGCTTATTTTCCTTTAATTACTCACCGTAATATGTTTAATTTCCTATATGGGAAGAAAAATTTATCATTAATCCAATAAAAATGAAGTCATTTTATTATGATTACTATATGGTAATTAAGGAGTATATATTATTCTTAATTAATATTATACTAATTATGATGTCCATTTAATTATGGACGTAAGATGTGTATGTTTAATTTCCTTTAATTATGTCCGTATTATTTGTATGTTTAATTTCATTTAATTATGTTTGTAATATGTGTACGATTAATTTCCTTTATATGAAATATAAAAAAAATAAAGTAATAAAAGTATAATGTGTGAATTAATTGGCATAATTTTATGTGTAATAATTTACATAATTATATGGACGTAATTCACAAGCATAATAATACGTGAACTGAAATAATTATCATAATTATTTTAATCTCCTTTAATTTTGGACGTAATATGTGTATTACCAATTGCCTTAATTTATTAGATAAAATTTATATTACGGAAAGTATTAATTCTTTAATTATCATAGTTTTTAAGATTTTATTTAAAAGTAGTCAAAGAAAGTGCACAGATAATTGATACGTAGTATTATTTAAAGTAAAAAATAAAATAAAATCGTCGTAAGAAGGTATTCTCTATGTTTAATTACCACTATGTTCTAGATCAAGGGAGAATATTAATTAACTTGAACACAATCATATAAATGCAATTTCACTTTTCAACCAATTTAAATATAAAGTTAAAATAATTCCTTCATCAACAAAATAAAACATATTAATCATACATCGGCTTAAGATTTTCCTCTACCCAATGGATCTGAAACTAAATCAATAGAATAATTTTATAAAAGCATAATATATATCGAAACACAGTGAAACAATGGATTTCATCAACAAAATATAGCATAACTAAGAAAGATGAATATTGGTGATGGTGGTTGACTGGGTTTCTTCTTGTATTTATAGTCATAAAGAGAGAGAGGGGCAAGAGTTGTGGATGGAAGAAGAAAACAAACATGTATGGATTAGGGAGGCTATTTTGGCACTTGCTAGATGAGGTGGCCATTGATGTGGCATTATAGTTTTGTTTTTGTTTATTTTTTTTGGCCAAGTGTCTTGCAAGCTTTCTTATTTAGAAAGCTTGCTAAGACTGACAAAGGCTGCCGCAGCGGCAGCTGCGACAGCCTTTGTGTACTGTTTTTTAATTTTTTTTTTTAATTTTTTAGTTGTTATATTATTATTTGGTTATTATATTTATAATATAATATGAAAGTGGGACCACTTTAGAAAGTGAGAGAATATTGCAGGGATGTAGAATAAATAGTGAAGAATTTGTAAATTTGATGATGTGGAAGTGGGACCCATTTTTGAAAGTGAGAGAAATTTTTGGGTTAAGGATAGCCTTAGGGTTGGGAGAGACGACTAAAGGCCGAAGAAGAATAGAATGTTTAAAATAAACAAATTCTAATCTGATTCTATTTTTACATTTAGGCGAAATTTTTTTTAATAAAATTTTGCGACGGAAATTTGAATCCGTCGCTAGATTTAGCAACGGATTCAAATTTTCGTCGCTAGATGGAAAGCGAAAACTTTTTTTAAATAAAATTTAGCGACGGAAATTTGAATCCGTCAGTAGATCTAGTGACGGATTCAAATTTCCGTCACTAGATGGGAAGTGGGAATTTTTTTTAAATAAAACTTAGGGACGGAAATTTGAATCTATCGCTAGATCTAGCGACGGATTCAAATTTCCGTCGCTAGATGAGAAGTGCAAATTTTTTTAATAAAACTTAGCGATGAATGTTTATTTCCGTCGCTAATCTGTAGCAATTAAAATTATCGAATTTGGCCACGAAAAATTCGTCGCTAATTCGTCAGTAAGTTGTCTCAAATTTTTGCGCGAGAATTTACCGCTAATATTAGCTACGTATTTAACGACAAAATTTTTCCATCGCAAAGTCCGTCGCAACGCCGTCGCTAATTACCTTTTAAAAAAAATCCGTCACTAAGTCGTCGCTATTCCATCGTTAAAATAGTAACGGAATGATTCCGTCGCTAAACCGTCGCTATTTTCGCATTTTTGTAGTGATTGATATAGAAAAATAAGAATCCACAACAACTAGATCTAGTAAGAAATTATGTCACTCTTGAAAAATCTTAGAACTCTTGAAAAATCTTAGAGCTCTTGAAAGATATTAAAGAATCATATATTTCAAATAATCGTCTAGAAGACGAGAAAACCCAGTAAAATTATAAGTGCACCAAATAATCATTATACTAGGATACGGAACAACCAAATATAAATATCTTTGGGAAATAACTATGATTTGGTTAACTTTGAAAATTACTTTCATATTGGAGAAATTCTTGAAAATTTTATAAATTGTCAAAAACACAAATTGTCTTCAAATTGCTCATATTATATGACAATCTTGATCCAGAACTAGGTGCTAGAAGCGCCTAAATTGATTAACGTATGAAAAGAGCAATTAAGGCATATATAGCTCGACTCGCTAATATAATCATTTTTCGACACCATTAAAGATATTAACCCTGTAGGTTAACAAATGGTGTGAATGAAAACGAGAATGATGAGGTGGTATAATATAAAGCGAATTTTGTAACACTAGGATTCATGCAGATACCCTAACAATTGATTTTAATATACTCTCCCATAATGACTATTAAAAGTTTCGCTACATAATTGGCAGAATAAAAATAAATTTTTATATGCAGCTTATTAAAGTCATGACCTTAAGATTATGGGTTGTTAGACACTAATATGTTTATTTGAGAAATCTTTGATAGATTTATAATTCTCAAAATGAAAAATTGGAAATCTCACAGCGTGTTTGTTGTTGTTGTACAAATGCTTTACTTAACTTAAAATAGTAAAGCAAATTAATTAAGTGATTTCCTCCTAAAGTAGAAAAATGTAAAAATTAATATGTACTATTAGGTACTTATTAAGGGGCTACTAATCGAATTATTTATTTATTATCTCAATCTATGTTGGTGTTATAAGCATCATAAAGAGCTTAATGATATTAGCTCATGTTCTAAAGACGAATTTTGGAAATAAAGGATTTGGAAAACCAAGTATTATCTCGACCTACAGATCAAGTATTTTCATGAAAGAAATTGTATACACTAGATAGTCTATTTTGGAAAAATGTCTTTGACACATTTTATATGGATAAGTACCATTGACTTATCACATTAACAGTTGTCCAATAATTTCTTGAAGCAGATAAATGACCATTTAGTCTCAAAAATGATAATAAGGAGATTTTGGGACTTGAAGTCCAGAAGTTCCATGATCACATTAGGATTGACATTGTTCTTACATTGAAAATTACTAATAAACACCTAGTGCTCCTCCTACAATTAAATATTCAAAATATCCTCTAGTACCTTCGATTTATAAAAAGGTTTTGAAATTCATGCAATAAAGCAATGTGTGATTCTCCTAGGCCACTTGAGTTTTGAGTCTTTGTTGACTCTCATTATGCCAAATCCCAACTGGTTATGTTTTTACTTTACGTCCACTATACCATGTGAAGATAATAAAGTTTGTCTTATACAAATTATAATTGGATATATTTGAAGGATAGTTGACAAGTTATATAAATATTCAACACAATATATATATATATATATATATATATATATATACATGTATGTATGTATGTATGTATGTATGTATGTAGTAATATATGTATAGTAATATGTATAATTATTAACTTAATTAGAATAATAATTATAATTAATAGTGTACTATGAAGTATGGATCATTATTTGCTTTATTACAATTAATTCTTTAATTCAATAATTAGAATAATAATTATTATTATAATTACAGTTAATTACAATTAATTTAATAATTGTATGATTTTTTTAAAATTTATTTGCCATGATTCAATCATTTTTAAATATATTCAATTAATTCTTTAATAAACAAAATAATTATTCCTTAATTATATTTAAATCTATTCAATTAATTTGTTAAATTAGGAAAATAGTAATATAGGTATAGTAATATGTATAATTATTAGCTTAATTAGAATAATAAATATAATTGTTAGTGTAGTAATCTTAAGTCTGACGAATATTAATAAACGAATTATACATTTTTTGTTTTTGTTTTTGTTTTTGTTTTTTTTTTTTTGGTTTTAATCTCATTTTTCACTACCTTTTAATGGAGAAATTTTTATTTGTAATTTAAATTCACAACTGAGAACATTATGTTGTGATTCATCAAAACCGGTGAAATAGTTGTGTTTTCAATAACAATATTGCGTTGTTTTTCGTGCTGTTGAAGAATAGTTATGGATTTGTGCGATCAATACGTGTTGAGAAGATGAAGATTACTTTGACGTTTAAAGCCATTTGCAAATGTAAAAGATGAAGATTGCATTGGAAAAGATGAATATTACTTGGAATGATTTGTGCGATTAGTGTTGAGATGATGAAGATTGCTTTGAATTTTAAAACCATTTGCAAATGTAAAACATGAAGATTGCATTGGAAAATATGAATATTACTTGGAATGATTTGTGCGATCAGTGATGAGATGATGAAGATTGCACGGGATGAAGATTGCTTTGAAGTTCAATGCCATCTACAAATGGAGAAGATGAAGATTGCACGGAGGAGATGAATACTCTTAGAGGGATTTGTGCGATCAGTGCTGAAAAGATGAAGATTGTTTAGAAGTTCAAGGCCATCTGCAAATGGAGAAGGTGAAGATTGATCAGGAGAAAAAAAATATTGCTTAGGAGGTGACCCATGAGAAATTAGAATGGAGGAATTAAGATCCTAAACATAGTTACATAGGTGTATTTATAGGTGTAAATACTTGTAAAATGACATTTTTGTCCAACTGTTAATATTACAAAAATAGCCCTAAGTTTTGGGGGGAAAACTTGGCTAGGAACTTCTATTATTATATATATACTAGTAAATTACCTGTGCGATGCACGGATAAATTTTTTTTATTATTATATATTTAAATAATAAAATTAATGATGAAATTATAAAAAATTTTAATATTTCAAAGTATATACATTTATTTGAAATTATAAGATTTGTATATTCGTGTTCAATTTGATTACTTAAAAATTATAATAGGAAAAGTCTAAAAAAAAAATAGAAGGAAGAGCATGGTTAATTGAATTATTTTAAGTAATAAAAATTTACTATAATCAAATGAAGATTCGTATGTTTAATTATTATAGTAAGATTAAAGTATTAAATATAAGTTGGTAATATGGGCGTAATATGTTTATATTTGATATCCTTTAACTATGGACGTAATATGTGTATAGTATACTTAATTTCTTTTAATTACCCACCGTAATATGTGTATGTTTAATTTCTTATATGGGCAGAAAAATTTATCATTAATTCTAATAAGAATGAGGTCATTTTATTATGATTACTAATGGTAATTAAAGAGTATATATTATTAATTATTATACCAATTATGGCGTCCATGTAATCTGAATAATTATATTAATTAAGGATTGATGGATTTAATTAACCCGGGGGTCCGGACTAATAAACCCGTTAAATGAATGATAGCACGAAGGAACAAGGAATAATAGGCGAAATGAATGTGACAAGGTCGCGGGGACCAAGTATTGTATTAGATTGTAGTTAATAAGCTATTACAAGTGAAAAAGCTATCACCCTAAGGGGGCACGAGGTCCGTCCTCGCGTACTAACCCCGACGGAAGAGCCCAACGGCCCCTGTCAAGCGACTCGGGTCAAAAAGCTATCACCCTAAGGGGCACGAGGTCCGTCCTCGCGTACGAACCCCGACGGAAGAGCCCAACGACCCGTTGTCAAGCGACCCGAGTCAAAAAGCTATCACCCTAAGGGGCACGAGGTCCGTCCTCGCGTACGAACCCAGACGGAAGAGTGTTTGGTCCGAGAGTACCCTCGGCTAAATGACTATGCAAAAAAAAAAAAAAATAGAAAAAAAACGATCCAAGGTGTTAACTACCCCAAGTCGACTCCGAGTTTGGGATGAAGGGCGTACAGATGAAGCTAAGAAAGAGGCCAAGTGCCCCGGCCGAGAGGCTTGGCCCATAATGCCAACGTAGCCGAGGGCGGGGCGTAGGTCAAGCTCTTCAAAAGGGGCCGAGGCCCGTCAAAGTCACGAGATACCAACCCCACGCAGGCAGCCGCGTTTTGGTAAGGCAAAGTGTAACATCACGCAACACAAGCATTAGCAAAAGATGTGAAATATTTATTCAAACATAATATCCGAGTACATTGCAAAAAGAAGGAAATAAGCTAAACAAGCCTACGCCTATGCATTCAAGTCTGGAGTAGTAGTAGAGGCATGGTAGGTCGCGATCTCATCAACCAAGGTCGCCATGCTCTCCAGCAGGTGAGTATTCTCCAAGGTTGGCGAAACGGGTCGAGCTGAGAGCTTGAGAAGAAATCTAGGGGTAGAAGTGTGGTGGTGGCCGAAATAGGGGTTGAGGGGGAGTAGATAGGTGGGGAATGGAAGAAAGGGGGAAAAAAGGGGGAAAAGGGGTTGAGCTGAGAGCTTGAGAAGAAATCTAGGGGTAGAAGTGGTGGTGTGCCGAAATAGGGGTTGAGGGGGGAGTAGATAATAGAAGAAAGGGGGAAAGAAGGGGGGGGGGAAGGGTTGAGTTGAGAGCTTGAGAAGAAATCTAGGGTAGAAGTGGTGGTGGTGGCCGAAATAGAGGGTTGAGTGGGGGAGTAGATAGGTGGGGAATGGAAGAAGGGGGGAAAAGGGGGGGAAAAGGGGTTGAGCTGAGAGCTTGAGAAGAAATCTAGGGGTAGAAGTGGTGGTGTGGCCGAAATATGAGGTTGAGGGGGAGTAGATAGGTGGGGAATGGAAGAAAGGGGGAAAAAAGGGGGGAAAAGGGGTTGACCACATTTTCAAAAATTGGAAGGAGTGTTGGGAAAGGGAAAAGATGATGGAGATGGGTCTTGGGAAGAGGAATGCGCGCTCGGGGACTCACTTGGGACGCCTGCTCGGCTGTATGGTGTTGTGCGCGACTGGTTGTAAATACATGAGGACGTACGAGGACGGGCCGGAGTGTCTACTCTCCTTCGTTGACGACTTCTCGCAGCTTGGAGAGTGGGGGACTGATGATGGATATATTAGGAACGGACCAAGTCGACCCGAGGGAGCAAGAAGAGGGTCACGAGAAGGTCCGGGACCCGGGTGGAGCCCCGTGCTTGACCGGGCCCGGGCTAATTCATTTAGCCTCTCGACCCAAGGCCTCGGCTAAGAGGCCTCGGCCGGGGCCTCGGTTAAGAGGCCTCGGCCCAGGGCCTCGGCTAGGAGGTCTCGGCCCAAGGCCTCGGCTGAGAGGGCTCGGCCACGGGCCAGGTCATGGGGCGGGCGCGGTCAAATCGGATCTATAACCGTTCCCCCATCTTAGGGGGGGGGGCGGTTAGGGGTTTTGGAGGGTATAAGTAGGCATGTTATTGTCTCATTAAGACATGTTCTATATTATTTGTCCTAAACTA
>CP025646.1:9687078-9710335 GCA_003576665.1 Ipomoea trifida
TATGTGAATTGGAATAATTATCATAATTTTTTGTAATCTCCTTTAATTATGGAATTAACATATGTATTATCAATTTCCTTATATGATTAGATAAAATGTATATTACAGAAAGTATTAATTCCTTAATTCCCATAATTTTTAAGATTTTATTCAAAAGTGATCAAAGGAAGTGAATGGGCAATTGATATTATTTGAAGTAAAAAAATAAGGGAATCTCTATATTCAATTATCATAATAAATTAAGATGTTAAATACGATTAGCAGTTACCATCGGTCATTTAGATGGTAAATAGTATATGATAATTACCTATATAAATTACCATAAAATATCATATTAATATATGATAGTATTATAACAAAGGTTGTATGCCTTCAAGGTATGCTATATCTACTATACTAATAAGAGCCAAAGAGAGTTAGGCCTAAAATGGGTAGAAAAAATGGCGTTCAAATTATTTAATCAAATGGATGGTTCAGATGAATTATTTAATCAAATAGATGGTTAAGATAATTCAGATTAATATTACTAATAGAGATTACCTAATTTAAACTTACTTTTATGATTATCCGTTAAGTTTTCCGTTAAATATTCTCTTCTCCGTTAATATTCCGTTAATTTTTAACTTACCCATTAATTTCTATAAGAAAGGTCTTAGGTTCGAACCTCATCTCAATCAAATTTGACATAATTAAGTTTCTCACTCTATTTTACTCTTATTAAATTAAATAAATTAGTAGCTGCAACAAAAAATGATACATATGTATTTCTTTAGTTTAGAATTATGTGTCTATAATACCTTTATTTGAAAAAATTATTCATTATCAAAAAATTAAATTAAATAAGAGAAATAATTTTATTAGTTATATTGTCTTTATTTTCTCTCATTCAAAGATTCTTTACATTCAAATTTATCAATTGATATTCATTACATTGTCCATTATCTTATTTTTACAATATCTTGTAATTAAATATCAAAGTTATAGTACAAAATAATGTTATATATTTATTTACCAAGTATTTTATTAATACTATATGAAAAAAATTTAAAATAATTTGAAGCTAATTATATTAACTACTTGGGGATTGGTTGACAAAGAGAGTACTCAAATAATAACCCAACAAATTGAAGCAGAATCACTCTATTTTACTCTTATTGAATTAAATAAATTAGTAGTTACATCAAAAAATGATACATATGTATTTCTTTTTTTTTGAAAACACATATGTATTTCTTTAATACCATGTAAAAAATAAAAAAGAATAGTTTGAAACCAATCATATTAATTATTTGGGGGATTTGTTGACAATGAAAGTACTCAAATAACCCATTACCCAGCAAATTGAAGTGAGAAACTACCTTTTAATATCTTTGGAATACATAATATTTTAAAATTTTAAATTTTTATTAATTAATTTAATCTTTTTTCTTAAACTAGGGATTTCTTTATCCACAATAACTCATTCAACAATAATGGTTGAACCAAATGAACCCCAAACAGAACACCTAAAGGAAAGTCCATAGCTCCTATATCATAATCTCATTGCATGGTGTTGTCATCTATGCTACCAACAATAACCGAATTGCAAATAACACACTACCAACAAAAAGGAAGAGAACAAATAGTAAAGATGAAGACAATGACAATGTTACTCAAAAGAGAGTTAAGAACCACTTAGAAAAAATCAAATTAAAAGTAGTATTTATTTAGACTATCATTTTTAGACCAAATATTTAGACTATCGATTTTACAATGTTGCAAACATTTATTTTAGTAATAATTATAATGAATTTTCTATACTATCTTGGATTCATATACTTTGAGTTAGATATTTAAATAAAAAAATTCGACATTCAATTACCCATGCATTGATATACTTTCAAATATTTATTTAAATATAAACATTGACATTAACTCATTCGTGCAGTGCACGTATAAAACTAGTATTAGTAAAAGTATCAATTAATTTAAATATGATAGGAAATTACCATAAAATAATAGATTAATATATTGATCAGGATTATAACAAAGGTTGAAAGCCTTTAAGTTACGATATATTAGGAAAAGTATCAATTAATTTAAATATGATAGGAAACTGATGAGGTGGTATCAATCCTCCTAATTTTTCATAATCCTATATTTATAATTACCGATTTACCGTTATATAAATATATTAGGGAAATTATATTAAGAGTTTTGGATTATTAATTTATTATTATTAGAGTATTATATTATTATTATTATTATTATTAGTATAATCTTAACAAAATAGATTTTAAATCGAGGTTACAAAATTTAATACTATTATTTCATTTATTCAAGTACAGTAATCACCATTTTAAACTAATAATTGTACAATGGAAGACTTCAACTAAACCTATAGTAGTGTGCAATTAATCATAAATATTAGTAATAATTGGAATCAATAATCAATGATTTATGGCAACCAAAATATTTTGGATACTTGATTGGTTTAATCATAGCATTAGAATTATAATATAATCAGAATCAAAACTTGCTAAAATTTATTATTATTATTATTATTATTATTATTATTATTATTATTGTTGTTGACAAATAGGTTGTGAGGGAGGCAATTATTAAAAAGTAGAGAAAATTATTAAATTTAGTTTTACTTATAAAGTAAAGCAGTACACAATACTTCTCTTTAAAAAAATATCAACTACACACTAAAAAATACAGATTTAAAATAGAAATATCTCTTCATAATCTGCCAGTTTAACTATCTCTTCATAAGAAATAGTAAAGTTATAGTTTTTTACATATGCAATTGATAATAATAAAAGATAGTATAAGATAACAATAACTAACATCATATTAAAAATAAACTTCTACGCCTACAAGATTAAAAAAGTTAAAAAGGAATTGATTAAAAGAAATGCCACTAAGAATGTGACAATGGACAACAATTCTTGTGTATATAAATAATAAGATGCATTTTAATAAAAACAATAGAAATCTGATGAATAAAAAATCACACTAACCCAATCAACTCTAACAAATATTTAGAAAACACCCCAAAATCTTTTTCAACACATTTCTTCTACATACCTCAAACTCAGGAAGCAGATTATGAGACTGAGCAATCTTCTTCAAGAGAATCAACCAAGGACCCATCTTACGATTTGGAGGCGCCGCCCATCTTGGTCTCCCTCCTTGCGGCCGAGCATCACCCTCTTTCAAATGGGGAACTCCTAAAAAAAAAGCATATTACAATCTTAGAATATCATATACCCAGTAACAATTAGAAATTGCTGGCTTCAAAACTCAATGGATCCGGTACAGATTGAGCAAAGGAGATCGAAGCTACCTCATCGTGACCCAAACCAACCCGGCATCATCATTGAATTTGCACCATATGGATTTTTGTTGCCTTATATCATCCATTGTTTCTTTACATCACACAACCAAAACCAAAACCAAAACAAAAACCAAAATCAAATCCGTAAATAAACGCATCAATACTTTACGTGCATATCCCCATTTGATGTCCAGCAGACCATAATGGGCATAACAGGGATCCCCCGTGTAGAAGACATGGGGACTACTTGGGCGTTCCTTCTATACATGGGCGCTTGAAAAAGGACTCCTTTTCGGGTCTCATTGGGAGGATTCAACAGAAACTGACCGGCTGGAAAGCAAAATCTCTCTCATTGGCTGGCAGGGTGATCTTAGCACAATCAGTCCTCTCGACGATTCCGTATTATGCCATGCAATCCACACTTCTACCGAAAGGGGTAATAATGAAGATTGAAAGCCAGATTCGCAACTTCCTGTGGGGCAGCCTTCCAAATCAAAGGAAGTGTCATCTAATATGCTGGGAAACAGTCACCAAAAGCAAAGAAGAAGGGGGCTTAGGCATCCGTAGGCTCGAAACGATGAACGAAGCGTTTCTAGCTAAGCTTGGATGGCGTCTTTTACATGGTGAGGATAACCTTTGGATTCAAGTACTTAAGGCTAAGTACAATATCTCAACAGATAACTGCGCAAATTGGAGTCCTAAACCGGGAATGTCAAATGTTTGGAAAGGTATTCTGAAGGCAGTTCCCATGCTGCAAAAGGGTATTACTAAAGCAGTCACAAATGGGAAACGCACAAAATTTTGGACGGAAAATTGGTTGGGAACCGACCTCTTGATCAACAAAGCAGTCACAGAAGTTCCTCACGCAGAAATCCTTAAGTCTGTAGACAGCTACTGGAGTCCAGAGGCAGGCTGGGACTGGGATATTTTACAACTCTACCTCCCATCGTCTGCAGCGGATGAACTTGGAGCAGTGCTAATTGACAATGAAGCGGAAACAGAGGATATAACGAGCTGGAGAAACGAGAACTCTAGATGTTTCTCTGTTGGCTCTGCTTACAACATGATGATCAATGCAGACAACGCACCCAAAGCTGCGAAATGGAATGCCATCTGGAAACTCAAGGTGACGAGCCGAATCAAGGTGTTTCTTTGGCTCGCCAGGCACGAGAGGCTCTTGACGAATAGCATGCGAGTTAGACGTGGCATGTCAAACTCGGATGAATGCTGGACATGCAGAAACGCATCAGAAACCATAGATCATGTTCTCCGAAAATGCCCAGCTGCGGA
This sequence comes from Ipomoea trifida, assembly GCA_003576665.1. Taxonomy (NCBI): domain Eukaryota; kingdom Viridiplantae; phylum Streptophyta; class Magnoliopsida; order Solanales; family Convolvulaceae; genus Ipomoea; species Ipomoea trifida. Next base: position 9,691,691 of record CP025646.1, read on the forward strand.
AGAAGTATGGAAATTGATTCTACCGAAACAGCACTTGGACTCCAGGAATCTACCCTTTCAAGTCTGGTTAGACCGAGGTCTGGCATCGAAAGGACGAGGTCTTCATCCTCAGCAAGAAAGCACATTGTTTGCTGTAACTCTCTGGTGGATCTGGGGGTGGAGAAACGAAGCAACCTTCTCCAACTCTATTCAATCCCTTCAGTTCAAAAGAGATTGGATAAGCCTGCAAGTTGACCAAATCGAATCTGCCTTCGCCAATACTAGTAGAACTTGTGCAGATTCAGCGGCATCAGGTTGGGAAAGCATGCGTTGGGAGAAGCCAGATGAAGGAATGATAAAAATAAATCATGACGGCTCCTCGGATCAGGCAACTAAGTCTGCAGGATGCGGAGGCATCATTAGAGATCACAGAGGCAACTGGTTAGGGGGTTTTATCAACAACATTGGGCAATGCCCCCCTTTGCAAGCAGAAGCTTGGGGGCTTCTAAGGAGCATACAGCTAGCCAAATACATGGGCTTCAAAAGAGTCATACTAGAAGGGGATTCAACACTATTGGTTGATGCGTTCAAGGATAACGGGGCGGTGAGTTTGCCAATCCGCAACTTAATAAAGGCATGTAAACAAGAGCTCCAAAGCTTGGAAGTCTGGAGTTTGTCAGCTGCACCGCGCGAAGTCAATTCGGTGGCAGACAAGTTAGCAAAGTCCTCGAGACTCTACCCCAGAGGCTTTCACTGCTTGACACAACCGCCGTTCCTCATAAACAACCTGATAGAACTAGACAAAATTGGCTGCCCTATCTGGCGCTTCATGTATAACCAAAGCTGATACTCTTCTGTTTTTTGGGTTCCCCCCTTCTTCCCTCTAAATAAAAATACTTTACGTGCATACAAATTCAAAAGATAGAGTGCATGAAGATACATACCTACGGGTGAGGAGATGAGCAGAGAGAACATTGAGAGGGTTTCAAACATTTTTTGAGAAGGAAAACTGAAAACTTTTTTTATTTTATTTTTCGAAAATGGGTGGGGATGGGGAGTGGTTTAGGAAATTTGGCTAATTAGTAGGGTGATATATTAATTATATTATTAACAAAATAAGAATTATTTTAATTTAATTATATTAATTATATTATTACTAAAATGCCCTTCCGTTTGGGCGGGAAAACTCTTTCAGGCACTTCTGTTATTATATATATATATATATATATATATATATATATATATATTAATAGGAAAATGTTACGTTGCATGCATGTCCCATTGGACGGACCATTGAAATTGTTTGATAGCTATTTGGTCCGGCGGAAGAAACGGGAGCCGCATTTTGATCCTACCACTGTGAAAAGTGAAAACAATGGCAGTTTGGGTCTGGTTGCTGAGTTTTTTGGTGGAATATTATCGGGAGGATGTAATCAAGATGATCCCATAACATGTTAGCATTCCGCTCGATCAGTTGGTGTTGAATAAGGGAAGTCTACATGAGCTGTGGTCGAGATTGATTTAACCAAACCCTTGGTAGATATGGTTTGAGTGAGAAAACTGATATAGATCGAGGATTGAGTTCGAGGGCCTTCACGTTGTCTGCTTTAGATGCGGATAGGAACGGCCCCTGGGTAGGATCCACGGGGGAACACATGATGACATGAAGTAGTCCAAACAACGCTGATTGAAGGTGGACAAGTGTCAAAGACAACAAGGGAAGGTAAGTTTGTCCCGTGCCCGTGGATGCTGGCTAGTCGCTGGCCAAAGAGGAATGCAACCATTAATAAAGGGAAACCTGTAAAATAGGGGTATAATATAATGAACCTGTAAAGTGTTATTTAAAGACTTGTGCGAAACAACAAAAGAAAAAAAAAAATTGTGAATAGGGCTGAATTTAATTTCGTGATTTATTGAGCTTATTATCGAAATGGTCCCTTGACTATTGCGAAATTACCAATTTGGTCATCGACAATTTTTCGTGCACAATTTAGTCCCTTGACTTTGAAATTTTTAACCAATTTGGTCTTCCGTTTATTTTACCGTTAAACATCCGTTAAATCGGGACCAAATTAGTAATTTTGCTATAGTCAAGGGACCAAATTGGTAATTTTTCAATAGTCAAGGGACCATTTCAATGAAAAATTAGTTACCAATTTGGTCCCTTGACTATTGAAAAATTACCAATTTAGTCCCTTGAGTATAGTAAAATTACCAATTTGGTTCTGATTTAATAGATATTTAACGGTAAAGCAAACGGAGGACCAAATTGGTTAAAAATTTCGAAGTCGAGGGACTAAATTGGGCACGAAAAATTGCCGAGGACCAAATTGATAATTTCGCAATAGTCGAGGGACCATTTCGGTAATAAACTCTGATTTATTTGATAGTTCTCTATTGGGCTTGTATAAAGGGTCATCATGTAACATGGGCTAAGGCTGTTTAAACCTTGGTCCAGCTTGATTGGGCTTTCAAGATGACATGTGATCCGCCCATGGCCGAAGTCCACATAGTTGAACAAATCAAAAACCTTCTCCAGGGTTTTGCATCCTCACACACACCTCTTCACGCGCGCTCGACAATGACGAAGCTTAGGAAGCTGAATCGCCCAACGGGCCATCGACTTTCCATGCTCAGGTTCTTCCATTCACCATTATCTCTTCTCATTTTTTCTGGATAATAATTTTTAACTGTTGGGATTTTATCTTCCAGGACGATGGTTTCGCAGTTGGTGAAGCATGAGCGTATAGAGACCACAGTCGCTAAAGTAATCTCATTTTGCTTAATCTTTTCACTTTTTTAATGCAGTTAAATTCGCGTACTTGTGATTGGTTTTTTTTTTTTTTTTTTTTTTTTTTTTTTTTTTTTTTTTTTATCATCATTGTTAGCTCGTTTCGAAATAATTTGAAGCGATTGACCTCTTAATTAAGTAATTATCTAAGGTTATTATTCTGATCAGTTAGTAATTTATTACCAAGTATTACTTAGGCTTAGTAAAGCACATCAAGATGTGTGAACATAGGCAAATTTTCAATTTCTTGTTCTTTCTGGATGTTATCTAAATGGGTTGCTGACATCTTGTAAAGCTTTGTAATTATAATTGTTTCTTTCTTGTGCCCTTTTGTAGGCCAAGGAAGTTCGTAGGCTTGCTGATAATATGGTGCAGCTTGGGAAAGAGGTACGCCACTATGCATTGTCTAGTGATTGATTCCTTGATGGTTTTAAGTGTAGTCCTTGGGGTTCCTTCCAATCTTTAATCATTTGTTATGTTACTTAATCTTATTGTATTTGAATGGCTTCAGATATAGGAAGATGTAATTGAGGGTGAGGAAATGCACTAGTTATTAAGAACATGTGCTATAACATAGAGTAGTTCCTTAGAGAGGCATACATTTGTTTTTTGTTTTTTATTTTTTGGTTTTTGTTTTGTTTTTTTTTTTTTTAAAATAGAGTTTCCATGATGGTCATTCTTCTACTTCTCTAGTTATGAGCTATCAGGAGGGTTGGGGACTTGGGGCCGGTATTACTCTTGTCCTTTGATATTAGATTATCCCAGGTAGTTTGTTACTCTAATTCCTGGATTACCATCCTAGGCTCCTAGTAAATTCATTGAACCATTGGTAAAGGCCTAATCTCTAGGAACAGGATACAAACAAACAATGAATTACTGGTCATGTGAAAATCCAAAAGTATCACTGTAATTCTAACAACTAAACTCTGACCCATAATCTTATCTAGGGGTGGGATTGCTGCATTGATCCCTTTGTGGTTGTTTGGCTCTAATCCAAGTATCCAACTACTGTGGAGGATTACAGATTGGTGGTAAAATAATGCTGGGATTACTGCAAGTCATGGATTATAATTTATTGGTTTGATTGCTGTCATGCTTGGCTTAATGGATTAAGGTGATGATTTCCTAGGGTTGGTTAACAGTCCTGTATTTGGTAAGGCATAAGTATTCGCTGGATTTGGCATTTTTTCTTTAATCAGGTTTGGGCCATACCAGTGTTCCCTCTGGGACCATCTGATCCAGATTGACTTGGATTTAGTGATTTACTAGGCCAAAGTAATCAAAATGAAGAAGGGATTAAGGGGAGTGCCAGCACTGTCCAGTATCCTTCCTAATCCCCTTTAGTCTGTCCCTCCAACCAAACAACACCTCAAGGACTCAAGGTGTAGGTATTTGTATCTGTATGAATCTGAAACCATCTCAAACCTTTGCAGGGAACTCTATGTGCTGCAAGGCATGCTGCTGGCTTTGTGCGTGGGGATGATGTTCTTCACAAACTATTTACAGAACTGGCCTATAGATACAAGTGAATAAATCTTTTAAATTGTATTCATTTTCATTTTATTTTGCTTTATTTTTGATTGGGTTTGGTCTTTGTGGTTGCATAACATTTTGATGTTTCAACTTGCAGAGACAGAGCTGGTGGATACACTAGGTTGTTAAGAACAAGAATACGTGTTGGTGATGCTGCACCTATGGCCTATATTGAGTGAGATATTTACCTTATTTTGCATTTAGCTCAAGAACCAGTTGGCTTCTGTTTATTTTGAATTTAAAATGTAAAGAAAATATATAGCAAAAGTTGCCTTGAAAAAGGCTATACTGTAAATAATTTGGCATTCCTATTAATCTGTACCATACAGTGAGGACATAAATAATTTTTGGGGTCTTGCTTTCATCTTGTTATTTATCTGACAAATTTCTATTTTCCCTTGGCAGGTTCATTGATAGGGAAAATGAACTTAGGCAATCAAAACCACCCACTCCACAGCTACCACAAAGATCAGCCATGGATCCCTGGACAAAGTCTCGGCTCAGTAGGCAGTTTGCACCCCCTAAAGAGGAGAAAAGCACCGACTCTGAGAATTGAAATAAGATGCCCTTTGGCTTATGTTTCCTTTCCCTTCTAAGTTCTAATAGAAAAATGAAAAATTTAGAGAAATTCCATGGATAAAGAAGTGAGTGGCATGGCATGATGGTGGTTGGGTCCAGAGGAGGTTGCTAACTAACTGTTTGACTACATCTGGTCTACTGCTAGGGCCCAAAAAACTCAAGTTTGATGGCTAACTAACTGTTTCATGGTTGTTTTGTTTGTCTTCTTTTCCCTCTAGAACCAAAAATAAAATAGACAACTACAATATTTTATAGTTAAGAGGATAATATATGCACAGAATATGGTTATGTACAACTCACGATATGGAGACTTTCGTAGCGATGGGTGCAAGGCTTCAACTCACTATCCATTTTTGTACGTCTCAAACAAGCATGCAGTTGCCCAAGTGACAAGTAGATTGCTTATATAGGTTCAATCTTAAGCTCTAATTGCCTTATCTCACCATTTTTTTATAATTAAAAAAAGTAGATTATAATTTAAATCTTATCTCTTCCCAGGTCACTTTGTGGTCTAATAACTGAGCCCTTGACCAAGTATTGGATGGACCAAGTGTTCCATGACTTGCAACATATCTTACAAAGAACGCTATTAAGAAAATAATTAATTTATTTCATTTTTTTTTAGTATTATGGTCTTCAGTCGGTAGTGTTAGATAAATTGTTTTATGATTATTTTTTTTAGTTAATTATTTTTTTTTGAGTGACAATGGAGACTACAGTAAGGTAGATCAGCCTAGGTTGTCCATAGCTGAACGATTCAAACCAAGAAGGCTAATAGGCCACTCCCATTGGGAATCAAATTTGTAACATTGTGGTTATCAAGTCAACAGTTTTGTTTAAAAAAAAAAAAAAGTCAAAAGTTTGACAAATTTGGGTGAGGTTGCCCTTGCTTTCGTTAATTTGGCAATATAGGAAGTTGTTGTGTTGTATTTTTCATATATACATACCTACATAGAATAAGTTACATTCATAAACAGATTGAATTGGAGTTTGACTTGGTTAAAATATGATGTTGAGTAGGCATCAGTGCAACTAAATGATGTTATGGACCACTCCACAGGCAGTGTGACAGGAAGCTGGCAAACCAACTTACAGAAATTAAAACTAAAGAAGTTGTTAACATGTTAATTGTGTTTTAATATGATATTATAATTTGTACTAACAACACAAAATGATTATATTTTCTCCATTTGGTTTAGGGAAGATAAGACTTATTAATCACAGATTTCACATCATAAACTGCAACTAAAACACATTGTTTTCCTTGACCTAATCCCATCTGCAGTTGCTCCCTTCAATTAAGAAATTAAAGCATCAAAACAATATATTAATCCGGCCCTTTGGGGGAAAAAAATCAATTATTTTTTAATATTATAAATAAATTAGTAGTAAGTTTGGTTTTAAGAAATTTTGGAAACACGAATGAATAGTTATACCGTCCAACTGTTTTTTGGCTTTTTTAATTAAGGTTTATTATGCCCTAGTTGTTTGGTCAGTGTCTCAGGGATATACAAGGTCCTCAAGGACATATTCAGGTCAACTGATCCATTCTCATTATTGCTATTTAAAAAATATTGATTAGAAAAAAGAAAAGGAGAAAATTGTTCTAATAATATTTTGTGAGTAATTAATTATTGGTTAGACTATACATGTCAACACTAAATTTGATACGAATGCTCGAATACTCACCAATTCACCATTTTGGTTACTCATATAATTAAACCAATGATCTCTTAACTTAATAGTAATCACAAAACAAAGAGTTTTTACCGGACTTTATCTTTAAAATCAAAGAGTCAAATTTGTTTAGTATGAAAAATAATTTATATATAAATATTTTTATCTTTATTTCTCCACTTTTTTCATTTCCCAATTCGAGAATGAAGTTGGTGAAATCAAGAAAAAGAAAAGATTAGATGGCATTATAGAGAAAACTAAATGGCTATATTAGTCTCTTATATTTTAGACTAGGGAAAATCACCATTTTGGTCTCTCAATTATTTCTCAATTGTCAATGTAGTCCCTAGTTTTCAATTTCAACTAATTTGATCCTCGAATTATTTAAAATTTCGTCAATTAAACCCTTACGAAGGATTAAAATGGTGATTTTCACATTTTAAAAATTTTGTCAATTTGATCATTGGAGGGGGTTTAATTGACAAAATTTTAAATAATTCGAGGATCAAATTAGTTGAAATTAAAAATTAGAGACTACATTGACAGTTGAAAAATAATTGAGACACCAAAATTGTGATTTCTCTTTTAGGGTATTTATTAGTTTCTGTTACATATGTGTATTACTAAGTGTAATTTTAGCTTGAGATATTATTACATTGGATTTTATTTATTGTAAAGAGGAAAAGAAAAAAGAATCATATATACAAACTAAGTGGATTAAGCAATTAAGCTTAAGTGTATCGTGTATGCACACACACAAAAGAACCAAAATAATAATAATGGGAATAAAAAGGATGGGATGGGATGGGATGGGGTGAGACGGGTAGCTAGAGGGCTAGAGTGAAAAATAAACACCCAATAAAAAAAAATAGATTAAGTGAGTTGAGAGGAAAAAAAGCAGATAAACATTGGCATCTTTTTCTATATTCTTGGAAGTTGTCAAAGTGGAATATTTGAAGCAAAGAAGTTGGTGAAAATACAGACATCTCACATCAAACACAAACACAAACACAAAAATATACAACACTTCTTAAGCATATAAATATATAAATAAATAAATAAATTTAGAATTTAATATTTAAGAATTGTGCGAGAAGTTACAATAGTGTCTGTCTATATTGGATCGAGTCTCCTCCTCCGATCCATTATGTGCATACAAATTAAAGCTAGCCTTTGTGTTTTGTTCAAAGCAAAGGGTTGTGACTTGTGAGCATCTGTCCCTCTCCTCACTCCCCTGCCCTGCCCAGATTAAAAGAAAGGTGAATTCTCTTTAGTTTGATCCAATTTTATTTCATGCAAGCAATATATATGATTGCTGCTTTTAATTCTACTCCTTTTATATTTCCCGTCTTTATGACACCATCTTTTCTATAATGGAAACTCTGATCTCATCTCTGATCTTGTACTGTTTCATTTGGATGTATGTGCATTTCATCACTTCTCTTCATCCTCATTTTCATTTCTCTGATCTTCTTCAATTCTGTTGAAGCTCTATCATATCCCATGTTTGTTTCATCGGACCCAATTTGATCATAATCTCATGGAGGCTAGAGCGAGATCACTGTGAGTTCTTTCTTGCTCATAATATACTATACATTCAGGCCTGTTTCCTTATATTTTCATGAATAACAAATTAAAGCTAGCAGCTAGATGCATATAGGAAAGTGACAGTAGATGATGCAGAAAGTTTATTTAAAGTACAAGGAAGTTGAAGTAGTTAGTTGCATCTTTTTCCCTTGATAAATCTTGAGAAATGATCGATCGAGCATTTTGAATTGGTAGGTGAGGATTAGAACATACAGAAAATGGGATTAGCTAGCTAGCTAGAGATAAAATATAATGGTTTTGAACTCTTCCAAGATTAGGTACAACAGATCAACTAAATTGCATATTTTAAAATTTTTCTGGTGATCTGATCATGGTGTTTGACTTTGAAAACTTTAATAAAACTGATACATATATATATATATGTGTGTGTTTCAGAGAAGATGCATATAAAAGAAAGCTAAAGAAAATCAAGGTTAAGGAAGTGATGAAGAAGCCTTTCCAATTCCCATTTCCAAAAAAGACAGCAAAGTTCAAGCTCCTTGCCTTAAAACTAGTGCTAGTTTGTATTGTAATTGCCACCTTCTTTATGGTTATCTCCTCACCAGTCGTCTGTCGCCACAACCATTATGCAACCCATACTGTTTCTCGGTACGATACATACTGCAGTCTCATTTTATATGTGTGTGTTCAATTTCTCAGTGGGGTACGTAGTGTATATATAATAATGCAGGGCTGAACTTGTGAACGTACAGGTGGATTTGGGGTTTATCAGATCCTAGATATGTATCGAATTTAGACATTGATTGGAGTGAAATCTCTAGAGTTGTTGAGAAGTTGCCAGAAAAAGAGAAGCTGCAAGGAGTTGGGCTTCTAAACTTCAACAAGACTGAAATCAGGAAATGGAAAGAGGCAATTCCTGGAGCAAATCACATGGCTCTGCAGATAGACTATGCAGACCGTAATGTGACTTGGGATTCGTTGTATCCCGAGTGGATTGATGAGGAGCAAGACGATGAAGTTCCCAGCTGCCCTTCACTGCCGAAGCTCCAAGTGCCAAGGAAACGAGTTGATCTCATTGCAGTTAAGCTCCCATGCAGAAATGAAGGGAACTGGTCCAGAGATGTAGCCAGGCTGCACTTGCAGCTTGCGGCTGCTCATTTAGCTGCTTCTGCTAAAGGCAATCGCGCTGTGCATTTGATTTTTGTCACCAATTGCTTCCCCATTCCTAACCTTTTCACTTGCAAGCAGCTCCTTGTGCGCCAAGGCAATGTTTGGTTGTACACACCAGATTTGAATGCTCTCAGGGAAAAACTCCAGCTCCCTGTAGGATCCTGTGAACTTGCTCTCCCATTTGGTGCCACAGGTCTGCTCTGCTAAAGTTTCCCCTTTTCTTCAACTTGTTAAAGAGTTGTATATTGAAAAATAAGAGAGAGACATATAGGATTTGTTAGATCAAATTATTATCACTACCCCAAAAGTTATAACTCGTAGCGAAAACACAACTTTATTTCCCCATCACATTTTCGAGAGGCAAGATGCTGAACTTGGCCCTTTACCAACCTCCACCAAACAATCTCTTAGCCACAAATTGTTGGACTTAACCTATTATCGGTCTTTGCACAACAATCCTTTCGGCACATGTCAGTCTTATACCACCTACCAATCTTAAATGCCGGCTCTACCACTTGTTAAATCAATCTATAGTTCCTAGCTGTGCAATTTTATTTTCTTATAGTTGTACTGCCATCACATTTTCAAGAGGCAGGTGCTAGACTTGCCCTTCATAGGCCTTTGATCTGTCTAACAATCTCTTTAGCCACCAATTGTTAGACTCTACCAGACATAAGTTAGATGAGGTAATTGAGTGTGGCATTATAGCACGTAGCTGAGTTGAGTAAAAATGAATAATTATTTGAATATGTATGTATATGCAGAAGTTGAGCAATCAGCAGGGCATCCGAATTGGAAGCGCGAGGCCTATGCGACAATCCTACATTCAGCTCACATTTATGTGTGTGGAGCCATAGCTGCAGCGCAGAGCATCCGTTTGGCAGGATCCAGGCGGGACCTGGTGATTCTTGTGGACGAAACGATTAGTGAGTACCACAGGAGTGGACTTGAAGCTGCAGGGTGGAAAGTGAGGACAATCCAGAGAATAAGGAACCCCAAAGCAGAGAAAGATGCATACAACGAGTGGAATTACAGCAAGTTCAGATTGTGGCAGCTCACAGACTACGACAAGATCATCTTCATCGACGCCGATCTGCTTATCCTCAGAAACATAGACATCTTGTTTCAGATGCCAGAGATCTCCGCCACAGGGAACAATGGCACGCTGTTCAACTCTGGGGTGATGGTAATCGAGCCATCAAACTGCACATTCAACCTCCTCATGAATCACATCAACGAGTTCGAGTCCTACAACGGCGGAGATCAAGGCTACTTAAACGAGGTGTTCACGTGGTGGCACCGGGTGCCTAAGCACATGAATTTCCTCAAGAATTTCTGGGTGGGCGACACTGAAGAGATCAAACGCAAGAAAACGCGGCTCTTTGCCGCCGACCCTCCCATCCTCTACGTCCTCCACTACCTGGGAAACAAACCCTGGGTCTGCTACCGCGACTACGACTGCAACTGGAACGTCGACATCCTGCAGGAGTTCGCCAGCGACGTGGCGCACCACAGGTGGTGGCGCGTGCATGACACCATGACGGAGGAGCTGCAGCAGATGTGTCTTCTCAGGTCGAAGCAGAAGGCGCAGTTGGAGTGGGATAGGAGGCAGGCGGAGGCGGGGAAGTACGCGGATGGGCACTGGAAAATCAAGATTCGTGATCGGCGGCAGAAGAAGTGCACTGACAGGCTGTGCAACTGGAAGAGTATGTTACGCCACTGGGGAGAAAAGAATTGGACGGATAATCCTTACTTCCACCCTTCGCCGCCTCTTTTACACCCACGGAAAAACAAGACACCAAAACTTTCTGCTTTGTGAATACAATACAATACATGTTAATTCTGTCTGTCTGGTTTTGTTCCCTTGTTTCACAATTTTAAGTTTGTACGTTCTTGCACCAATGTTCATCACACTTTCCGAGAGATTTAGCTTTAAATATATATATATATAGCTTCAAACATACATACCACTCCGCAGTGGTTCATTATCATCAGGTTAAAGCGATAATGAACATTTTCTCTCTAGAATAAAGCCATTTCTCTACCATTAAGTTCGGTTATTGTAGGCAAGTCTCTTCGCTCGCCCTAGCCGTTTCCGGCGGCTAGTGGTGGCGGCCAATGATGGAGGCTGCACCTGCCAACGCGAATCCAATCCCGGATGTTCAGATGGCGGGAGAGGACTCCAACCAACGCTCTAACAAGAAGTTCAAGTCCACAAAGAGATCATTTGCGGACACGGTGAGCGCTCATGCCACCATTAACGTTGAAGAGCCTACTCGGGAAGATGCCAATGAGTGAGCTTTTGAAGACCCTGACGTTGAGTCAAACTCGGAGATGGAGGAGTCTGAGAAGAACGATGGTAGACCAAGGGTGAATATATCGAAAGCCCTGCGAAAAGAACTATGTCAAGATTGGAAGATGGTCCTATTATCAAATGCCTGGGGAAAAACGTTAGTTTTAACGTTTTGAATCATAGGCTGCCCAACATCTGGGGGTTGCAAGGGCACCTCCATCTCATTGACATAGGATACAGATGTTTTGTTGCCCGTTTTGACAACAAAAAAGATTATCTTCATGTTCTTCTTGATGGGCCATGGAAGATTTTTGATAACTACTTAGTGGTTCAAAGGTGGGTTCCGGAGTTCAATCCGAGGACGGCTAAGATATCGAAGATGACAGTGTGGGTTCGCCTTCCTGGGCTATATGTGGAGTATTTTAGGGATGATATTATTAGGTCAATCCTCAACAATGTTGGCACGCAAACCCCTAAAACTTGATCGGACCACCATGGCCAAAGAAAAGGGCAGATTTGCTAGAGCGGCTATTGAAGTTGACCTCAATAAGCCTCTAGTTTCAGAGGTCTGGTTAGAAATACAGTTCAGACGATTGAATACGAGGGGCTGCACGTGGTTTGCTTTGGGTTTGGGATCGTTGGTCACCGAGAGCAGGCCTGCCCCCAGAACAAGAGCGACGTTCCGGACACGGTCAATGTGGATCCCAACCAAACGCTTGAACCGGAGAAGGAAAGCACTACCCATGCTACTCCTGCCGCTCCGGTAGCAACGACGGAGGAGGAGAAGAGGCAGTATGGCTCTTGAATGTTGGTTACCAGGAAATCCAAACCGGCAGAAAAAAAACCTCCTCCCCGGCAGCAAAAACAACGTGCCTCTTCGAAGCATTCTAACTCCAACAAGTTTGGAGTCCTCGCCAATGCCTCAGAACAGGGCGAAACTCACCATGCTGGGGTAGAGGTCCAGGGAAAAAGACAGTGGGGCTTGGTGAGAGTTCCAAAGGTAAGTCCCCTAACTCTTTCAACCCCAAACCCCCGTCTAGGCAACATCCCACCTGTTCGACGCGTAATGATAACCATCGCAACTCCAACACAGTTCCTAGGGGACGTGGTGGTTCTCCTGCGTCGACTAGTGGGAGAGGAGGGGGCCGTGGTGTCCCTAACCGGCCTGCCTGTCAACTTAATGAATGGCGCCCTCCCTTGGATGGGTCTGCTATTTTCCAGTTTGGTAGCTCTTCTCTTTTGCAGGGCTCTACTTTTAAGGTTCCTGGTCAAGGGACTACTAGCAAGGATGCTGTTTCTAGTTCCACGTCTGGGGGTGACGGTGCTCAAAATTCCTCTACCCCTTCCATGGTTGTTTAATGAAGCTGGCCTCTTGGAATTGTAGAGGGGTTGGTAATCGTGTGGTGAGGCGTCACGTGAAAGAACTCTTAAGCTCCTCCAACGTTGACGCGTTATGCCTTCTGGAAATTAAGACGGCGAGAGTTGATGCCATGGTTAACATGGCTGCAAAATTGAATTTTTCGAACCATTTCTTGGTTGATCCGATTGGCTTCGCGGGTGGTCTCTTGCTGGTCTGGAAGCAGGGGCTGATTGACCTGAAGCTTATTTCCCACTCCTCCCAAGTCATTCATACGAAGGTGATCTAGGGAGCTGATTCCTGCTTTGCTTCTTTTGCGTATGTCCAGCCGAACTTGATGGCCAAAACCAAATTCTGGGAAGATTGTAGTCGGTTTAGTAATGCTTGCAATGGTCCATGGATCCTTCTTGGAGACCTCAACGACATTGGTAGTGCCGATGAACAATGGGGCAGTGAAGTGGTCAATCCGGCCACTACTCGCAGATTTTTGGAATCGTATAACGAATGTGGTTTGATGGATCCTGGGGCCTCAGGCCCCTTTTTTACCTGGTGTAGGCGTTTGGGTAATCGGGTAGTGCAGAGGCGGAGACTCGACAGAGTTCTGTAGAATATGGAATCCCAAATCAACTTCCCTGAGGCCAAGGTAGCCGTGCTTCCTAGGCTCCATTTTGATCACCACCCGATCATGTTCATGAGTACGGCTGGCTCCCCTCCTCCTCGAGATAGTCGACCCTTCCATTTCGAGGCCGCCTGGCTTTCCAGAGACAATTATGATGAGCTTTGGAAATCTGCTTTGAGGGACAGTGGTGGCTCCTTTCTTGAGTTCATCAAGATCATCACAGCTAAAAGCAAACACTGGAATTTGAATGTCTTTGGTAATATTTTCAAACGTAAAAGGCAATTGGAAGCAAGGATTAAGGGTCTCCAACAGTCTCCTGATTATCCCAACTCGGAGGGGATTCAAAACTTGGAACATCACCTGATTTTAGATCTTAATAATGTCCTTGACCAGGAGGAAACTCTTTGGTTCCAAAAAGCTAGAGTTCAGTGGATTAGAGAGGGGGACTGCTATACCCGTTTTTATCACAACTCCGCTATTATTAAACGAAACAGAAACCGTATATGGTCCCTGAAACTTAATGGCGTTTGGACGGATGATGAGCCCACTCTCAAGATGCATGTAACTGATTTTTTCTCTGCTCTGTTTTGTAGGGTCCCAAGAAGCAATGAGGTAATAGTCTCGGCTGCGACGGGAGTTCAAAGAGTTCCTCCTGGGCAATCTGAGCCTCATGAGAATGGCGTCGATTAATGAAATAAAAAAGGCGATTTTTTCTATGAAGAAATTTGGAAGCCCAGGGCCTGACGGTATACAGGCTGCTTTCTATAAGCACTTTTGGAGTGAGGTAGGGACTTCTGTTACCTCTATGGTTAACCAGCTCTTCAAACTGGTATGGTTCCAAAAGATCTTCTTCAGGTGTTTATTACCCTTATTCCGAAGAAAGAAATCTCTGAGTTTGCCGCGGATTTCAGGCCGATCTCTCTTCTTAATGTTAGTTTTAAAATTATTTCCGAAGTTCTTGTGAATCGTATGAGACCTATGATGACTACAATTATTGGCCCGCACCAAAACAGCTTTCTTCCTGGTAGGTCTACTCTTGATAATATTATTCTGACCCAAGAGGTAGTTCACAGTATGAATCGGAAAAAAGGTAAAAAAAAAGGGCTTATGGTGGTCAAAGTTGACCTCCACAAGGCCTACGATAGTGTGAATTAGAAGAACTTCCTGGAAAACACCCTTGATTTTTTCTTTTGGGTTCCCTAGAAGTTTCACCAATCTCATTCTCTTTTCTCTTCGCGAGAGCAGCATCTCTATTCTCTGGAATGGTGGGACCACCCCGACTTTCCCCCAAGTCGTGGGCTTCGTCAGGGTGACCTGCTTGCCCCCTACTTGTTTAATTTGGTCATGGAGAGACTTGCTATCGAGATCTAGTGCGAGGTCACTCGCAAAGCCTGGAAGCCCATCTCTCTAGCTAGAGGAGGGATTGGGGTGCCCCACTTGTTTTTCGCTGATGATCTTATGTTATTTGGCAGTGCAACTGTTTGTCAGACCCGAATTATGCTCAAATGCTTAGCCCAGTTTGGTGACGCGTCTGGGCTCAAGATTAACCTTTCGAAATCACAAATTTTTTGTTTCCCTAATACTAGTGCAGATATGAAACGCATCATTGGTGACTCCATGAACATTCCTGTTACTAGCCACCTTAATTGGGTCGTACCTTGGAATCCCGATTCTTCAAGGTAGGGTATCCAAGGACACCTTTGCCTCTGTCTTAGACAGAATGAGGAGAAAACTTTCGAACTGGAAAGCCAACTCTCTTAGTATGGCATGTAGAAGAGTATTGGTCCAGTCGGCTCTTGCAACCATGCCGACCTACACCATGCAGTCCCTGACCCTCCTAGTGAGCACTTGCAATGACATTGATAGGGTTTGTAGAAATTTCCTGTGGAGGCATTATGATGATACTAGGAAAATTCATACTGTTAATGAAACTAGACAAGCCAAAGATGTCAACCTCGGCTTCTTAATGAAACTAGCATGGCAAGTCTTCTCCCGCCCAGATAATTAGCTCTGGGTCCAAGCTCTCCGTGATAAATATATTAGAAATGAGAACTTCCTCAATATTTAGGCACGATCCGACAATTCTTGGGTTTGGAAAGGCATTCTTAAAGGCAAACCAGTCCTTGCTCGTGGGGTCAAATACAAAGTTGGAACGGGTACATCCATTAAATTTTGGATTGATGGTGGACGGGTGATGGCCCTCTTACTGACCTACCAGGTGTCACCCTCCCTCCTAACCAGGTGATGGTTAATCACTTCATCAAGGATGGAAATAAATGGGACTTTAACGCATTGGAAGGGACTCTACTAGAAGACACATTGAGCTGGCCCATAAGGCTATCGCGCTTCCCACGGAGGGTAATCAAGAAGACACATTGAGCTGGCCCCATTCAGGTACCGGGCTTTTTTCTGTTAAATCCTCTTATGATTTTATTGCAGGTTACCACAGGGATAATGATGACTATAACTAGCTATGGAAGATTCGGTGCCTTGAGAGGATCAAGCTTTTCCTGTGAAACTTCTTCATAATGGCCTCCTAGTCAATGCGGAAAGAAAGCGACGTGGGTTGACGGATGATAGTGGTTGTCCATGGTGTGATGGAGAAGAGGAATCGCTTGACCACAATTTCCGACAGTGCGTTCGAGCTAGAAGCTGCTGGTTTCTTTGCGCCCCTCCAATTACTCTCACGGCAAACAACCATTTCCCCCCTGATGCAATGGATCAAGATGAACTGTGATGGCCGTAGCAGACACCATGGTCAAAATGGTTGGCATATGTTTTTCCCCTACCTCCTCTGGCAAATCTGGACGGGTAGAAATGAATGGATCTTTAACTCCAAAAATACTCCACCGTCTGAGATCGTCAAACGTGCATGGAATCAGACCTGTGAGGCTCGTTCCTTCCTCTCGAGGCATCATGAAGGCTTGACGACCAAACAACTCTGGATTAGTTGGTCCTCGCCGACTTCGGGCGTCTTCAAGCTTAATACGGATGGTGCGTATAAATCCAAATCCGCCATGGCAAGCGCGGGAGGACTTATCAGGGACCATGACAGGGCTTGGGTTGCAGGGTTTGTCACCAAGATTGGAACTACATGTAAGTTTATTCCCACATATATAATATAATATAACATATTATATTATTAAGTGATTGTGGTGCAAGTAGATGATTAAGTCAATTAGTGATTTAGTCAGTTAGGCAACTCAGGATATTCAGTTTAGCTAACTGAATATCTACCTATATTGATGACATGTAGGCTTTTTAAGCAATATAGTCCTCCCACTGCTCCCGAATACTGTAGGCTTTTTAAGCAATATAGTCCTCCCACTGCTCCTGTATTCAGAATACGCACACCATCTAGTATTCAGGAGAAAGTGGTAGTCAATATAATGCTAACATTTGGTATCAGAGCCTTATTTATCTCTGCCTGGTTGATTGTATTGCCTATAATCAATGATAATTTAGTTTCATATACATCAATTTATTTTTTTGTTTTAAGTTTTGTGTATCAGTATTTCGAAATCTGCATAAAAGTATATATCTTGATATAATTAAGTAATTTGCCTTTCATGTTTCGAAATCTGCATGCATACTGTCGGTGATTTTGAAATCTAATTTCAACATCAAGAATGATTTCATTGCCTTCATATTCCCTTTGGAATTCATAAATATTATCTCCTTTGTTATGGAATTCATTGGAGAATTGTCGACAAGTTGGGTGGTTATTTGACGACCTGTATTGGCGGCGATGTGACGAAATTGACGGCGACATAAGGATGGTGGCCGGTGTGTCCTCCCTCGCCATTCCTCGTCCAGAAATATGCAGTTGTTTGCAGCTGCGGCTTCGGTTCTCTGCTGTGAGCCTTGCTGTTGGCCTGGGAGGACACCGCCATAGGCGTTGCGGTCGGCTGGTGTACGCTGGCATCAGCGGTCGTGCGGTGCGGAGAGACGACTGATGCAGGCTGGCTGGATTTCCGGCGGCTTCGCTGTTTGAGTGGCCGACCGCTGTCTTCGCTGATGCAGTTACGGCAGTTGGCAGCGGATGGACGGCTACGCGAAGAAGACGAACGGAGGTGCACTGTCCATCGTTGAGATCCTGTTGCTTCTTCCTTCTGCTTCATCGGCGCTGCAATGGAGAAGGGGAAGAAGACGCCGTGGCGTCGGTTTCGGCTTTGGAAGAAGGAGTACGTATAACGTACTGGTACGCTCCTATTAAAGTGGATTTGCAATTATCTTTATTTACATATATATGTTTATTTGCTTATTTAATATTACTTATTAAATTTTGGTAAATGGTAATTATTAAGTTTATTATTGCCTATTAATATTACCTAATTTAATATTGTATATTAATTTTGGCAAATGGTAAATCAATGATAATTGCTTATTTTTTTGAAATTTTAATGTCTTTTAGTCATTAATTTTGGCATTAAAAATTTTAAATTGAGATTAATTATGGCATTATTTTTAATTGAATTATTGCCATTGTTAGTACAATTACAGTAAAAAATTTTTCATGTTTACAAACCGCTATTATGTGCTTTATTTGTCGAAATTGTTAATTATAATATTTTCGGCATTAATGATTTTTCAGAAATAATAATTTTAGTATTTGATACAAATTCAATTGTCATTAGTTGCTCCTTAATTATTATTTTTTAAATAAATATGATTACCTTTTACTAATTAATATTAATTTATTACTTATTTTCATAATTATAAAAGGTTATGAATCGGAGCCTTTTTGTGCATAATGACAATTATTAAGTTTTTTGTTTATCCTTATTTGGTTAAAATCTCTAAGTAATAATTTTGTATATATTACCGTAAATATATTTCTGAAAAATATTTTAAAAGCTTGCGGTTTGTGGAGTTGTTTACATGTTTAGTCCTATTTGCTTTGGGCTTTAGAACATAGTTTGGACGACCCGTTAAAGATTACTGTCTTGTACCCATTTTAAAGTCATTAAATATTATAGTTATTGTTTTGGCCATTAAGGATTATGACTATTATTTAAGTTGATTATGCTTTATTCTATTAATAGTTTTTAGGGCCTTAATAATAATTAATATTAAGTTTAATTATTGTGTAGTGATAT
>CP025646.1:9714246-9757733 GCA_003576665.1 Ipomoea trifida
TCATCATCTTATGGCTGCCCATTGCCCACAAATTAGGGCTCAATAGGGCTTCCACCAAAAATCCAGAATCATCAATTCATCATTCATTCATAATTCATTCATACAGACAATTAGACAAAGGGACAATAAGGCTTCCGGCTTCCACCATAAAAAATCATTCATACAGAAAATGCCCAAAAATTACTCAACAGTCAACCATCAACATTCATTATTCACATGGTTACATTCAAAATTTACGAATATACCTCCGAATTTTTACAAATTCATCACACATGAAAAGCCCCAAAAATTAGGGTTCATGCAAGTATGAAGTATGCAACATCATAGTATCAACATACTAACAGATAAACAGACTAACAGGCAACTAACATCATTTCAGAACATATAAAATAAATTAGAAGTTACTTGTTTTCTCAATTTTCCCCTCTGAGAACGAGGGCTTCAAGCAATCAAGCCTTCAAATTAGGGTTCGGGCAAGGGGCTTCCACCACCGATTACGTCGCCGACTCGCCGTCGAGCCTAGACCACCAACGATTGATACTGCAGAGGACGGGTTTTGCACACACAAAGAGGACGAGGGACGAGAGACTAGCGATGAAATTACAGAACTCACTATCCCAGGTCTCAAAGATTGAGACTCTGAGAGAATCAGAGTTGAGAGAGTTGAGAGAATCAGAGAAATGAATCGGAGAAATGGAGAACGACGAAGAGTCGAAGACAGGGAAGTGGGAACACTCAGAACAGAGAAGGGAGAGGGAGACGCGTAGGGCTGCTGGCTGCACAAATGAACCTTTGTGACAAACCCTAAACTTTAGAATATATATATATACAAGCTCAAACGACGTCGTTCTATATATACATATACACACATATATATATAGTTCGGGTTTCGGACGGGTTCGGATGCGAGAAACCCTAACCCAACCCGATCCCAATTACCCTTCTTCAAATGGCGGATGCGGATCGGATATCCGCAATTTATTTCGGTTGGCTACCGAATGGGTGGTGCGGGTTCGGGTTCGGGCGGGTTGTTCGGTTTGGACGGGTTTTGCACAGCCCTACTATTAAGTGATTATTCATAACGGTACTTGAGTGTTACCAATAAAGTTACGTACCATTGGGCGTTGCATTGAGGGTATTTTCAACGGCGAGTAGCTTAATTAACTCTTCGCGAAAATGGAGGAATTTTGGAAGTTTTTTTCGCAATTGATGCCAACACCGTTGAGATATGTGATTTGCATCATTAAGGTACGCATATCATTAATTACCATTTATTACTATTGGTAATTACTGCTATAGTTGTTAACCGTTTTTGAAATAGTCACATTTTATCTTTAAAGATATGGAAACATTAAGATATGTATTACCATGTTTGTTGTTGTTAAAGGTTAATGGTGATTATAATGCTCCTTATTACTATTAATATTTTAATTAATGAAAACATTAATTTTATGGTATTAAATCAATACATTGTTTCCAAATCGATTTATGTGGCATTGTTTCGGTTAAGAAAATATTATAGACATTATTATTTTCTAGCCATTAATATTTTTTCGGACTTTTAAGTTTTATTAAATTTTAAAGTATATATCCAGAAATGTTTTAACGGTTTAACTATTGTTTTTCTACATTTAGTCTCCAAATTAACATAATAATGTTGTTATGGCTATTTATGGCTTTTTTGGATCATTTGCAATTTTATGCCATTAACAATACTATTAATTGAGTTTTGGAGAGTGATTTTGAATCAATTCAGAATTTTAGAAAAACATATTTTCTAGGCAACTGACTATTGCCATTATTGTACCTCTATCACATAATTTATTTAGTATTTGAATTATGATTTTAGATGTTATTGCTCACATTTAGTAAGTATGAATAATTGGTGTTTTTTCATACTCTTTTAGATTGTTTTATGCATTCAGTCACACTAAGTACATAATATTAAGTTTAATTATGTAATTAGAATTTGTGAGTTTAGCCTATTTAATTTCTCATTAATTTGATTTTATGCATTAAAACATTCTCACGTGGGCTTATAGTCTTAGATCTTTCAGAGTATATATCCATATTCAAATTTTTGGATTTCTTTTGGTTTGAAGCCATACTAGTTTTGAATATTAATTGTATACTTTGATGTTATTGCTCATATTAAAATTGTTTTTTTAGTTATGCAATTTATTTGTGACATATGAGTTTATTTAATTTTATGCATATATGTTCTAAGCATAATATTTTATTTTATGCAATTTCATTATGCCTTTAGAAAGCATAGTTTGAGAATGGATTTGGATCCTTATTAATTAGAACTTTATGCATAAAATTAGTTGCGGTAGTGTCTTAATTATTTAAGCACATTTAGTCCGTTAATTTAGTTCACCAATTTAAGCCTAAACCATGAGTGAACCTCTATTTTGATTCAAAACTCTCAAACTACTATACATTGAATGTGAAAACACATGAACCGGGGAAGCTTCCTGGGGAGGAATACTAGTTCTCTGGCCCTGGCTTAAACGCCTTGCTGGCTTAACCCGCCATATTGCTACTAGTCCCCTTGAGATGCTACTCTGTCTAAGGAGTTGGTATTTAACTAAGCTTCGTCTTGACCAACTTTCCTGGGAGTATACTTGGAAATTGTCTATCACATGTCAGTATAGTTTGTTTGTTAGGCTTTAAATTTCTCTTTAGTCAAAGTGATTGCAATTTTAAGTTTATTAAAGAGTAGCCACAACATCTTTAATTTACTAAAAGTTGTCTAAAGTTCAAATCACATAAAGATGGCAATGATAGTTGTCTAGTGATCTTATAATTTTAATTAGTTGGGGAGTAGCCACAGCATCCTTAATAAGTTAAAATTATATATTGAGTTGTTGGATCACATAAAGTTTTAGACATATCGGTTGTGATTAATTGTATGTAATATGATGGAATTTAGCCCACAGACAATTTCGTTATATTTGTATGATTAATCAGGATGAAATACTGGACTATGATCATAATTTAGCCCACAAGCAATTATGTTTCGGAATGTAGTTTAGTAGTTTTATCAGTGATGATAGAAATAAAGAATTTTATTTACTTTGTACTCATTTGTAGATAATTTCCATCCCTATCATGAAGTTTAATTTTATGATGTAAACTTTGGATCATATTTCTTAATTTGCCCACAGGGATTAAGAAGAGGTACATGATTTCTTAAGTTTTTATCAATAACGGTTGTAATGAATCTAATTGAATTAAAACTTTAGCCCACAGGCAAGTTTCATGTCACTTGATTCTTCAACTCATTTGATAATTATTTCATCATAAAATTGCAGTTGGATCTAATGTGAGTAAAACTTTAGCCCACAGGCAAGTTTTATGTCACTAGATTCTTCTGTGTATTTCATAATAAAATTATTATCGGGTTCTCATTGAATTTAATAGAATTAAAACTTCAGCTCACAGGCAAGTTTTATGTCAATAAATTCCTCAACCCATAAGATAATAATTTTATCAATTTCTTAGAATTTATAAATTATAATTGTAAGTTTCATGGTTTAATTTGCATTGGCAAAACATGTGTCTGGTTACTTCCCAAAATTTAATAACCACCTTTATCAATTATTTCACGAATCTTGCTCGATTCTTTGAACTATCTGTAGTTAGTTACGTGATATATATAATATACCTCTTTTTTGGATTTCAAGAATAAAATGTACCTTTTGAGCCAAATTCCAACTTGGTTTTGGAAGGTGTATTTTGTTTTTTTTTAGTATGTCCAACTATGGTGGAGAATTATATCTTCATTGTTTAGTTGGACTTTAATTGGAACCAAATATTGATTATTTAGTATGCCCAACTAATGGTGGGGAATTGTATCTTCATTTATTAGTTGGACAAATCAATTATGAGTGTGTATATCATTAATTTTGCTGAAGAATATCTTAATCAGTGGGAGTGATCATTTAGAAAAAGCAAGATCATTAAGATACTCCACTAAAGATTATGAATTTGTTGTCATTCATGCATCTCAAATTGGATTGTATGTCAAACAATTAAGTCCAAAAGGTTCCACAAGTATTAATCTAGCTTGTATTTGTTCACATAATAAACTCATAAGTTCAAATTAACGTTTGGTTGTACAACATATTTATGAAAATGTTGTAACAATACTAATGGTTTATTAAAGCAAATACATTTAACTTGTGGTGCACTGACAATTAATAAATTCTTTAGCAATTAATAGAGTCTTCAGTTTCTTTAAAATTGATCCTGGGCTGCTTTAGTTTGTGAAGGCTCAAAACAATTTTGTAAGACATATAAGACTCATAATGTCCAGTTTATTTTGAGGTGGACCTTGAGATTATTTGGAAAGTTATGGTGTATGTTTAAGAGTTCAAACTTAAGACTCATAATGTTTTGTTATTTTGTGACTAAGCTATCTTTCGGTTATTTTGATGAGTGGGAGTGACAGACGTGTCAACTCCAAACTCTTAGCCATAATGGAGATAGTGTTAAAGTTATAAACTAGTCATAGAATATACTTAGCATTATGCTAACAGATTCCTACTTCAGGCATGCTTTTAAAGATTTTAGGGATCATACAGTGCGCATATTTTCTTATGCAAATTTGGATGATTTCTTTTTTAGTTGCGCATATACATTTTATTTGAGAAACATCCATTAAGGGACTGAGAATAAACGTAGGGTTTGTTCATAAAGTAACCTAAGTTAGAGAATCTAAATGCATGTGATCATAGAAGATAGTACTCTCTTGAGAAGAGGACATATTACTATGGTTCTGTATTTTGTTCTTTGATGGAGGTTGTGCCAAGTACTTGCACCAAGTGGGAGAATGTAAGTTTATTCCCACATATATAATATAATATAACATATTATATTATTAAGTGATTGTGGTGCAAGTAGATGATTAAGTCAATTAGTGATTTAGTCAGTTAGGCAACTCAGGATATTCAGTTTAGCTAACTAATATCTGCCTATATTGATGGCATGTAGGCTTTTTAAGCAATATAGTCCTCCCACTGCTCCTGTATTCAGAATACGCACACCATCTAGTATTCAGGAGAAAGTGGTAGTCAAAACGTAACGTACTCTAATATTATTATTCAGGTTTACCATTGGCAGTTCCAACAACTATGGCTAGAGACGCTCCTAAAGCTTCCGCTGTTACGAGTCAGGTTCCCCGTATTTATGTATTTATATGTTTTCTTTAGTTTATGTTAGTCAATATAATGCTAACATTACAAGCAGCTTCATTGCTGAACTTTGGGGTTTAAGGAAGGGGCTTGCCATTGTCAAACAGCGTGGTCTAAATAGGATCATCATCGAAACGGACTCAGAAGCTTTACTCAATGCGATCAGGAGTGTCGAGGGTTCCAGGCCTGAAGCGGCGACCTTGATTCACGATTGTAATCGCATCCTCGAACAAATCCAGGACTGGGATCTAACCCACACACTCCGGGAAGGAAACAAATGTGCATACTTTCTTACCAATTTGGGCCAACACAGAGACTGGGGCACTCACCTTCTGACCGATTCCCTTGATGGCATCTTGAATCTTTTAGAGCAAGACACAAGAGCTGTGGCTACTCAGCGCATTTATTAACTTTCAGGGTCCCTTTCACCAAAAAAAAAAAGAAGAAAAAAAACATAGCACTCCGCAGTCAGCAACTGTACTATTGGTGAAAAATAACTATTTTATCGACACTTACGGTAATTGCTGATGCGAAATGGAATGATCCTTAATTTACACGACAAAAAGCACATCAAATAAATTGTTATGTGGAGAATATATAGTGTAATTAAAACTCTAATTCAGAAAAGGGACGCGATGAGTTTTCAATTTTGAGGCTTGCTCATATATTTATTTATTTATTTATTTATTTATTTGAATCATACAAACTATTGAAGGAATGCCCCACAACTATTTTGCGGTATGCAGTGTAATTACCTTTCCTTTGACAAAGCTGGAATAGTTGCGATGCATTCAAGTAGTAGTTGCGGTGCATTTCTTGACAAAGCTAGAGTAGGTGTGTCCCGCCTTTCTTGTTGGCCAATCCGACAGATTTAGTCCGTTTTGAAAACTCTACTTAAAAGTTCTTTAGTTAAATTGATGCTCGAATTAAAAAGAAATAAAACAGTGCCATGTTAGTGTCAATGAGCATTATGGGCACTTTGGTCTGTCCTTATTAAATCGGCTATTTAAAATATAGTCAATACATTTTCCTCAAAAAATATAGTCAATACATGAATGGTGTCCCACATGGCATCAACAAAGTGCAGGTTTACAATGCCATTAAAAAATGTGAATTTCTCCACTAGTCCACTCAATCATAAATTTTAACTTATTAATGAAAAATTCAAAATTTTATCTAAATTTCAAACTTGTTGGTATTATAGGCACGATTACTTAAAAATGCTTAGTACATGAATGGTGTCCCACATCAACAAAATATATGCTTACAATGCCATTAATTATAAAATTTTGAATTTCTCCACTAATCCAATCAATCATAAATTTTTAGCTTACTGATTAAATTTTTTAACTTATGATATAATTATATTCAAATATTAAAATTTGATAATTTAAAATTAAACATTTACATCTCGTGACAATTATTTCAAATGATGCCTAACAATTATATCTAAATCTTTAAATTTTGGGTATTTAATACAAAATAGTTGTATCTTTTGACAATTATATTCAATTAAAATAACTAACTAAAAAAAGATCAACAAAAAATGATTTTGTTGAATTGGTGATATGTGCTCAGTGAATTTGCTAACAATAGACCTAGAAAGAAATTTAAAGTTTCATACGTACTCAACGTACCTTTCAAACAAAATAAATTATTGAATCTCATATGCGTCCGAAGTTCCAACTTCGGACGCACGAAGGTCTACGCTACGTACCAGCTGCGTCCGAAGTGCAAACTTTGGACGCAGCTGGTCCATTTTTAAAAAAATTAAAATAAAAAATAATTAAATAATGAACATTTTAATTACAAAAATGCCACCGCATCACTTTACGCGTCCGGAGTTGAAACTCCGGACGTAAATTGTCCTATATTTTTGATCAATTCTGTACTAGTGGGAGATAGTGTTAAAGTTATAAACTAGTCATAGAATATACTTAGCATTATGCTAACAGATTCCTACTTCAGGCATGCTTTTAAAGATTTTAGGGATCATACAGTGCGCATATTTTCTTATGCAAATTTGGATGATTTCTTTTTTAGTTGCGCATATACATTTTATTTGAGAAACATCCATTAAGGGACTGAGAATAAACGTAGGGTTTGTTCATAAAGTAACCTAAGTTAGAGAATCTAAATGCATGTGATCATAGAAGATAGTACTCTCTTGAGAAGAGGACATATTACTATGGTTCATGTATTTTGTTCTTTGATGGAGGTTGTGCCAAGTACTTGCACCAAGTGGGAGAATGTAAGTTTATTCCCACATATATAATATAATATAACATATTATATTATTAAGTGATTGTGGTGCAAGTAGATGATTAAGTCAATTAGTGATTTAGTCAGTTAGGCAACTCAGGATATTCAGTTTAGCTAACTAAATATCTGCCTATATTGATGGCATGTAGGCTTTTTAAGCAATATAGTCCTCCCACTGCTCCTGTATTCAGAATACGCACACCATCTAGTATTCAGGAGAAAGTGGTAGTCAAAACGTAACGTACTCTAATATTATTATTCAGGTTTACCATTGGCAGTTCCAACAACTATGGCTAGAGACGCTCCTAAAGCTTCCGCTGTTACGAGTCAGGTTCCCCGTATTTATGTATTTATATGTTTTCTTTAGTTTATGTTAGTCAATATAATGCTAACATTACAAGCAGCTTCATTGCTGAACTTTGGGGTTTAAGGAAGGGGCTTGCCATTGTCAAACAGCGTGGTCTAAATAGGATCATCATCGAAACGGACTCAGAAGCTTTACTCAATGCGATCAGGAGTGTCGAGGGTTCCAGGCCTGAAGCGGCGACCTTGATTCACGATTGTAATCGCATCCTCGAACAAATCCAGGACTGGGATCTAACCCACACACTCCGGGAAGGAAACAAATGTGCATACTTTCTTACCAATTTGGGCCAACACAGAGACTGGGGCACTCACCTTCTGACCGATTCCCTTGATGGCATCTTGAATCTTTTAGAGCAAGACACAAGAGCTGTGGCTACTCAGCGCATTTATTAACTTTCAGGGTCCCTTTCACCAAAAAAAAAAAAGAAGAAAAAAAACATAGCACTCCGCAGTCAGCAACTGTACTATTGGTGAAAAATAACTATTTTATCGACACTTACGGTAATTGCTGATGCG
Source organism: Ipomoea trifida (assembly GCA_003576665.1). Classification (NCBI taxonomy): domain Eukaryota; kingdom Viridiplantae; phylum Streptophyta; class Magnoliopsida; order Solanales; family Convolvulaceae; genus Ipomoea; species Ipomoea trifida. Next base: position 9,722,589 of record CP025646.1, read on the forward strand.
AAATGGAATGATCCTTAATTTACACGACAAAAAGCACATCAAATAAATTGTTATGTGGAGAATATATAGTGTAATTAAAACTCTAATTCAGAAAAGGGACGCGATGAGTTTTCAATTTTGAGGCTTGCTCATATATTTATTTATTTATTTATTTATTTATTTGAATCATACAAACTATTGAAGGAATGCCCCACAACTATTTTGCGGTATGCAGTGTAATTACCTTTCCTTTGACAAAGCTGGAATAGTTGCGATGCATTCAAGTAGTAGTTGCGGTGCATTTCTTGACAAAGCTAGAGTAGGTGTGTCCCGCCTTTCTTGTTGGCCAATCCGACAGATTTAGTCCGTTTTGAAAACTCTACTTAAAAGTTCTTTAGTTAAATTGATGCTCGGAATTAAAAAAGAAAATAAAACAGTGCCATGTTAGTGTCAATGAGCATTATGGGCACTTTGGTCTGTCCTTATTAAATCGGCTATTTAAAATATAGTCAATACATTTTCCTTCAAAAAATATAGTCAATACATGAATGGTGTCCCACATGGCATCAACAAAGTGCAGGTTTACAATGCCATTAAAAAAATGTGAATTTCTCCACTAGTCCACTCAATCATAAATTTTAACTTATTAATGAAAAATATTCAAAATTTTATCTTAAATTTCAAACTTGTTGGTATTATAGGCACGATTACTTAAAAATGCTTAGTACATGAATGGTGTCCCACATCAACAAAATATATGCTTACAATGCCATTAATTATAAAATTTTGAATTTCTCCACTAATCCAATCAATCATAAATTTTTAGCTTACTGATTAAATTTTTTTAACTTATGATATAATTATATTCAAATATTAAAATTTGATAATTTAAAATTAAACATTTACATCTCGTGACAATTATTTCAAATGATGCCTAACAATTATATCTAAATCTTTAAATTTTGGGTATTTAATACAAAATAGTTGTATCTTTTGACAATTATATTCAATTAAAATAACTAACTAAAAAAAAGATCCAACAAAAAATGATTTTGTTGAATTGGTGATATGTGCTCAGTGAATTTGCTAACAATAGACCTAGAAAGAAATTTAAAGTTTCATACGTACTCAACGTACCCTTTCAAACAAAATAAATTATTGAATCTCATAATAATTTAATTTTTTAAAAACAAAATTCATAATTTTCATCTTAAGAATAACATTTAATTGTCTCTCTCACACCTATATATAATGAAGAAAAGAAGAACAAAGAAGATAAATATGTCTTTGGATTAGACCACGAAGTGTCTTGAGCAGGTCACCACTAAGTGTCCTGAACAGGTCATAATTGTAAGAATCATCTTTAAGTCCGTAAGAAAAATATGGCTTTAATTTAATCAATTCAACAACTAATTGAAATGGATTACAAGTCTTCTATTTATATAATTCTAAATAAGGGAAAAATGGTATAGAATACTATGCTAAAAAATAAATCGTAAATTACAACGTTATTCTAGAATGCATAAAAATGATAGTCAAATGAAAATTAAAGGAATAAAAATCAACTATCTTGACAAAATCAAATCACCTCACCAACATATAAGAAAAAGCCTTGATAGCATTAACTTTGCGATTTATTGCACCTACTCACCTAGACATGCCAAACCAATTTGTGTGGACCAGGGTCCATACAGCTGTGTGGACCATACTATTAAATAATGTACATTCAGTATAAAATTAATGTACTTTTAATATGACAAACACCTTGTGCTCAGATGACATGTAGTGACTCTTCTATATGAGAGGTCATGAGGTCAAGCCTCAGTGGAGTACTGACTCTTTGTAACCTTCTACAGGTTCAAAAAATGTACTTTTATTTATGATTCACACAACACTATGTAAACCATGGTCCACACAATAATTTGCACCAAAACGGAGCTCCACATCATCATAGGTTTAGAGGCAATTTATATCGTGACCAGTATTTTGTATTAGGGAAATTAATGTATAGTTTTTAATTGGCAATTTATTTGTTAATTAAGTGATCTAATTAATTATGCCTAAGGTATAGTTTTTAGTGTTGTTTATTTGCATGTGATGATTGGTTCATATTTATTCAAATAAAATATGTTAGAGATGAGAAAATCAAGGCAAGATGTATTTGAGTGAGTTACCTTGATTTGAGGAGATCAAATACATGGAAGGAGCTCAGATATTCAAGTATAAATAGAGATGAAGCTTCAGAGTTTAAATGGAAGATTTCGTACAAAAGATCGCAAAGTTCCCTGCTGTTTTAACATTAAGCTCTACTGTTATAGTCTTAGCCTACTGTTTTAATATGTAAAGTCTGTTACACTAATGCAGACTCAAGATCATTGTAATATGGCTTCTTAGACTAGTTTTGTGTTGTTGTCCTATTACTACATCAAGTGTAAGACTTGTTGATTGGCCCGGGAAAGCTGAAGAAGTTGACACACTACCAACTCAGGAGATGGTGATGTTTGTAGGTGTAATAGATTAGGCCATCATGGAGGATGGATATCTGGTGAACCTTGTAACATCTTTGATCATCTAGTGGAGTTGGGTTTCACCTTTGTGTGGCCCCGTAGACGTAGGAGAAGGTGCTCCGAACTGCGTGAACATATCCTGGTTCATTTATATTTCCTGCACTGTTTTTATTATTTATTGTTTCTAATACAGTGATAAATACAGTCGATTAATTTGTTTTAAAAACAAAGTAGGAACCAAGTAGGATATCACCTGCATTCAAGATTCACAATCTTTCAATTGGTATCAGAGCACGGGGACTTAATTTATTAGTCTAGCGATCTGGGTGCTTTTGTGTTTCTTGAACTCAGGTTCTCACATCGTTTTTGTGTTTTTTAATTGTTTGTTTGTTTTGGCTTATCTGTTTTTGAACATTCTCATTGTGTGTTAAGTGTGTCAGGATGGATAGGCGTAAAACTCCTCCTGAGTTAACAGGTGATAACTACGCTTACTGGAAAGCTCGGACAAGAATGCATCTAAAAGCTCTAGGTGATCGAGTCTGGACAGCCGTCCTAACGAGTTGGGAACATCCCAAAAAGACGGGTGCAACGGAAAATGATCCCAAAGTGCTCAAACCAGAAGTTGAATGGGATGCGGCTGAAAGAACCCTTGCTGGTTATAATAATCAAGCTTTATATACTATTTACTCGCTAATGCATGAAAGTCAATTTACTCTAGTTGCAGGTTGTGATTCTGCAAAAGTCGCGCGGGAAATATTGGAAACCACCTATAAAGGCACCGACTCGGTAAGACAATCAAAGTTACAGTTGGTTCATTCAGATTTTGAAGATCTAAGGATGAATGAAAACGAAAACATTACAAGCTTCAACGAACGTGTTCAAGAACTGGCAAATCGAGCTGCTGTGCTAGGCGAGCTATTTCCCCAACAAAAATTGGTCAAGAAAGTCTTGCGTTCTCTACCACTACGTTTTCGAATGAAGGTGACTGCTATCCAGGAAAACGCCGGTTGGGAAGATAAAACACGTGCAGCGTTGATGGGAAGTCTTAAGACCTAAGAAATGGAGATCCTGACTGATCATACAAAGAAAGAGAAATCTGTTGCATTCAACGCTGAAGGACAAGACTTCGACTTGCCTGATACAGATGAGCTTTCTGATGATCCTGTTAGCTTATTATCTAAACATTTTTCTAAAATTTTGAAACAGGTTAAGCAAAAGAATTACACACAAAATTCTAGGGTGCAAAATCAGAAAGCGATAAACTCAAGTAGCTTAAAAGGTGTGACAAAATCTGGAGGATCAACGTCAAGATCATCTGGCTCACGTACCGCTAAACCTAAAGACAAAGCGAACAAGGGCATCCGATGCTATGAATGCGAATGATTTGGACATGTTCAGGCCGAATGTGCAACATACTTACGAAGAAAGAAGTCCATGACGGCCCTAACCTAGAGCGACGATGAACCTGAATCAGAAGCTGCTGGGTCAGACTCTGACGAAATTTCTGGAAATTTTGTGGCCTTCACCGCAATAGCTGATGTTGATCCTGACGCAGAAATCCTACTGAAGGCTAGTCTAGAACGTGAGGAAAAGCTACAACAAGAGCTGGACACTCTCAAACGGCGAATCAAGATGATGGACACCACATCTACACTTGATTCAGGAAGACAAACTACTGCCAAATTTGGGCTTGGCTTCACTGGTGGCAAGAACAAAGATACTATTTTTGTTAAAGGTTCTGAACCAGTTCATAACACGCCAGAATCAAGCTCAGCTCCGCAACGTCGTGTTACAGAATCTGAATCACATCGTGTTTTGTCAAAATCTAGTACAACTAGACGAGGATATGGTAATGTATTGCATCCAAACTTTCATCACATGAGATATAACCCTATTTGTCATTACTGCAGGATGCGTGGCCACACCAGACCAGAATGCTACTATTTCTACAAGGATCAAAGGGCTACAAAATACTACAACAAGTTTATTACTCCTTTCACCAAACAAATCTGGGTCAAGAAAGCTGATTTTGTTTGTCATGTTTCGTTTCATACTAAAAGTACAGAACGAGAAGGAAAGTGGTACTTTGACAGCAGCTGTCCGCGTCATATGACGGGAAATTCAAAATTCCTCAACAACATCAAAAATAGGGAAGACGAAGTCACTTTTGGTGATGGTGTCAAAGGCAAAGTAATGGGTGTTGGAACGCTGAATGTAGCTGGTTTGCCCAGATTGGAAAAAGTACTTCTTGTCAAGGGTTTACATGCAAACCTCATCAACATCAGTCAACTGTGCGATCAAAATTTGGATGTATCCTTCACAAAAGAAAGATGTTGTGTCATGGATGATAAAAAACAGCTTATCATGGAAGGTAAAAGGTCTACTGATAATTGTTATATACTAACAAATGATATTTCTTGTTGCAGGTTGACATTGGATGAATCAGAATTGTGGCATCAAAAACTCGGCCATATCAATTATCGGGCTATGAGAAAACTTGCTAAGATTGACGGTGTTATAGGACTACCGAAACTAAACATTGAAACAGCTGGAGTTTGTGGAGCATATCAGTCCGGAAAACAAACGAGATCATCACACAAAGCACATGACAACATCAACACGAAACACTGCCTGGAGTTAATTCATATAGACTTGATTGGACCAACTCAAACTGAGAGTATTGGAGGTAAGCGATATATACTCGTATGTGTCGATGATTACTCACGTTTTTCTTGGGTTTCTTTTCTTAGGGAAAACTCTGAAGCAACTAGTGCCGTTAAAGCACTATGTTGAAGATTAAAAACGGAGAAAAGTGGACTGATTGTCAGGATACGAAGTGATCACGGACGAGAGTTCAAAAATACTGTCTTTGACGATTTTTGCAACAACCTAGGAATCATGCATGAATACTCTGCACCAAAAACTCCTCAACAGAACGGAGTTGTAGAAAGAAAGAATCGCAATATTCAAGAAATGGGCATGGTTTTGTTAAATGCTAAACGCCTACCTCAGAAGTTTTGGGCAGAAGCAGTTCACACGTCCTGTCACATTATCAATAGAGTGTACCTACGGCCCGGAACAAATCAAACTCCATATGAAATCTGGAAAGGTAAGAAACCGAACTTAAAATATTTCCATATTTTTGGCTCACGGTGTTTCATCTTGAAGGATAGGCATCCCACAGCGAAATTTGAAACTAAAAGCGACGAAGGGATCTTTCTTGGTTACTCATCCAACAGTCGAGCTTACAGAGTTTACAATAAGGTTACAAAATCTGTAATGAAGTCCACAAATGTTGTGGTTGATGATCAACCCTGTGAGATAGTGGATTACACACCCACTGAAACTTATACAGGTGAACCCGAAGATAACACAGAACAACCTGACACAAGCACAAGGTCACCTGAAGCTATCACAAATCCACAACCTACCACTGAGGAGGAATCTGAATCTGATAATGATCAAGATCAAGTAGAGGCATCCACCCGAACTCAGAAGAATCATCCAATCGAGAATATAATTGGAGATCCAAGTACAAGTGTAAGAACTAGAGGAGGGTCAAGACCTGATTATTGTCAATTAGCTGGTTACTCATGCTACACATCTAAACTTGAGCCCAAAACTGTGAAAGAAGCTTTAACCGATGAACATTGGATTAAAGCCATGCAAGAAAAGCTCGGTCAGTTCGAAAGAAACAAGGTATGGATTCTTGTACCCAAACCTGATGGTGTCAATGTTGTAGGTACCAAATGGATTTTTCGGAACAAAACCGATTCAGCTGGTAACATTGCTCGGAACAAAGCACGCCTAGTCGCCCAAGGCTACTCGCATATTAAAGGAATCGATTATGAAGAAACGTTTGCCCCTGTAGCTCGTTGGAGTCAATAAGGCTACTGTTATCCATTGCTTGTGTCTTAAACATCAAGTTATATCAAATGGATGTAAAAACAGCCTTTCTAAACGGATATCTGTCTGAGGATATCTATGTGACACAACCAAAGGGTTTTGAAGATCCTACACATCCTGACTATGTGTATAAAATAGAAAAAGCGCTATACGGTTTAAAACAAGCCCCAAGGGCCTGGTACGAAAGGCTAACACAATACATGCTTCAATATGGCTACACCCGAGGGGGGGTTGATAAAACTCTTTTCATAAAACGATCAGGTAAGGATCTAACTGTAGCTCAAGTTTACGTTGATGACATTGTCTTTGGTTCTACACAGAAAAATGCTACAGATGAACTAGTGCAAGTCATGTATCAAGAGTTCGAAATGAGCATGATTGACGAACTCACCTACTTCCTCGGGCTTCAGGTAACACAAACAGGTGAAGGAATTTTTGTTTCACAAGAAAAATATGCAAAAATTATTCTGCAAAAGTTTGGACTTGAGACAGCTAAAGATGCTCGTACTCCCATTTCTACTTCCACTAAACTGTCAAAAGATGAAAAGGGTATTTCTGTAGACCCTACTCTATATCGGAGTATGATTGGCAGTCTTCTATATTTAACTGCGAGTCGACCTGACATTATGTTAAGTGTTGGAATGTGTGCTAGGTACCAAGCAAATCCAAAAGAATCGCACTTAAAAGCTGTAAAACGTATTATCAAATACGTTAAAGGTACGTATGACTATGGTATTTGGCTTTCAAAAGATACTAATTTCAATCTTATGGGTTTTTGTGATGCCGACTGGGCTGGCTGCACTGATGATCGTAAAAGCACATTTGGTGGTTGTTTTTTTATTGGGAAAAATCTGGTTTCCTGGCTAAGTAAGAAACAGAACTCAATTTCACTTAGCACCGCTGAGGCAGAATACATTGCCGCTGGTAGCAGCTGTACTCAACTTCTGTGGATGAGACAGATGCTAGCTGACTATGGGATCACACAAGACACAATGACTCTCTATTTGTGACAACACCAGCGCGATAAACATCTCAAAGAACCCGGTTCAGCATTCGCGAACAAAACACATTGATATTAGACACCACTTCATCAGGGAATTAGTGGACGAGAAAGAAATTGCCCTAGAACATGTACCTACGGAGAAAAATTTAGCAGATCTGTTTACTAAACCTTTGGACAATGCTCGGTTTGAAACTCTTCGGGCTGCCCTAGGGATCTACAAATTTAATTAATTATTCTAGTGCAATTGGGTCTAACAGGTACGCATTCTATTTAATTGTTAATTAATTTGATTATATGTTTATTTCAAAATAATATTTTTTATATTGGAGTTTTAATATGTTTTCCAAGTCTAGCAGATTTTTTTTAATATTTTTTTCCCGCTGCATATTGAGCTACAGGTAATTTTTTTTTTAATTCATATGTTTTTATATATATATATATAAATATGCTTTTTATGGTTTTAATGTGTCTGATATTTTATTAATTGTTATACACTAATTAATTTTTCTCAGTGTTTCAGTGTCTCAGACATCTTATCAGATTAGTTTTATACTTCCTAAATCTCTTTTTTTTCTGGTATTTTCAAAATTCTACTCAAACTGAGATTCCTAGTTTATTTGAGATTTCTCTCTCCCTCTTATATTCAAAATACTATTATGTTTCAGACTTTTTGATCTCAAAAATTCTACCTGCGTTTTTCTTCTCAGAATTGCTTAGCCGATTGTTTTCTCAGTTCCTCATGGCTACACAAACTCCTTTCACAACTTTTTCCACTTCTGAGGATGGACTGATCTTAGCCCGAAAAATCTTTCAAGGGATCTCTGATTTTAATCCGTCCGATTGTGCTAAAATTGCTCTCACCTTTTCTCTCAATCCCTCTTTGATAGATGTTTTAACAGTGAAAGAATCAAGATTGCTCTTAGTCTTGGCAAAAAATTGCTCCGAAGTTCCTTGGAAACTACCTGAAGATGGCGTGCTCTCCGCTGCTGAAACTGAGAACCCCGTTCTCGTCGCTGCTGCCCAGAATATCGCAACCGCGCCTCCGACCTGCCTCACTGCATCGGCCTCCATTGCCATGCCACCGCTGCCGCATGCCGCAACAGGTGCTCCGCCGCCGAAAGCTTCCACCGCACAGACGCATGAGTGCGAAGCAGCTGTGCAAACTGCCGTGTCCAATGCGCCGCAACCTGCTGTCCAGGATGTGAACTCCGCCGCCGCACCGTCTAATTTGATGCAAATTGCCCCATCTGGAAGTTCTAATTTATCGAAACATGAGATTACAAATTGTGCTATTTCAATTGACAATCCAGTTGTTCCAATTCCAAAGGCTGCTACCTCAAATATTGGATTATCAAAAGTTTCCTGCTCTAATTCCCAAAGTGCTACGCTTAGTGCTGCTATGTCAAAAATTCCTCCAACAAAATCTTGCAATCTATTCAGGCCCATCATTTGATACACAAGATTGTAAGTCTACTGTTGCACAAATGGAGAAGATGTTGTTGGAAGATAAGAAGCTATTACAGTCATTTGAAGCTGATGATGTGGATTCTGCTCCTACTAGATGATCAGTTACAAGGATTCTGCTCATACTAGATGATCAGTTACAACCCTTTGTCAATTATGGCAAAAAGGGGTCGAAGTTGTTGAGGGGAGCATGCAAAGCTCGGTAATGTGGTGATGTTTTACAATTGCAATATTTCTCTTCAATTTTTGGTTGATTGGCTCTTAACTGGTGTTTCATGCAAATATATTAGTTTTGGCATAATTAATTTCTTGCTTGTAATTGCTTTGCATGTTAACACAACATATCTTAGGGCACATCTTAATGAAATTATTATTTTTTGATTGATTATTTTGTATTTCGTGCCTTAAGAATGTATGTGTTTAGTTTTGACAAATAATTGCCAAAGGGGGAGATTGTTAGGTAAATTAATGTATAGTTTTTAATTGGCAATTTATTTGTTAATTAAGTGGTCTAATTAATTATGCCTAAGGTATAGTTTTTAGTGTTGTTTATTTGCATGGTATGAGTGGTTCATATTTATTCAAACAAAATATGTTAGAGATGAGAAAATCAAGGTAAGATGTATTTGAGTGAGTTACCTTGATTTGAGGAGATCAAATACAGTGAAGGAGCTCAGTTATTCAAGTATACACTACACCAAAAAGGTTATTTAGTGGCGGTTAATTTGTTATTTAGAGGCGGTTCAAAACCGCCACTAAACTGTTTAGAGGCGGTTCTCCAACCGTGTCTAAATAGTGTGTCGCGAAGTGTGAGAATTATTGACCAGCATTGCATTTAGCGGCGGTTTTATAACCGCCTCTAAATATAGGGTAGTTTACTTTATTTTTAGCGACAGTTTTGAAACCGCCTCTAAATATAGAATAGTTTACTTTGCTTTTAGCGGCAGTTCTCTAACCGCCACTAAATATAACTATTAGTTTATTCTTTTAAATTTTAGTGACGGTTATTAAGTGTCACTAATTTTTTTTTAAATTTTAGTGACAGTTATTGAGTATCACTAAATAATTTATAATTACATTATTATATTTTTATAATTATCATTTAATTATATTTATTAAAAAATCTTTATATTAAAATGTGTATTGCTTTTCAAAAAAAATGTGTATTGCAATAAAAAATACTCTATGTACACATTTAATTGAAAAAAAAATCAATTGTAACATTCAATAGTATTCAATAATATATTAATATTTGAGCATAGTATTCAAAAGCAACAACAAGTGATCAAAAAAATATTAAACACCAACATTTGAAAAACTCACAAACTCTAGCAATATCAAGTGGTGAATCCATCAATTTCTCTCATCCTAACCTTCAACAGAAGTGATAAAAAAAATGCTAAACACCAACATTTGACAAACTCCATCAACAGCAACATCAAGTGTGGGTTGAATCCATCAACAGCAACATCAAGTGATCCTTCACAAACTCCTAAAAGATAACATCAATGTAAAAAATAAAAATAAAATCTAACAGATCTTCAGTAAAAAATTATACATTTCAAACATTTCACAAGCTACAATATATTATAACAACTGTTCCCCAAAAAATGAAAAGACAATGACAAGGATGTGGGAAATTATATAATGGATAATTGAAGGAGAACTATGAGTCTATGATTGAAACATTATATAGAGAATAAATACAATTAGAACCCCAGAGCATACTAGAAAATAGAAATAGCACAATCATAAATCCAATCAGTACCTGAGGGTGCCCAACTGTGATAGTCACATCATCACCATCTCTAGGACTTGAGGGGGCTGGCATTTGATCTCCTATAATACTGGAACCAAAAAACACCTAAAGAAGAAGGCTACCCTGCTATTTGATAAAAAAAATTAATAAAAAAAAACACATAATCTATCATGTCTTCTTATAAGGCTTTGGTCAAAGGAGAGGTATCAAGCACATAAATCATAACCCTTGAGCATAACAAAAAAAAAAAAATCATTTACCTTTGCAGCTGCCTCAGAAGTAGTAAATTCAACATGCCCATAGCCCTTGAGCATCCCATCTCGATATGAAGCAAAACGAACATCCTTTACCTCTCCACAATCTTTGAAGAAATTCTCTCTGCATGCATATTGAAAAAACAATTAAGAAGATTATTTGAAAATAAATACCAATATGCTTAAATATTCCAAGGATAAAATTAACATACACATCAGCCTGTTCAATTGACCATGACAAATTTCCCATAGAAAGACTTCTGGATCCTTGGGATTCAGCCTTAGAAGTGACTGGGGTTTTCTGCTGCATTTCAAATCCAATAGTTTTAACCAATAAAATAATTTCCCAACAAAAACTAATATACTACACTTTGAATTCAGATAGAGCTTCACTCTTTTTGCTATCTGTGCTAAATGCATCAACCATTTTCACATCTGCACCCTAATTCATTTAACATTTACTAAACTTTTTGTTTTGGTAATATAAAAGACAGCTTTTCCAAATTACACAATTTTGAAAAACTCATGCTATATAAATTAAGCATCATTAGGTCAAAAATATCTGAATGAAGTGATAAGGCAATACTTCTACAGAGAATAAAAACATACACAAATTCATCATGTAATTCACAGTTGGAAAATCACAAATAAATTAAATGCCCAAAATCCATCAAATTCATCACAATGAAGCTAATTACATTCTTTGGAGTCTTTGAAGGCGCATCCTCTTCTTCATCACTAGACTCCTCTGATGAGGAATAATCAGAACAGCTCTCCTTCTTCCCAGTAGAGGACTGCCACAACAAAAGAGGGGATAGGCAAGATCAAAAGGTATACACATAAAATGCATGCAAATGTAATTACAATTGTATAAAGATTCAATAATTACAAAAGATCTCAATCACTCAATACCTTCTTAACAGCCTCAGCTTTAGATGGCTCATCATCAGAACTTTCATATTCAGAACTGGTATCATCTTTAGAGTCATTAACACTTTGGTTGACAGTAGTTCCAGTAGTTGAGCCCTACTCACACATACATCAAACAATATGTTAGCATACATAGTGTAGAACACAATCAATGAGGATAAAAACAATACCTATACACACTTTGGTTAGTTTAAAACTTATCTATGCTCTTTATGCAAGGACACAATATTCTTCCTTCAACACATCTATGCTCAATTGCAAAATCAATTAATTTATCTACCACTTCTATATATTCCAAAGTATTTCGCGGCAAATTAATCCATGCATAATCACTTCAAAAATAATGATACTATGATAGAATGCTACCTTTCAATTCATGCAAAAACTCACAATGCTCCCCTTTTAGACAGCCCCCTGTGCAAAAAACTTGCAAGGAACACTAGAGACATTATAAACACAAATATGACAGACTTGCAACCCATAGATCAAAGTAATGAAGAATATGGTTTAGGAATCAAAGTACTAGCATTAAGCAAGCAATATTAGACTTGTCTCTCCAAGACTCTGATAGACAGACATGTTCAGTATGCTACATAATATGAACTTGAGACATCCACGTGCAACCTGATTGTCAACTTGGATAATTAAGTATGCTAGTTGACTTGCAAATTCATCTATTAATCCTAAAAGAAATCAAGAAATAGAAAATTTATTGTCATAATACTTGAAAATTTTCAAATTCACAACTTTCGAATTTCAATTAGAGAAACATTACGGAGTGTATTAAAAGAGAAACATAGGAATTTAGGTCATACTCAAGTTATGATATAGGGATAAATAGAATTAGGAATTTAGGGATTAGGGTTTAAGTAATACAACTAACTTGTAGCGCAGCAGAGACGGCAACGACGACGAGAGACTTTGACGGGAAGATGCTCGATGGAGACCAAGCTCTGAGACAGAAAAGGCTCGACGGCGACCAAGCTCTAAGATGGAAAAAGCTCGACAGCGACCAAGCTCTGCGACGGGAAGAAGCTCGATGGCATCGAGAAATTTGCAGAAGTATTCTAAGATTTGCAGAGTATAGTCGTAAACGTGAGATGCAGTGTAATTTAAGGTGTAGTATTTTTGTTCACTTTTTTTTAAAGCATTTAGCATTTGTTTAACATAAATATTAATGGGTTTCAAAAAAAACATAAATATTAATGATGGTATAGTTTTAGTGGCGGTTATGATAAACCGTCACAAATAATTGTCGCTAACAATTAATTATTAAAGTTTTCATATTAAATTAGAGGCGTTTCTATAAACGCCTCAAAATAATCATTTAGAGGCGGTTATACATAACCGCCACTAAGTATATGTCGTTAAAAATACAATTTGTTGTAGTGATAAATAGAGCTGAAGCTTCAGAGTTTAAATGGAAGATTTCGTACAAAAGATCGTAAAGTTCCCTGCTGTTTTAACATTAAGCTCTACTGTTATAGTCTTAGCCTACTGTTTTAATATGTAAAGTCTGTTACACTAATACAGACTCAAGATCATTGTAATATGGCTTCTTAGACTAGTTTTGTGCTGTTGTCCTATTTACTACATCAAGTGTAAGACTTGTTGATTGGCCCGGGAAAGCTGAAGAAGTTGACACACTACCAACTCAGGAGATGGTGATGTTTGTAGGTGTAATAGATTAGGCCATCATGGAGGATGGATATCTGGTGAACCTTGTAACATCTTTGATCATCTAGTGGAGTTGGGTTTCACCTTTGTGTGGCCCCGCAGACGTAGGAGAAGATGCTCCGAACTGCGTGAACATATCCTGGTTCATTTATATTTCCTGCACTGTTTTTATTATTTATTGTTTCTAATACAGTGATAAATACAGTCAATTAATTTGTTTTAAAAAAACAAAGTAGGAACCAAGTAGGATATCACCTGCATTCAAGATTCACAATCTTTCATTTTGTGTATTCTATTTTGTGTCAATATTCTTTGTATTCTATGAAGACATTCTGTGTATTTATGTTAGTAACACATGTTGTGATGTGTTTGTGCATTCGAATGTTTAGGAAGATGAGTTCTGTGTATTTTGTGTCAATATTCTGTGTATTCTGTGAAGACATTATGTGTATTCTAGACAACCGTTCTATGTATTTATGTTAGTAACACATGTTATGATGTGTTTGTGCATTCGAATGTTTAGGAGGATGAGTTCTATGTATTTTGTGTCAATATTCTGTGTATTCTATGAAGAGATTCTTTGTATTCTAGGCAACCTTTCTATGTATTCATGTTAGTAACACATGTTGTGATGTGTTTGTGCATTCGAATGTTAAGAGGATGAGTTCTGTGTATTTTGTGTCAGTATTATGTGTATTCTATGAAGACATTTTGTGTATTCTAGGCAATCGTTCTGTGTATTCATGTTAGTAACACATGTTGTGATGTGTTTGTGTATTCGAATGTTAGGGGGATGAGTTCTGTGTTTTTTGTGTCAATATTTTGTATATTTTATGAATACATTCGGTGTATTTTAGATAACCGTTCTGTGCATTTATGTTAGTAACATAGGTTGTGATGTGTTTGTGCATTCGAATGTTAGGATACACATAATATAAGCCCAAGTATTATCTTTTATGTTCCATGTTTTTCAAATTTCACAATGTTGTTTAAATATTCACCTTTTGTCGTGTGTTTTTTTGTGACCTGATGAACTTGTATGTGTTTTTTGTTCTTGCTTCTTCTTCACTGTTTTTGTTGTTGTTCAAATTACAGTTATATTTTAGTTCAAAAAAAACTGTAATGAGATCCGTAACAATACGACGTCGTTTTGGACCAGGGTCCACAATGCATTGGACCCTGGTCCACGGTATAACGATCCAGGTTTAGACCTCTATTTTGGACTCTATTTAAATTAATTTGAGGGAAAATTGTATTTTTCGTCCCTAAGTTATAGGGTAATTGTAGAATTCGTCCCTAAGTTATGGTAATACTCACTTTTTGTCCCTAAGTTCTCATTGGTGTTGCACTTTTCATCCCTGAGTTATTCAAATTACAAATTTCGTCCCTAAGTTATCATTGTGTTGCAGTTTTTGTCCCTAACATAAGTGTGCAAACTTCGGTAAATTTTCGTTTAAAAAATTTTTAATCGAACTTTTCCGGTTCAGTGTCAATTTTTTTTAACGAAGTTTACCGAAAAAGTTTGATTAAAAATTTTTTAAAACAAAAATTTACCGAAGTTTTCAAACTTAAGTTAGGGACGAAAACTACTTCGGTAAATTTTCGTTTAAAAAATTTTTTAATCGAATTTTTGCAGTTCAATGCCATTTTTTTTTAACGAAGTTTACTGAAAAAGTTCGATTAAAAAATTTTTAAAACGAAAATTACCGAAGTTGGCAAACTTAAGTTAGGGACAAAAACTGCAACGTAATGATAACTTAGGGACAAAATTTACAATTTGAATAACTCAGGGACGAGAAGTGCAACACCAATGAGAACTTAGGGACGAAAAGTGAGTATTATCATAACTTAGGGACAAATTCTACAATTACCTTATAACTTAGGGACGAAAAATGCAATTTTCCCTTAATTTGAAGACATAATTATCTTCAATAAATCCATCACTCCAAGTTGGGTTTATTTGTCTTGCATTGAATATACCACTCCAATGACAAATTTTAAACCACATTGAATTTGGTCAGATTGCATTATATTGGCAAATTATACCATGGACCATGTCTACTTTGCACTGAATAGTAGATCCTGGTCCAAAAATAACCTTCAAACTTTGTATATGTAGTCGACACATTCTGTACCTGCAATTGACAGTTTTTGTATCTATAGCTATCATATTATGTGTCAACAATTATCAAGTTATTTGTTTACATGTATTAAAACTGTTAACTATAGGTACAGAATGTGTTAACTGAAGGTACATTTTGTATCAGAGTTCACAATGCAATATGAACTCTGATTCATAGTATAACAATTGCATTATCCTCTCTTTAAAGCAATTTATCCTTCAAGCAAATCCACTTGAGTTATAAGGGAATGAACAATTTCTCTTCACTGCAACTTGATTGGGCTTTTCTCATTAAATAACTTTGAAATTGGGTTTCACTGTAGCTAGATAGATTTTCATCTTCTATTTCTAATTCTATATTCCCCATGAAGCTTTGAACAACTTCAAAATTGTTAACTTCACATTGAGGGACCATTGGAAGATTATGTTAGCTTCACATTGATCATTAATCTGCATAGAAGAAACACTATAAATAGGAAAAGTTTTATTAGTTAAATTGTTTTCTCTCCTATTTTTTCTTTCGATCTCAATTTCTTTTCCACTCAATTCTTTTTTGTCTTCCTTCTCCTCTCAAATATTCTTCACAATCAATTTTTTTTTATTCTCAATTGATTTTTTCTTTTCTCTCAAATTCATTCTTCAATCCTCCTTACTATGTATCATCTCATTTTTTAATTATCTAGTCGATCAACTTGAACTTTTTAAAGATATAATGGAATAAGTATATACATTTTGCTTTTCTTGAAAAAAGACCACCGATTAATCTCACAATATGTAGCAACTCCATCTAAATGATATTGATAAGTGCTCAAATTCATATATTTGACATACCTATTTCTTGTCAATTTGGCCTATTTCTTATTCACCTTGATAGAATTTGGTGCTTAATTCATTTAACATTTGATTTTCAGGAACTTTTGGGCAAAAATGATAAAACAGAACGCTATGCAACAAGGTGGGAGTATTTTAACCACAACTCTGTCATACGGAGCCAAATTGGGGTGATTGAAGTGTCAATGAAAATCCAAGGAAGTCCCCTACAACTTTCATGTCCAGAGTTTTAGATATTCAGGATAAATCAAGGTTGAAAAATCAAGAAAAAATCTAACACACCCAAAAAATGCAACCATGTGACATGCTGATAGTGTTTTAGCCATATCTCCCTAGTATGAAGTCCAATTAAAATTTTTTAGGTGTCCAGGGAAAGCTAAGGGTTTCAGTGAAACCCAAGCAACATCTACAATACATTTTCAAAAGGCACCTATGCCTAGATTCAAGGTTTATGAGCTAAGGAAAAAGAGTAAAATGGAGTTTCTAGCAAGCTTAGGTGAAGGATCTCAATGTGAAGCTTTCCTTCCTCCGTGTTGCCAAAGTCGCCGATATTATGCCCCTAACAAGCCTTCGAATATCAAGGTCATTAAATTATCAATTGCCCAAGTGTTGACTATGATATCCCAAGTGTTGACTACTTTTGAGATATCATAGTCAACACTTGGGCATATACATTCTGCCGCTTGGCCACTTGGGTTGAAGTCATGCCTACCAATCAGAATGCATATATATTATGCTCGGTAGGGATTGTAGTCATGCCTACAACAACTCATTTTATGCCAATGTTTTCTTGGCCACATGCTTGACCATGGCCATGCCCAACACCCGTAATTTGTTTTAAGCATTTTTTGACCTAGTTTTGAAGGGAGTTCTTCACCCTTTAACTCTACGTACTCCATTTTCCTTTCATTTTCTCTTTCATGTTAGTACTAGTTAGTTTGACCTTGTGGTCTATTGGCACCTAGTGTCCTGGTTTAGTGTAGATTTCTTGTTCCTCTTAAATTCCAAGCTCAAGAACATTGTATCTATGGATTATTTGGCATCAATACATAAGTTTCCCTTATTCTAGTTTATCTCTTGAATTTCCATATATGACTTCATTTACTTCTTAGCATTTAACTTGTGTATTTGTTTTAGCATGAGTAGCTATGCACGTAATTTAGAGCTTGGATTTAGTTTGATTCTTGTTATTGATGCTCATTTGATTAGTATTGCATAAAGAGAATTACTCGGGTGATTTAAGGTTCATTGTGTGAATTGGGGGGTATGAATGAATTTTGTGTATGATTGTTGAATCGTAGTCATATGCTTGAATTTGGAGTGTGTTTGTTGATACAAAAGTAGTGTTTGTACACTAACCACACGTTCACACACTTAATGCCCATTATGAGAGTAATTGGATATTAAGGGGATTAATTGTTTTGTGTTCTTGCTTAGACAATTTTGTCTTGAATTATCACGAGAGTGGTGTCCAAGGCGAAGTTGTAAGTCCAAACAGTTATGAGAATAATATTTAGATACATTTGTGTTTCTCACTTACCCTATACCTTAATGTAATTATATTCTTCACCTTTGAATATTGTATTCGGCATCTTAGCTTGAATCAACCAAGTCTAACTCCATTTCAGTCTATCGTATTTAATTACGCTATATCTCATTGCTACTTGTCCTAGTTTGCTTATTTGCTTTATCATATTACCCAGTGACGGAGCTACTGTAGAGGCAGTGGGGGCAGCTGCCCCCACTCACCCCACCCCCACCCCATATATAGCCTTTGTATGTATATATGTATATATAGTACGTGTTTTATATATAAATATTAGAAAACAGATAAAAATAAATAGTTGATTAGTATGTTGAGATGGTAAATGTGCAGTTTTGTCCAGGAAAGGGCGAGGGTTCAAATCCCCTAGTGTTTTCATTCATTTCCCCTATAGATATACGGAGTAATAGTTTCTTCAAAGCTTTTTCCAAGAGAAAATTACCAATTTGGTCCCTCGACTATAAGGATTTCACCATTTCGTCCTTGACTACCAAAATTCCTCAATTTAGTCTTCAACTATGACTTTTTTACCCGATTTGGTCCTAAAGCTATTTGCCCGGTCAAACTAAAAGGGTAAAATTGGGTTTTTTAAAAAAACATCTTCTTCTTCCCTAAATTGTTGTTTTATATACCTAGGTTTGTCAGTAGTATATTTTTATATCCATTGGTTGTTCTTGGTATTCTTCATCTATCTACTATCCACAATGCAACGGAAGTGCAATGAAGCTTCATCACCAAAAAGCATCCAAATGTTGTTCGAAAATGGAGAAGCCTCATCCCGGCGTAGTTGTCAATGTGGGCAACAACTTAAGATATGCACTTCTTGGACAAAAGACAATCCAGGCCGTAGGTTTTGGATGTGTGAATCTGAACATGTGAGTAGTTGTATTGCTTTCAATCCAATTTGATTTTACTTGTCAAAGTTCAAAAATTTTGAGTACAAGGAGGAATAGCTTGTGGATGTGGATTTGTTGCTTGGTTTGACCCCCAATGTATTCAAGGTCAAAGGTGATAATACTTGGACTAATAAGAAAGATAAATCGATACGAACAAGAAATTGAGAGCTAATCAAGGTGTTGAAGTGAAGACAAACTGTAAATGTACTAAATCATGCTTGATGATTTTGATGATTGTGGTAATTGTAATGTTATGTATTGTTAGACTTATGAAATGTAATTCTGAAGGTAGGAAACAATAGGTTGTTAGGCTTTCTCTAGTTTAGATGTAGTATTGTAGTATCTAGTATTGTAGTATTTTGTATGCCTACCTATGATGTGTTTTGTTGGAAATTTTAATGAAATATTGGATATGACCTTACAAAATGATCAGTGTTCTTCAATTGTGTATATTGTTAATGGTGAAATCCTGCAAAGTAGACAGAAATGATGTGTTCTGTTGGAATGTATGGTGTGTTTTGTTGGATTTTATATTGGCAGGTACACAGAGTATAAAGAACATTTGCAAAGTATTAAAACTTTTGCATTACAAAGTAGCCAAAAAAAACACTTAACAATGCAACATAATATTATATAGTGCGAATGATGAAAATGGTTGGATCAATTATGTTTTCTAATGTTATCCTTGCTTGAATTCAAGCAAATAATTGGTCAATTACCCGTGCGATGCAAGGATAAATATTTTAAATTATATATATATTTAGATAATAAAATTAAAGATAGAATAATAAAAAAAATTCTAATATTGAATGTGTACAATTATTTTATTATGTGATTAGTGTAAAAATATCACTCAATATAATATTTGTTCTCTTGTAATATTGAATTGCTTGTATATATTGATCGTCACAATATTTTACCAAAAAAACATATTATAAAATATTATGTTATTAGATACAACACGTGATTTTAAAACATTTGAATTTAAATAAATCAAATGTGCCTAGGATATAAACATAATTATGCAAATTACACATACATAAAATATGCTAGTAATATGCATAGTCCACATATATTGAATACATGTCATTTAATATAGATACATGTAAACAGGGCCGGCCCTGGAGCAAGTGCAGGGTGGGCACCTGCCCAGGGCCCATCTCTATAAGGGGCCCATAGATATATATTAGTTTATACAATTATACTTAGTATATATTAAAAAAAAATACGGTTAATTGTTTGGAAGTCATATTCGATAAAACTGACTGACTTCTGAAAGCGACGTTTTCGATTTTAATTAACCGCACACCCACCACCGCTTACAACTCACAAGTCACACCGAGCCTTCGCAAAATTTACAATGCCTTCAGCCTTCGCAATTGTCTTCGGCCCTTCGCAATTTGCAGTGTCTTCGACGGTTCGGCCCTTCGCAATTCACAATTCAAAAATCGCAAATCACAGATTCGCAATTGGAAAGCCAAAGGTATTTAAGTATTTTAATAATTTTATGAATTTGCTTATTGGCGATTTGGCGAATTGCCCAAAAATGCCAGAATGCATATTATGTATATTAAATTATTAATATTAATTATATTATATTATGTATAATGTATTGTTGACTTGTTCTAATATTTAAGAGTTTGGAATAATTATGAATTTTATTTTGATTGCAAATTAGGTTGTATTGCAGATTAGGTTGTATTGATGTTTAGGAATCCTAATACAATTCTAAATTATAATTAAATTGTTGTTTTAATGTTTAAGAGTTTGGAATAATTAGGAATTTTATTCTTGTTTTAATTCTATTTATAAAATAAAATTGCAAGTTTATTGAAAGCCTACTTAAGATCTTCAATGTCACAAGAAAGATTGAATGGTCTGGCAATTATGTGTATTGAGAAGGATATGCTAGAAAATATTAATCTTGATGCAATTATCGATATTTTGCATCGAGTAAAGCACGCAGAAATTTTTTGTAATGATTATTTTTGTATTTAAAAAATTGTTGCAAATTTTCTAATATTATTTCATGTTATTTGATATTATCATTTTTTAATATTATTAAATTTAAATCTTAGTCTGTTTCATATAGGGGGCCTTTTTTTTTAATTTTGCCCCGGGGCCTATGAAATGTTTGGAACGGCCCTGCATGTAAAAGATAATCATTGCTATTATTTTAGTCATCTAATCTAAGTAAATGCTAAATAAATAAATAAAATACAATAAATATATGAATAAATAGAAAGTCTAATGA
Organism: Ipomoea trifida; assembly: GCA_003576665.1. Classification (NCBI taxonomy): domain Eukaryota; kingdom Viridiplantae; phylum Streptophyta; class Magnoliopsida; order Solanales; family Convolvulaceae; genus Ipomoea; species Ipomoea trifida. The sequence continues at coordinate 9,743,714 of CP025646.1, forward strand.
AATAAACCAAAATATATATATATATATATATATATATATATATATATATATATATATATATATATATATATATATTAACAGCAGCTTATTAAAATTGTTTTCGACAAAACAAAAAAAAATTATCTCAATCTTTTAACCCTAACACCACGTACAATCGAATCAATCGTACCTAATTGTCAAAGCAGTACATTAGGCATTTATTCCATTGAGTAAAACGAAACAAAAAATAATAAATAATAAATCAATGAATTCAGAAATATATAAGTGAATAACATATACCTCCACATATTTGAGCACAGATTCTAAGGTTGCTCATCGGTTGTTCTTGACTTCATAAAGACGAATTAATCGTACTTTTATTGCCCATGTAGTACTGTAGGCGTTTATCTTATTAAGTGCAACAAAAAGATGAGCCATTATAGGTAGATTTATTTTTTCTTTGTATGATGCTAAAGTGCTAAGATATAGTGAAAGATGTGGAATTGGGTGAAGGATTGTATGATTTATATAGTGATATGATAATTTATTAGATAAGAAATTTATTTAGAAAAGTTTAAAAATAAATGGTAAATGATTAATAATAATTATAATTATTGATTGACAACCAATTTGAATAAAGCCAATTAAATTCAATTTCATTGATTTGTGCAAATTTTATTTGTTTCGGCCAATTAATAATTAATAATATGCCAATTTCATTTCTTGCAGAGAATTTCATTCTTTTGAATTTATAATATGGAATAAAATAAGTTCTTAAAATATGGAATAAATATTTACAAAATTATATTCAGTTCTAATTGGATATATTGGATGCACAATTTTAAATATACTATTTACCATCTAAATATAATTTTGTAAATATTTAGATCTAATTTCTAATAATGGCCATGGGATATTAAAATTATTTAATATCATAATTTTAATTTATTGATTATATTGGATGCATTTTATTGCCTTTTTAAAATCAACTCATTTCTAATTAACAGCTCATTTGTGCGAATAATAATAGGAAATTGTATGTTGCCAATTATATTTAAGGCAACATATTCATAATCGGAGTGATTTTGCATCGATAAAATGGAATCTGTATTCAGGACTATAATGGCTCCCAATAAAAAGGTGAGTAAAAAAAGGTATTAAGTGTCATTAATGTGGACTAATAATAACTTATGTTAATAATAATTTGTTATCTTTTCTTCTCCCAAATTATTATAATTTGTTATCTTGTAAGGACAAAAGAATGAATTTGAGGCTACAACACATGTGGTCCGCTGGACCAGTTAACACTCAAATTATTGTACCACTTTGAATTAATTTTTAATTTAATTTGGCCAATCAATTATGTGAATCATTGACTATACAACCGTAATCTAATTTCGTCATTTATTTACTTTCCGTTATTTTCAAGGTTATTATTAAGTCATTTATTTACTTTCCGTTATTTTCAGGGTTATTATTAAACCTCTTGTTTACTTATTCAACTTTAAAAAAAAATTGAGACTACTATACATGTTTGGCTGAGCATCCCATAAAATTAATAAGACTGGAAATTACAATATATGCTTTATTTCAACTAAAAATTTAAATTGATAATTAAATAGCACATTTATAATTTTATATTATATGCTCAAGTAGCTCCACTTATAGATTAACATCACTTCATTGGTATTGAAATAGTGAGTCGTCCATAAACTCAATTCCACTACCTGTTTGACTGAACCACAATGAGCTAGGGAGTCTCAGATTGGCAGAAATTGGTTGCCCATTGAATCATCATTCGATTAAAAATATATATAAAAAGTATTTATTTTCTCCAATATATATCACCCCGCTCTCCTATATTATCTTAATTTAATTATATTAATTGGTATCACTTACCTTTTATTCCAATTTTACTTTATTAAAATATAATCAGTCCTGTTATTATTTAAAATTCTTTTATCAATTATAATTATTATAATTAAAATTCGTAATCACAAATACAGTAGGTGAATTGCATTTTTTTTAAATTTGTCTTCATTCTGAGCTGTTGATTTTTGCAAGATCAATGGCTAGGAATTCACCCAATTTTTTACCATAGTCATATAACCGCACACGGCACATGATCTCTTGTGTGTATGTGTGTATTACATTTATAGTATTTTTTACAGTATGAAAATATGTATTTTTTTTTATAGATTTGTGATTACTATTATAATTATACACATTAATTGCAATTATATATTTACTCAGTAAGAAACTTTATTTTAAAATTTATATAAACTCATACTCTTAATTTTAAAAAAAATCATAAATATTTAGAAATCTACCTAAATACGTAATATATTAGGGACTACTTTAATCCATACAAATTTAGAAATTAAATTATTTTATTTTGTAAATATAATTCACTTAATTATAATAAATTAAATAGCAAATATAATTAAGGAAATGAAATTATAAAATCAACTAAATGTATATCATAAATATTTAAGAATTAAGGATGTGACTAAACCACAGTTTATTTAATTTCTATTTTCTTTCATTCTTTTTCTTTTTGTCGTTATAAAATTTAAAAAAAAAACATTTAAAAAAAACGTTTAGTTCTAAATTGTTAGGAAGAATGTTATTTAGATTTGGATGATGCTAATATTTGCAAAGATAAGCAAGTTAGAACCCTTAATTTTTCGTTGCAAGCATTACGTTGATAGCATAATTTGTAAAAGCCAAAATGGAGTTAGTGATATGAATTTGACGTTTTTTAAAGGCAGAATTACAAAATGATCTTATCCGCCAGAATTTAATTTATTATTTTGTAATAAACCGAACGAAAAGGAAATTGATTTGTCATAGTGATCGAGATACTCCTATAACCCAAACAACAATGTAAGAAATTGACTAAAAATTCATATACTTAGCACTACAAATTCTAGTCTAGAACAATAATAACCCACCACCGTCGCCTTGTAGTAGGATCCCACAAAGCCTTCCTCGTTGCTCAACACCTCCACCGCGTCGCCAATCCGGTACCTCACCGTGTTTACAGTACTCATAGTTGTTGATTTTCCGGGAGAAACCGATTTTAAGAGATAGAGAGAGAAAAATAAAGGTAAAATCCGGCTCAGAATTCACAGGGAATACGAATTATGATTATGGGGGTGTTTGGCAAATGACTGATAGCTTATAGCTGGTAGCTGGTCAAATTAACTGATAGTTAATAGCTGATTGTGCTAGCTAGTTTGACCAACTGATTGTATTAGCTGGTTATAAAAAAGTGTTTGGTAAATTAGATGTTTACTATTAGCTTATTGCATGTAAAATGACATTTAAGGGTATGTGTGTATTGTGTTATTTTAAATTTTAAATATAACAAAATATGTAATTTATTACAATTATATTATTATTATTAAATATAATTATTTATTTATATTTAAAATATTATTATTATTATTATTATTATTATTATTATTATTATTATTATTATTATTATTATTATTATTATTATTTTATTGCCTAAACTGCTAAACCTCACACTCTCACAGCCCACAACCACGTATTATTTTAATAACAAAATTATTTTATTATTATTAACCCAAACCCACAGCTCATTCAAGACAAATCCCTACCTATTCCCTCTCCCTTAATTCCCTAAATCAAAGCAGAGATTTTCTCTCCTCTAAATCAGACGCACGCAGAGATGGCGAGACGGCAAAAGAAAAAGGGAGAACCAGATCGAAGCGAAGAACAATGGGCAAGAAAAACAACACGAATCATATGGCAGCATGGATGAAGATGACTCTGGTTATTCTTTTTCATTGTTGGTATTTTCTTTTTACTTTTAATTTGTGAAGTAAAAAATATAGCTTGTATGTATGGTTTGAGTTTTGAGGATGAAGATGACTTCTGTATGGGTTGATAGTCTTTTTTCATTATTATTATTATTATTATTATTATTATTATTATTATTTTACTTTTAATTTCTGAGTTTTGTTGTATGTTCATGGCTACCCGTGAGAGGGGAAGGACGAGGGGAGAAGATGAGGGAAGGGCAAAATTATCATTTACATCTTGAGTGTAATCAACTATATTTAAAACGCTAGCATTAGTAGCTTTTTGGTTTCCAGCTGATTGCATCAATAAGCCAAGTCAATAAGCTGATTTGTCAAACACTAATTTTAGCTGTTTGACAGAGTCAAACAGCTAAAATTGGTCAAATCAGCTAAAAAATGGCTGATAAGCCAGTATCCAAACACCCCCTATAAGCAATAGTTTATATAGAAAATAAGGAAAAGAGAGAGATAGATGTGAAAAAAGTAAGAAATTAAGAGGGGTGGAGATGGGGAAGTAGTTTAGGAAATTTGGCTAGTAGAAGAAAAAAAAAAAGGAAAAACATAATTACGCTACTATTATAATTTATTACCATAAAATTAATATATTAATATGTTATACTTTCCTAGGCTATTGTTAGCCAAAATCCTCCAGGTTAAGATTATGAAATATTCAATACGGCTATAAGAAATGTAAAATAATATTAATTCTATTTATACTATTACATATATTACATATATTACAAATATATCACCAAATATATCACACCAATTATATCATCAATTATTCAATCACCCATTAATATTACCATATTATATTACCTATTTAACATTTTAATTTAACATCTAACCATATAATAGTATTATAGGTGAATATATATATATATATATATATATATATATATATATATATATATATATATATATGGATAATTAATAAATCCAATTATTCAATCACCAACATTTAACCATAATAGGCACGCACAGGTGGATAATTAATAAATTAATAATTAATAAATAAATTAATAAATAAATAAAATAACTTATTTTACCAAAATGCCACTAACTTTGGGCGGGAAAGTTTGGAAGGAGGATAATGCTTTTATATATAGTATAGATTAAGATTACATGGAATTCATCTCATTTAATTAAAGCCATGTCACTAACAAATAAGCCCAAATCAGCAGGAAATCGACGCCATGTCATAGTGTTTACTAGAAAACTTACAAAAAAAGGCTAGGCGTAAACAAAAATTTTGGTTTATGGCTCAAAATATTCGTTATTGAAGATCATGGTGCGACATGAATAATCAGGAATGGTTCATGATACGGGATAACACTTTAGCCTATTTATTTTATACATTCATAAATTTAAACTTATCATGCTAAGATCTGTCTTTTCATCTTTAAAATGTTGCCAAACGGATTAACATTCCAACTATCAAGAACAATGACATTACTCATATTATTCTCAATTAGGGGCTTGTCTTTCTGCCAACTTTCCTTCATGGCCTTGGGGAAGTGTGAGTGTGTCAATAAAACCACTTGAAATTTGAAATGTGCAAAATGGCTCTCCACGAGCTTCCTTCTGCTCAAATGAGAATCAAAGCGTGATCCACAATCATGATCATATTTTTAATTTTTTTTTTTTTTTGTGTTGGTGACTATTTAAGAAAATAACTAAATGATTACCTGTTAAATAATTTTTTTTCAATTAGTTGAATTTAATTACACTATTTGTTGAACTTAAGGGCTTATTTAGTTATTTTGCTTTTTAAAAAAAATAATATAACAAATCATAGATTGAAAAAAAAAAGTGTGATGTTAGCGTTGGTGAGCATCACATGTTGTTTGGTGTGTCCTAATTAAACTAACTATTTACATCTTTGGTAATATAGGCACGATGACTTGCTTGGTGTCCACTAGTGAAATACAAAAAGTTAAGACCATCTCTAGAGATGACGTTACACCATTTTGGTGAAGACTTTGATACAAGATGATTTTCAAGAGAGGCGCTATTTTCTACATCAGAATGCCACTGATGAGATGAACAATGTTGGTGTAGCACTGTTCATCAAACGATATTTTGGTGTTAATTTTTATTTTTTGGCCTTGTTTTTCTTTTTTTCTTTTTGGATGTTAATTCCCTTTGTATTCTTAAATTTTTTTTTATGTATTTACACACTTTGTTAAATATTTAAACATAAAATTTGTATTTTCAAAAATAAATTATACTATTTGAAAGATCTCATCAAGATGATTTAAACTAGATTAATATTGAATATAAATTTCTTAAAAATTAAATTACATAAAACATAACTTCAAGAAAATTAAAATGAGAGAATCGAGGATGAACAATATGATCATTGAAGATGAACATGATGAGCAAGTACACATTAATTGAACATTTGTGAACACAATATGTCGATATGGTAATTATGAAAATGATATGTAATAGATGCTCTATGTCATATTATTGTGAAATAAAATTATTATTTGCATTAATATTGTATTTTATATTAAAATAAATAAAGTAATTTTTTAAAATTTATTTTAATATAAAATAGTACCTAAGGGTCAAGGTGGACCTATTGGACTGGGTCTAAGTGTAAATAAAAGTTGGTGTAAATGGACTAGAAATAAATAAAATTTGATATAAGAATATGTTGGGTATTCTTCTACTGTAAAATTTGGTGCATAATTTATTGGGCTTTTGGTTGTATGGAGGGAGTTAAGGAGGGAAGGAATTGCAATTCCATGATGGAGGAATATTGTGGGATCAAGTGAGAATTTAAATTTCATTGTTTGGTTTGTAAGAATAGAATTACTGAAATTTTCAATTCTAATGTTTGGTATCCATGAGAATTGAAAAGAAATAAGTAATATAAAGACCAAAATGTCCATACTATAATTGTAGAATTGAAAATACCATGAGGATGTATGAGATTCTAATTTTGCGAAAATGGAGCAGAATTGCAATTCTCTCCAACAAAACGATGGAATTTGTTTGTCTTCAAAATTATGTGACAGTGGAATTCTAATACCTTCCAACCAAACAGGCTATTAGTGTTTTGAGTTTGAGATGATCTATTAAACCCTAAAACAAATCCAAATTAAAGACTTTTGACATACTTGTTTAAACTCTAAGGCTAATCTTATCCCAACAAATATCATATTTGCAATGTGAGGTGGCATTTTATTTTTACTTTTGATTTTTTTTCTGGTTGTTGTTCACCTAGCTTGCAAGCTTTCATTGGTGAAAGCTTGCAAAACCCTCTGAAAGCCGGTTGTACTGTTTTTATTTTTATTTTAATGATTACTTTATTAGTAATTTGTTATTATAATATTTTTTTTGATACTATTCATTCTGTTACAAGGTAGTATCTGTTCTATATTTTCTCTATCTGTTGCAGCCTAAAGAGTCAATACTCCACCACCAAAGTTCGATCCTGTGACCTTCCTTCAAGGAGAGTCACAGAGGTGCAGGGTGCTATCTGAGTACAAGGTGCTTGGCTTATTATAGTATTCTTATTATTGAATGTGATGTAAAAGTGGAATCCACTTTTGAAAGTGAGTTGGAACTATACGGATGTAGAGAAAGTAGTGAGTAAATTACAAATTTAATGAGGGAAAATGACATTTTTCTCCTTGAATTATATGCTTATAACACTTTTTTTCACTTGAATTATTCATGTATCCACATTAGCCCCCTTAATTATTCTAAAAGTGACAGTTTCCCCCCCGATATATAAATGGACATACTCTTAAAATAACTATTTAATTTATTTTTGGAATAACGTGCAAATTGACCACTAAACGTAACCTGAAAGTGCAATTAGGACACTGAAATAAAAAAAAAAAAAAGCAATTAGGCCACTGAACACTCTAAATGTATTTAATTTCACCTGATAGTAGGTTACCATGCATTTCATCAAGTTACTTGCTTGCGTGGACGGTGAGTTGGCATTTTAAAATAATTTTTAATAAAAAACTATTAACATAAAAAATTAAAATAATTTTAAAAAAAAAAAAAAACACATCTACGGCCGCCCCTCCCCCTTAATAATACCCTTGCCACCTTGATAGGAAACCTGTGGATGAATCAAATTTAATTTATATATTATTACTATTACTATTACTATTACTATAATAATAATAATAATAATAATAATAATAATAATAATAATAATAATAATATTAATAAAATTATTATTATTATTATTATTATTATTATTATTATTATTATTTACGGAAACTCAACTTCTTTCACAAAATAACTTTTGCTTTATTATGGTGTGTTTTTTTTTTAATTATTGTAATTTTTTATTTTAATAGTTTATTATTAAAAATTATTTTAAAATGTCAATTTACCATCCATGTGAGCAAGTAACCTGATGAAATTGATGGTAACATACTATCAGGTGAAATTGCATATATTTGTAGTGTTCAATGGCCTAATTACACTTTTTTTTTGGTTAATTAGTGGTCTAATTTCACTTTTAGCTTACGTTCAGTGGCCAATTTGAACCTTATTCCTTTATGTTTATTCTCCAACAAATTATTGCTTATATGTAGGGATGATCACGGTTCAGTTCGAATCGAACGCAACTGAATTGAAATGTTCCAGTTATAATTCAGAACTGGAACCCAATATTTTGCTTTCGATTTATTAAAATCGCGAACAAGAAAGACGGGATCCTGAACTGTGAAATGAAGGTTCGAAATCAGAACAACTACTAGCATTGGCTTAAAATTAGAATTATAATATTTGTAACTAGTGTAGATTCTTTTTCGTATTTATTCCGATTCTCACATATGAGTAGATATGACCACGATTTGGTTCTGATTTTGAATCATTGATTCACAGTTTCGGATCCAGCTTGAACAATTAGTTAATAAAATGATACCCAAATATTGCGTTCCGATTCTAAATTATAACCGGAATCTTTCGGTTTGAACCAAACAAATGGTCATCCTTACATATAAACAATAATTTGTTTGAGAAGAAAAAATAAATGAAATATTTATTTTAAGGGTAAGGCTGTTCATTTAACATATCAAGGGGAAATCACAACGTTTAGAATAATTGAGGGGGCTAGTGGGGATATGTGAGTAATTTAGAAGGAAAAATTGCTATAAATATATAATTTAGGAGAAAAAAGTGTTATTTTTTCAATTTAATAATATGACAGTAAATTGTACTTTTAAAAGTGAAAGAATATTGGAGGAATGACAAATTATGCTATGGACCTAGGTGCAACTTTAAATTCAGACGACATCGTTTTGAAGCAAAACGATGTTGTTTTGGACCCGAATCCATGACATAAGAACCGTAGAGGAATATAGGGAAAATTATGCTATGGACCCGGGTTCGTCTTGTCCATGTTCACAATTTAAAAACTCTATATTCACAATTTTAGAACTCTACGTTCACAATTTTAAATCTCAATATACAAAATTACATTACTCAATATTCACAATTTTTGAACTCTATATACACAATTTTGTTATATAGATTCAAAAATTGTGTGATACTATTAAATTTAGAGTTATGAAATTGTGAATATAGAGTTCTAAAATTGTGAACATAGAGTTTTAAAATTATGAACATGAACCTGGGTTCATGGCATAACAACCCGGAATATGGTTAGCTTAAATAACCAATCATTATTACATGGACCATTGTCCACAAGTACATTTTGAATATACTAAAAGTACATTACTTGTGTACGTAATGTGCATTATTTGAAAATACATTATTTATGTACTTAAAATATATTATTTTATATACTATTAAATAATGTGTATTCAATATATAAATAATGTAATTTTAATATATTAAAAATATACCATATATTCATGATCAACACAATTATGTGGATCATAGTCGACACAATAATTTGCCCTAACCAACTCAATTGATGTTTAAAAGAAATTCTTTCGGCCCACTGTATTTGTGATTTTAATAAGTTGGACTCAGTGGGTAGTGGGTATAGTACCTAAGAGTCAAGGTAGACCAATTGAATTCGGTCTACATAGTTTTTGGGAGCCCAATGAAGTTAGTTCAAAGTATGTGTTATACGCGAAAGGCTAAGTTGCTTTTATTATTAATTTTTTTGGCAAGAACTAAAGTGGTTATTACACCTTTTTGAGTTGTCCAAATGATTCGAAATTTCTCTTGCCTTCTGATACCCCAATAACGTCTCAAGTTCTTAATGAGTGAGGTTCAAACTATACCCTATTATGGAAAGTAAATAAGTAACCTTCGTCTTACATTCTGAAGTAAGTCAGGATAACATTCATTCTCTCTTATGTATCCTGGGAGCTTGGGCTGCCCATTACATACCGATCTAGTTTCACTATTTTAGAGAAACTTCATTTATGATTTTTGGGGGTTTTTGCAACTTTTTTCATATGTGAAAGAGAGAAGAGATGAGAGAGGAAAAAGTAAATAATGCAAGATATGTCCCACAAAAAATAATTAGTCTCGCCTCAGGTGCGGTGCACACGCCAACAGGACGCGTTAGAGACATTGCTTTTTTTTTTTTTTTTTTGAGTTCTTTTATTTATTTATTTATTTAAATTTCCTTCTTCTTCCCACTTTCTATTTCTTAGTCATCTTTGTAAAAATCAAGTAAAATTCCCCATTAATGTTGTTGCTCTTAACGCTATCCGCACCTGTCAAATCTAATAACGCCATCAGCGCAAGCCTAAGAAATCCGTGCTAAACAGAATTAATTTGGGCAGTGACTGAATCGTGTAAATTAGCATCAATATCCAGCCAAAAGAAAAAAGGCATAACCCGTGAAGGCATAGAAGAAAACAAGGAAGCTAGCCATTATTGCAGAAAAGGTTAGTTTAGTGAGCAGAGGCGACACGTGAACCTTGGGCGAATGAACTTTGAGACTTACCAGTTACCAGTAGTACACGCATATTGCATGTCTGAAGTCACAACAATTTTTAAATTCCTTTTCTATGCTTTCACGTGACCATAATGGTACGCCCATTCCCATTCCCATTCCATCCGGCCTGCCACTGCACCCATCATGTTTCCCTCACTTTCTTTCAACTAAAATACTTTGTTTAACTCCTTTAAAAAAAAAAAGAAGCAACCTTCTGACTTCACCAAATTATATATTGTACTTCATAAACACACCCCGGACTCATAAAGAAGAAAATCGAACTAGTAAAAATGTAATTCTTATCTATTAAATTCCTCAATTCAAAATTATGTACTAATTTAAGTGTAATAATTATGTCAAATTCATATAAAATTCAATTAGTAAGCATTTTAATTTTGTTTATATAACTTGGTTGTCATGTAATTAAAAACAGCTGATTAAGCTTCTTGCCACCCTTCCCAAAATGTTAGGTTGTTATATACTCCATTTGTCTTATTTTAACTGTAATGTTTACTATTTAATTGTCAAATTAATTATTATTTTTATTTAATTTTTTAATGTATTAATTTTAATTTTAATACAAAACTTAATATAATGAAAAATTAAATTAAAAATAAATTCAGTCAAATTTCATTAACTAAATCAAATACATAAAATGGGACGGAAGGAGTAATTAACTGTAACTAGTGCATGATGATGATGATTTTCAATTTTTTTTTTATTTTTTACAAAAGTACTATTTTAAAATTTTTTAAATAAAAAATAAAATAAGAAAATTGTATAATAAAAAATAAGAAAATTGTATAATAAAAAAATGAATGTTACATTAGTGGTAACATGTTAAATAGGTAATAATAAGACCTAATTGCCGTGTTTTTTTTTTTTTTCGATTTAAAGTTCCTTATAATAATTCTTTTCAGTTAGACTATTTGTTAAAATTCAGGGGTCAATTTAACACTTTTTGTGTTTAAAAAAAAAGTTAAATTATTGCTTTTTCCGTTAAAAACAAGCTTGAATGGAACTGAGTTAAAAAAAAAATTAAAAATTAAAAAAAGAAGAAGAAGATACTAACGGCTGATTTTCAATTGCCCCAATTTGAGATCAACTACTCAAGCTGTGTCATCGCCGCAAATGGAGCTCAACCACTCAACTGTTATCACAATTATTAATAAGAGAAAATTGTTAAAATAGTAATAAATATTATTGATTAATTCCATTATAATTATGATAACTACTCAAGAATTAAATATGACCATAGATTAAATTGACTAGTTGTTATCCATATTTGAAAAATCAAAATTGAGATTTTGTCATTTTTAAAATTTTTTTTTGACTTGTGTCATTTTTAAATATTAAACACAATATTTGAAAATTTTAATTGAGATAATATACACATTTTAATTAACCATGTATATTGTATAAAAGGTTATTCAATTATGTATACTAAATTATATGTGAATATGGAAGTGCGTGCTTAATTAGTACAGCGTGGAATGCATCAAAGTGAGAAATAACGGAATTGGGTGCATGATTTGTCAGCGACAGAATTTATTATTATTTATTAATAAACCAACCAAACTCATCCACTCTTTCTACTGCGTCAAACTTCAAACGCAACCGTCAACGACGCAAACCAAATGTTAGTTGTACAGTACATAAATAAACCTATAAACTCATTTCTAAGATACTATTGATAGGATATGATGTTCTTAATTAGTCTTCTTAATTGCACCATTCTACCGAGTAGTTTACCTACATATTTGACATAAATGCTTGAGAAATGTGGATTGTTTGGAAAAGAAAGAAACAAATGTAATCCTTTGTTAAAATCAATGTTTTGAAATAACACACTTTGTAAAGAATGTCAAGCTGCAAGTTAAGATGTGTACTAAAAATCTTCATCAGTAATCCTAGAATCACGTTACAATTGCAAGGTGTTTGGTTGGGATCAGAGGAACTAATTAGGTAGGAAAAGAATTATAATTTGGTGGGAAAAGACCTTGTGGTCTAGCGGCACCTGGTTGCATCCCCATATAGAAGAGGTGGGTTTGAGCCTCAGTGGAGGTGATATTGACTTTTTATGAACATATACTACATTGTAACAAAGTCAGTAGTACTAAAAAAAAGACCCTAAAAAGGTGGGAACGATTGTAACAACATTTAACTACGCCCGGTCTCGCGACCGAGCCTCGGGCTTGGACCACCGGCTCGACCCGAGTCCCCTTGCTCCACTTCTCTGGGTCAGTTTGCTCCACTTCCAATATATCCATCATCAGTGGAGAGTAATCACGAGCCGCGCTCCCTTTGCCATCCCTTCGCATATGTGTTTGAATTCTCACTTTCACTTAATTAGCTTCTTCGTTTTGCCTCTAGGATATGACCTCACTAGACCCGAAAACCTTGCCTTCAACTTTGATTCTCTCGGGACTAGCCCCCCTACTCAGGGTGGTCGAGATGAGCTCCGACTGAGAACCCCCTACTCAAGGTGGTCGAGATGAGCTCTGGCCGAGCCCCCCTCCTCGGGGAGGTTGAAATGAGCTCCAGTCGAGCCCTCATACTCGGGGTGGTCTAGATGAGCTCTGACCGAGCCCCCCCAATTCGGGTTGGTCGAGATGAGGTCTGGTCGAGTCCCCACTACTCGAGGTAGTTGAGATGAGCTCCCATCGAGAACTCCCACTTGGGGTGGTTGAGATGAGCTCCCGCTGAGCCTCCTACTCGGGGTGGTCGAGGCGAGCTCGAGCGGAGCCCCCCCGACTCAGGGTGGTCGAGATGAGATCCAGCCGAACCCCCCCCCCCCTACTTAAGGTGGTTGAGGTGAGCTCCGGCCGAGCCCCCATACTCATGGTGATCGAGATGAGCTCCGGCCAAGCCCTCCATACTCGGGTGGCGGAGATGAGCTCCGACTGTGTCCCCCCGACTCAGATGGTCTATATGAGATTCAGCGAACCCTCCTTACTCAAGGTGGTCGAGGTGACCTACAGCCGAGACCCCGCGCACTTGGGCTGGTCAAGATGAGCTTCCGCCAAGCCCCCCTACTCGGGGTGGTCGAGATGAGCTCTAGGCCGATCCCCCTCTATTCGTGGTATGTTGCTTCATTGTTCCAAGCTCGAGCTTGGGATGTACTTGGTGGCCAAACCTCCAGCCATAGACTATAACTTTTTTTTTTATTTTTATTTTTTATGTGAGTATTAGACTTGTCCTTTGGTCAAGGGTTCACCTTGGGCCAAAAATCTCTTCCATCGGGTAATAAGTGAGGTCGGGCCTTACGCCTCCCTTAGGATGACAACCTTTAGCCCGGATCATTTGCCCTGGG
>CP025646.1:9761522-9834575 GCA_003576665.1 Ipomoea trifida
CACGGCCCGTCCTCGCTTATTTGCCTGACGGAAGAGCCTAGGGACACGGCCCGTCCTCGCTTATTTGCCTGACGGAAGAGCCTAGGGACACGGCCCGTCCTCGCTTATTTGCCTGACGGAAGAGCCTAGGGACCAAGACAATACAAGAATCAATAAATGTGATCATTGATGATCAACCCCAAGAACTTGTCTTCGAACCACTGGCTGAACCTGAATACAAGGATAATGAACAAGATGATGAAGTTGTTGAAATAACCAAAGTCGAACGAAAATCTAAACCAGAGTCTGAACCAGGCATATCAAGTGATTCAGAATCTCCTCGACAACCAAAGTTTGTCCCTAGTCATATCCAGAAAAATAATCCCGCGACAAACATAATAGGTACACCTACAACAGGGGTCAAAACGAGAGGAATGTTGATAAACAACCTTGTTGAATTATTTGGGTACTCATGCTATACTCTAAAATAGGGCCTAAGAACTACAAAGAAGCTCTACGGATAAAATTGGAATCGTGCTATGCAAGATGAACTAGCCCAATTTGAGAGAAATGATGTCTAGGATCTTGTACCATGCCCTCCAAATGCTAACATAGTAGGCACAAAATGGATATTTCGCGACAAAATTGATGAATATGGTAATGTTGCACGAAATAAAGCAAGATCGTTCAGAGCGGTTATTAAGTTACAACTGAATCAGTTCTTAACCATTATAAATAAGAAGGTTATCTCTACAAGCGGTTGTTGATTTTACTTAGATTAATACACAGATTAAGTCTGATAGAGCTGAAGTGAAAACTTAACAAAGACTACCTTTGATTCAAGTTGGAGTTCTCTTTAGAGAAGAAAGACGCGTATTCACTCTGATCAAGCATGGTGTGCTGCTATTGAGCGGGAGCCTCAGCACAAGAAGATCGGGAGATCAAGATCTTGACAACTCTTCAAGACAGAACCCGAAGGACAGTGGCGGATCCAGAAAAAATTTTCAGTGGGGGCGGAGGTAGCTTAAAAAATAAAACACTTAAAAATAATATAGTCATAAATATTGTTGGATATGGACAAAAAATAAAACACATCAAAATTTTATAAAAATATTAGTAAGAATATACAAAACATAATTAATTTAATAAAATAATTCAAATAGAAAGCACATTATCTCATTATTAATTTTTTTTAAAAAGTTATTATATAAAAAGTTATATATAAAAGCTCAAGGAAAAGCAACGCGGAGGAGGATGAAGGCTTCAAAGGAAAAAGCTATAGAAGGGAATTACCTGGCGAGAGGATTTGAACCTTCGACAACACAAACGCGCATCAACCAACTGAGCCAACTAATCAATTGTTTACTTTTATATGTTTTCTTGTACTTATATCTAAACATGTACTATACATACATATATACATACAAGGGCTATATACGGTGTGGGGTGGGGTGAGTGGGGGCAGCTGCCCCACTGCCCCCATTGCCCCCATGCTGGATCCGCCACTGCCGAAGGATGGTGAATTGAAGAATATCTCAGAGTTCTTCACGTGTATTCAATTGATATTGTCGGTAAAATCTTTACATTGATTCAATGAGGAGTTGGGCAAATCAGAGTGATGCCCTCTAGATGTAGGAACTTTTTTCCGAGCTGGGTTAACAAATTGCTTTGTGTTGTTACTGCTTTTATGTCTTTTATATTTCTAGCAATTTGAACACTGAACTGCAAACCGATCTATCTTAGGTATAGTTGACCGTAGATCACAAATGTTAATTAGTTAGCCTGATCTTGTGGAACTTAGTAAATAAGTTCAACCCACGAGAACACGGTTAATGGCATCTAAGTATTGAATTAAGCGCATTTTCATTTTCTATTATGTAAATAACTTCCTCGGCCATGGGGCTCGGCTATGAGGCAACAACCATGGGAGCTCAGCCATAGGGCTTCGGCCGGTCAATCCATTGGTCCGGACGCGGTTAAAGGAGGTTGTAATCGTTCCCATCGCATTAGGTGGCGGTTATAGGGTTCCTTGTGTATAAAAGGTTTCCTTATTGTCTCATTATGACATTCCTATCCATTCTTTGTTCTAATTAAAACCTAGTTAGGCCTAGCTCGTTTAGTAAAAAGGTCACCTATCTGAAGCACAAAGAGATAGTAGCACCTCCACTGTGGCTCGAACCCACCCCCTTCCATATGGAGGTACAACCGGGTGCCACTAGACTACGAGGTCATTAGCATTTCTTAAATTATTTAGATATACTTATTAAAGTCTTTAAAAAGTCTTAACATGTAGGCTTTAAATAAGCTCAAAGTAAGACTTACTTTAAAGTTTTTTTAATGGCCTAAATATTAAACAGGCTTTTAAAAAGGTTTCAGGTCAGGCCACGCCAATTGTAGGCTCAGGCTTGAGATTAACAAAAAGCCTACATACAGGCTCAGGCCCAGACCTAGGCTTTAGATTTTCGTAACAGGCCCATGCCTAATTTTCTAAAACTCGGCTCGACCTATTTCCACCCCTATCTGTGACCCTACAACACTTGTCTTGCCTATTTTTCCTATTCATTTACATTATCAATTATTAATCGGGTTTATTGATTCGGTCTACCCAAGTTAATTAAATCTATCAGTTTTCATAATTTGTAGAATTGAAGATCAATTAATTTATAAATAATTAATAACGATTAAAAATTATATTACATTATTTGATTCAAAATTTTGATTGCAAGCACTTTTCCCTAGGTAAGTATGTTATATTAGCATAAGTTGATGAAATTAGAGAATAAAGTCGAAGTAAGTAAAAGAAAATGATCATGAATGTAATTAGAAGTGAATATATAAAAGTGGGATTGTGTTATGTAAATGGTGGTATAATAGGAGTAGATAAGTTGCCAAGTAAGTAGGTAAGTGGTATAGGTGATCGAGTAAGCGGGTGCTGGATGCTAGGGTAGATAAGTAAAGTAATATTTGTAGGTAATGAAAATAATCATTATAAATGAAATTATTATGTGTTCTTAATTTTTATAGTTGGAAATTGTGACGAATAAAAATTTTATTTTTAATTTTTAAAATAAAAAATTGTGCAAATAAAACAGCATGATTTCTCTTTTCCACTCTTTAATTTTTTAAAAAACTAGAAAACCACATGCCCATAATTTCTTCTAAATAAATATGAAAAAGAAGTAATAATAAAAACATATACTAATTATATTTTTAAAGAATGGTAAAAACTTGTGTGAGACCATCTCACCGTGAGACGGGTCGAGTCGGGTCAATGTGAAAAGTCATACTTATATGCACAAATGTCATACTTATATGCTCAAATGTAATACTATTCAAGATTGAAATTTTTGTTACTTATAATAACAAATGTAATACTTTTAAGGGAAAATATAATACTTTTATATTTCGATTTAAAAGTATTACATTTTTACTCAAAAGTATTATATTTTTCCTTATAAGTAATGGGAACATTACTTGTTATGAAAAATGTAATACTTTTGATGAAAAATATAATACTTTTACATCAAAATGCAAAATTATTACTATATATTTTTCTTCAAAAGTATTACATTTTTCCTATAGGTGACAAAACTTTTATTCCTAATTAGCATTATATTAGATTTGAGCATATAAGTATGACATTTACAGGTTGATTCAATCCGACCCGACCAGTCTAACAAATAAGGATCCGTGAGACCCTCTCACATAAATGTGATTCTTTTTAATATATCGCCACATGAAAGAAAAGTAAAAAAATTTGAATCACTCCTTAAAAGTCAATATTTATCAGCTCGTAAAGGATGGTAGGGTGCAATTATTGCATCCACATGTAGATACTGCAGGTTGAGATGTGTACTCAAAGAAGAAAAAGCTTTTGCAATAAGCTAGAACCACCTCAGCTCGTATTGAGGTTGACAAAGTTGTTTCATCGCGAATTCTCAAACACTATTTGATTAATTGTGCGACATTGACTTGACATTTTCAAGAACATGATACTTTCTACTTTCTAGCTCTATTAAATGGATTAAGAAAGAATACCGAGGAATATTTGCACACAATGTAGAAAACTTATATTCAAAAAATAATATTTTCTCAAATAATAATGTTACAGTGATTTATGAAATTAATCTAAGACTTGTATTAAACATAATTTCTTTAAAATCATTTCGTCTCTTCTCAAGGTTGATAGAAGCATCGAAACATTAGTTTACTAAGATACAATGAATTATAACGATAATATTTGAGCACTGAAATATATCGTTTGTCAAACTTTAATGATAAAGAACACATAAATTTTTAGAAATGAAATTGCCTGAGTTTCCTTTATGTTTTTCAATAGTTTTAAAGAGAGGAATTGAGATTTTATTTATTTATTTATTTTGCTAGCAACTAAACATTTTGTGAGCAACACTCCAACACATATTCATAGGCAACTTGAAGTAATTAGCATTTAACATAATATTAATATGATTTTTAAATTCATATTGTAACGACCCTGCCCTACTTTAGTATGAAAATAACGCTTGATGTTGCATAGTTAAATCTCAAATAAATTAATTGGAGTTAATTTGAATGACTGATGAAACTGATTGACGAGATTTAATTTACTTAATTTTATTATACACCGCCGATCAATAGAGATACTCTAGATGGTAGAGTCTCCAGTAAATAGACATGCAAAAACATAAGGTGTTACACACTAGTAGAAAGTATTATCTAGAAAAAAAAAAAAAAGCTTAGGAAACTTGAATTTCAGAAGAGAAGTCTCACTTAGTAGACATGATCAGTTAGTAATTAAACACACTGACGATAGACAGACATCTCTAAGAGATAGTTAGAGTTAGTACTCAACTCAATAAAGTTATGTTCAAAAAATTAGCAAAAACATAATTTGTTTATGCTGCCAATTTTCACTTGAACATTTAGTGTGCTAGTGTCAATGGTTGCCTGAGAATTATAGTCAATCCATTATGAATCATAACACGAATAAAATTTATAAACCTCTGGCAAACTTACTTCGAATGTCAAGGGAAAGCTTAGAAAGAAATCAACAAGATTACTCCCAACAATGTTTTGACAATTCAAAACAATAAGAAATTAAAAAAGTTAAAGGCAAATCTAAGACAAAAGGAAAGACTGAAAATGTTGGTATGTTAAATGCTAATTACTTCAAGTACAGTTGGCGTGTTGATCACAAATGAATAGACTGATTCTGGCGGCTGATGGAAAGTTTGATCAATTCAAGTTGCCTAGAAACTAAAATCAAAAGGTGGTATGGCCAAAGAAGGAAATTGTTTCCATTGCAGTGAAAATGGTTACTGGAAAAGAAATTGTAAGGTTTACTTGGAAAAATTGAAGAATATAATAAGAAGGAAAATGTGACTTTTACTTTAAATTTCTGTTATAGAAACTAATTTGTCTACTTCTATATCTTGAGCTTTGGATACCACTTGTGGTGCTTACATTTGCACAAATGTGTAGAAATTGAAACTGAGTAGGACATTAACCAAAGACTATATGAACCTAGAAGTTGCAATGAAGCAAGAGTTGATGCCACCTTAGATGTAGGAACATGTGTGCTTTATCTTTACGTTTTGGTTTTGAAATAGACTTTAATTTGAAGATTATTATTATGTGCTTTCTATTACAAAATATTATTTTATTACTTGTCTGAACAAGTTTTATTTACCAAAAATGGCAAATATTGTTCCACTTTATTGTGGTTGTGCACACTTGACAAATGATCTTTTTTATAAACTCGGCTTAATAAAGATACTAAGACAATTGTTTATCATATAAGCTTCCAATATCCTTTTTGGGATAAGTTTTAAAAACTAATGATTTCACTTCTAAAAGTCAAGTCTTCTCCTGACCAGTTACTTCTTGCCAAGCTAGGCATCCTTTGGATGGGCATGACTGTTTGGTTGGCGGTCCTTTTGGACGCAACGATTAAACCGAGCCGTCCATGACGAGTCCCCCTATGCAGATGAGCTGAGTATAGGGGCATAGATTACACCGGTTGTCTCGTTAAAGCCTTAGACTAAAAAAAACGCGGTGGAAAAAAAACTTAGCTAAGGGGAAAAGAGTACAACCATAAGCGCAATATTTAGCTATGGTGCAAACTCTAACCACCCTTAGGAAAATTTGACCACCTCCATAAGAAATCTAATCACCTCTTTAAGAAAACCGACCACTTCTACAAGAAATCTAGCCAACTTAGAGGTGAGAGAAAAGGAGTCGACCACCCTACAGTTATAGAAAAGAATCAATCATCGAGAGGTGGGAGGGTAGATATATGTTGACCATTTGAGGCTGAAGGCCTACCGTTGAGACCCCAGGCCGACCAATGAGGTTGTAGGCTGACCATTGGGTACTTTATCCTCGAACAATGGACTTCTGTTGGTTTAATTTTCATAGAGAAATTTTGGAGCTTAACTCCTCATATTTCTGCTTACTCTTCGCCACGTATTATGCATGCATATATGTACCCATGATGTCTTGGAGTACACAACCTCCCCATTTCCGGTTACTATCGTCGTAATCAAATAAATAGAGGCACACAATTTTCTTTTGTTTTGGCTGGTTGCACTTCATTGATTGGTAGGGACCTAGGTATCGGGACCCCATTGTACTAAAGTTCAGTCAGTCTGATAGTCATGCCTAGTTGCACTACTTTTGGACGTGCTCTTGCTTACTTGCGCGGTCACTTGGTTTCTCGTTTATTCTTTTGCCTAAGAGTATCCTCTGGAGGCATACCTATTTGCATGCTGTATGGCCTGGGTATATGTTTCCAGGGTTTCTCTACTCAGACTAGTAAATAAGTTGTTGGTCCTAAATGGATAGAGTCCTCAGACTAGTAAATAAGTTGTTGGTCCTAAATGGATAGAGTCAAAGTCGGGAGGGGGTGAATAGACTTTTACAAACAATTCGAATTTCTTTAAGCAATTGTAAACTCAAAACACTTAACAAAATTGTCAATTGTGTGCACATCGGAATTTAAACTTAGTGTAGTGATTGTGCTATTTGTGCTTCACATGTAGATCATGCATGCCAAAAAAATAAAGTAAAGCAATAAAGAACACAAGAAATTATAGTGGTTCAAAGGTGTATATAATCCTTCTACTCCACCCTACTTCTATCTCCATGAGGAATTCACTATATCCACCACTCCTTGGTTACAAGATACAATGAATTTCGTGATCTAGTGCTTTGATCACCAACCCACACTAATCACACCAAACCAGTGCGTCCAGCACTACAACTAGGATTTCACAACTCCGTGTGATAATCCTCTATCAATACTCCGGTAGAGAAACCCTTGTTTTGAAAAAAAAAGAATTTCTTTGCTTCCAACTTTTGAGACTTCTAGATGGATTCTTCAATAAATAGCAAGTCTGATCTCTTTTTAGATGAAGATTTGCACACTCTAGATTTTCACTAGATGTTTTCTTGTTCGCACTTGTGTTCTTGCTCGTAAAACTCTCTCTTACATCTTTAGATCTTCATCTTTATATAGGTATTTGAGAAATTGTTCGTTGGAAAAGGACAATATCAAATTCGAATCCTTGTCAACTGGCCTTGTAGCCTTTTCATTCTTTAAGAAAACTGTATGCTCTTTATCTCAATTTAATGTTGTGTGAGACAATAGAAGTTCCAGTAGCAACTTCTTATTGGAATTAATTCCTTGATGAGTTTTAGCTCCAACCTTTGCTCTTTCCACTTTGGACTAGTATCAAGCTAGTAACACCCTCGATTTTCTAACATCTGAGCCTAGTATAAATATAACACTCGCAGCAGAATTCAAAGCCAACATCTGGGAATGCTACAGCCACAACTACCCATTCCCGGATAGTTGCTAAGACTACAACTTCCAAATAGCATTCGCATGCTTACAAAATGGTAAATAAATGATTCTACACGCCAAATATATAAATATCAAACCATTCATCAATACTAAACAATCTCAAGGTTATCTTCATTAGAATCTATTCGAATCTATAATCATAAGTCACATCACTATTAAACAATAACAGCCTCAAAAGCCACAAACTAAAACTGACAGGATAATTGGGCATGCAGCACCCGACCCGAATCATCAGCACTGACACGAACGCAACAAACGGTCACCCGTTACACAAAGACGACAAATTGATGAGATGATAATTACTCCAACGACTCTCCATTATTACGACTCAGCACTCAATGTATGCTCACCATTACCAGCACTCAATGTATGCTCGCCAGGACTGGGAGTCCGTTACACTCACCAGAGGAAGAGCCGTTGCAACCATAGTATAAGTAGCAGACTTGTGGTAGAGGATGGGGGAGACACTTTGTTTATGATACACAACACTACTATACTGTACTCAAAATCACTCGCTCTCACTAAGTACACATATCTACATTGTGGTACCATAACCATTGTTACTCACTTGTCTATTGTACTTACCCATTACACTCAAATAATACTATATTTCACTTCTATCAAATATACTCGGTAACAATACTTACCGTCAAAAACAATAAATACTACCAAGACGGAAGCCTCTAATCGTACTCTCGTCGTGCATTAATAAAAACTTGAAATGGGTTAATAAAACAAGTAGAAAAACAACTCGTTAGCATAAATGCTAAGTATAAACCACTCCACAATGTAAAATAGTTTATACATATATAGATTTAAAATAGGTAGATTTGATACACATAAGCACATTATGCATCATCAAGTAGCATATAGAATCACATATATAGATACACTCGTTTATTAGATAAATATTTCATGCTCACAGGCTTATGAATGTAAGTAGAAAAGGGGTTTTTAATGCTTTAGAGAAGAGGAATTTAATGACCTGAAAAAACTAGTAAATCGTAATAAAATTATTTATACCACTAAGGTAAGTAAACGATATTTTTATATTGAAATAGCATTTCCAACATAATAAATATCAAGAGTAAAATGCGGCTTGTAATCAAAGTACATATAAAGTTTCTCAAAACTTCCTTTTTGGGATCATCATACAGAAATAATCATTTTTATAATAATACGGGACCGCTACCTTAAGTGTTCCCGTATTACATGTGGAATCAGGACTGCTACCTTAAGTGTTCACACCCCGTAACTGGGATTCCAAGCCCAACGAGTAATAGCTCAACCCCTAAAGTAATCCCAGTATTTTTATACCAAGCCACTTCTCTACATAATTGAAGATTTTTCTACGGGATTTCATCTCATCATTTCGTCTCATCATTTCTTCCAAATGGGACTGCAGTCTAATCGAATCCTATAAAAATATATAGTTTTCTTAGATCCCTTTATAAAATAGTGGTGGTATAATCTTTAAAAACCTTTATTCATAATAGCTTCGAAAATAGTAAATAACTATCATATATAACTTTATATATGCATGTATATCGAAAATAGGGTATAGATACAGATTAAAAAGAGTTAATATGCAAGAATGTATTTACTTATTTATATGAGCTTTCAAAATAGATAAGTATCATTCATATAAAATATAGGTTGGTTTGAAAAACATAGATATTTGCATGAGGTTGCAAATGAATGCACAATCAATAACTTCATAATTGATTCTAGTATGATATTTTGGTAACAAAGATAGAATGCTCATCATTCGCCCATATTCCCATATTTCTCATACTTAAACTCATAGTCCTATTTTCAAATAGGAAGATCATAGATCATTTCATAATCACATTCTCTCAATAAATAGGAATTTCATGCTTATGCGAATAACTTATCTCATAATTTCCTACCAACTAGGAACATCATACTTCATCACATAATTCACTTAATAATCCCATTACAAGTAGGAATATCATACTCATTCACATAGTTCATTTCATAATTTCATTTCAAACGAGAATATCAACCTTAATCATAATATCATTTCACATGGAAGTATCATGCTTAATCAAATAATAATGTTTCAAATAGGAATATCATGCTTGATCAATTATTTATCTCATCTTAGGTAACCAATTAAATCAAGCACCCGGAACGCTACGGTTCAACTGGGTCCACAAACGCGAATTGATCAGACCCAATAAGCAAGTGGGTACGCCCAAAACAAGCTGAGCCCCTCATCCCCTGTGAGTTTGGCAGTAAGGCGTCCAAGCTCACCACCAGGACCTCGCGGGGCCGGGGTCGATGAGTGGCGGGGCTAGCCCCGCCACTCATGACCTGCCACTTCGCAGGGCTAGCCCCTAGGGCCTGCGGGTTGCCCTGCCTCTTCTTGCTGGGCTTGCCCGCAGGGTCTTGTGGCCTGTGGGTAACCCCGTGAGACTAGTAGAGAGGAGGAAGTAGCCTCCTCTCACGTCGTCTTCCCCCTTCTCCTCTTACAAATTCTCCATTTTCAGACCTTTAAACAACACCATCATCCAAACAACATTACATCACAAAAGCATCATTTTCTCATCATAATAAACACCAAACACTACACATTTTATCACAATAGAACATTAAACAAGTGAATACAATATATCATATACATATCACATTTTTCAGAGATTAAATACTAGATTTTAGGAGTCTATGGGTTATACCTCAACTTGCTAGTTTTAACCTCAAGAGTCTTCCATTTCTAATCCTCAAGATATATCTTCTCCATCGCTTCTCCAAAAACACAACACCAAGTCTCAACCGCAATATACATACACATATGAACATACACACATTAGTAGGAGAATAAAGGAAGAGGAAGAAGAATGGAAGCTTATTGGACATGCTTTCAAAGCTAGTTTGAATCTCAATGGGCCTGCCTGATGAAATGAAGAAGGAAAGATGTTGTATAATGAAGTGAAGATATAAGGATGGAGGCCTGAAGAGGCAAAGTTGCATTACTATAGTATTTATAGGGGCACAAAACCCTAGGATATTTGGGCTTGAGATGAATGGCTAGGTTGAGGGCAAAATGGAAATTAAACTCTAAACTTTGGGTTATAATTTCAAGTCAAAGATTGGGTCAAGTTTGGATAAAAATATAACATAATAAATATAGGAATATGATAGGTTTGTTTTAAAATCAAGTTTGGGTTAAAAACAAGGCTATCAGGTTCACAGGTTTGTCTCAAATAAACTTTTGGATCAAGATTTTGATAAATAAATATATCCTTTAAATAAGGCTTTTAAAACCATAAATAATTATATAAATATTTTTTAATAAATCATTTGAAATAAAGATTTTAAAATATTTTATTTATAAGCTCATTCAGTAAAATAATCGTAGGAGTAAAATATATACTTATAGTTTTATTTTGAAACTTTATAACTTATAAGATAGGAATTTTAGAATAAAAGTATTTTGGGGTCTCACATTCTACCCCCTTAAAACAAGGCTAGAGTAGCACAGAATGGTTTGGGAAAGGTTTTAAAAAGAGAATTTTCTAAACATTGCCATGAGATGCGAGATTGGAGAAGGTTATGGATATTGCAAGAATAGTGATTGATTTGAAAAGATCTAAGGAGAGTTGGAAGAGTAAGGGTAAGGATTATCATGCAAGCAATTAAAATTCTAAGCACAAACTAAATTCTATCTACTAAGTGGAATTTGCTAAAACTTAGAGAAAGCTTAAACAATTTCCTAGTCCAAAGTCTCACGGTGCACCACCTTGAAATACAAAACTCGGTCTTGCCCCTGATGGCCATTTCTGAAGGAACCTTAATTCCAAATTTGGATTCAACACTTGATGTCATTTGGTAAAGTTCATAGAAACCTTGATCCATTCTTGCACTAAGTGTGCAAAATCCCCTATAGTTTATCCATTGCTTATAACATGGGTCCTTGGTATTAACCTTTCTTTGTTTATGTTTCCTTCAACCTTGATCATCGCCCCAAGGGGCACAGTTGGAATCCCCCATCCCATAACCTTCCTCATCTTGATCGTTCTCACCACTTCCCTTGATCTCAACCCCCAAACTCCTAGATTTCTTGCACGAAATCCAATGGCAATCCTCAAACATTTTCCTTTCATCTGCTAACAACTTGCTAATATTTTCTAGGGTGTAGTATTCACGATTGCCCATCTGATACCAATCATAATATCTCTTGTTCAGAGCATTTAGTGCTGCCCTTGCAGACGTTTACCACTCTTACCCATCACTGATATATTCATGTAGTAAAAATTCAATTTTCATAACACCAGTATATTCACTCCATCAACATAAATAATAAACCTCAACAGTAACAACTCTAAGTTTCATCATCATCAACACTTCATCATTACTTAACCATCCATTAATCTATCACTTAATTACCAATCCAACATCAATAACATACCCGTAATCATTATCACTAACAAACTTCATCATGATAAATTTTATCAATAATCACCCTCCATTTAACCATTAGCATAAGACCATATCGAGATTGTCATTAATCCCCATCATCCTTTATCATTCAATAATAACAACTTTACCATTATTACTTCTATAATTCTAGCATCATCATATTTCAATCATCACTTCAAAATCAATACACAAATCATTATTAACTCATGATAACCTCATTATTAACTCATAATCCCCTTCATTAAATCCTAATCGTCATTAGAACCTTCATTAATAGCATCACCGATAATTCTTTAGTCATCATTATCACTAATCCTCATCATCAACTAATAGCATAACAACATCATCATTAGGTCATCGTCCAATCTCCCTTATCACGCATGATAACTTCTGTCAGTTTCATGTTAATCCATTTTGCTAACTTAGTGGGGTTCAAGTAGCTTCTTCGGTTTAACGATACGATTACAACACTTTTACGAATTGATAGCTCTCTTTCTTATTCTTGCACGCCTTAAATCTAAGATCTTTATCGATCTTTCTTCATGGGTTAAAGCCTCGTTCACCTTTACAACTTCAAGAGAAATCACACGTGACGAATCACAAACATACTTCTTCATTACACTTTAAGTCCTTGTCCAATTTGGTTAGCAACACTAACTTATAAGTATCTTCTCAATCATTACCATTGATATTACTAATCATCAACATTAACAACTTTATCAACAACAACAACATTAGCTAGTCCCATCATCATTAGCACAAATTCCTATCCTTAAGCTTCATCATCATATTATAGTCCAATCCCTTATCGTGCTTCATAACATTAATTATAACTGAGCACTATATTATCTTCTTTACCCATCATTAAACCAATAGTTCTTATTTAATCATCATTGCCTACAATCACCATTAACTCATCATTATTTCTAATTTTCATCACCTTCATACATAATTATTAGACCACATCATCATCATTCTTAATAGCATCATAACTTAACCCCTATATCATAATCCATCAATAATATTTCCCAATCGTTATTGTCCTATACTCTTCATAATTCATACTTTAATCATTACCTAATCTCCATTAATAACATTAATCCAAACATTACTTCATATTCACTCATTAGATAACCCATAATCATAAATTAATCACCTAACCATCATTGACAGACTAATCATCGCAAATCATTATCTTAACATTAATAATCCTTAATCCCTTATTACCTTAAAAATAATCCATTGTCTTCATTATTTCACCATCATTATGATTCATCACTCCTTTACCATCATTATTCAATCATTATCCTAGTCACCAACTAATCGCCATTACCCACTGATCACTTTGACATCATAATCATATTCATCCCATTCATCACTATTTAATCCTTTCAACACATTATCACTTCCTTATCATTAGTCCATAAACCAATGTTCTACCATCATTAACTCACAACTATCATTAAATCCCTAATCGAGCTCCATTAGATAATTAATCACCATATTTCATCATTAACAACATTCCATCACCATCATTATCACCTTCTTGATTTCTTAAATCATCTACTGCCTTCATTGATAATAATCTCCATTAATAACAACAACAATAACAACATCTCACATTATCATCTTCTTTAATCTTCAAGTTTCACCACATACTACCAAATCGCTACTCACCTTTTATCTTTATAATGCATACTATTATATTCGTCTATACAAAAGATCTAGGGTTACCACCCATCATTTTAGACTTCATTCTCTCCAAGTCCACATCTACTAACTCTTCCCTTTTGTATCCCTTCAAGGGTAAATTGAACAACCTTCACACTTGTATAATCCAACCTTAAGCCTCACATCTTCATACTCCAAGTTTAACGTTTAATCTCCGAGTTAAACCTTTGAACATCTCTTCACCATCGATCCAAAAGAATCCACTTGGCGTGATTTGACTCCTTCTTAGCGTATTAGCATCCTTACTTGTCTTTACTTCACGATCGAGAATCTTCAAGTCTAAATCTTTAAGCTTCAATTGTCTTCTTTTATTCCATTCCATTCCTTTTTGCAAGAAGATACACTTCAATTATTTTGGATAGCGCAAATCTTGCAAACGATACCACACGAGTGATAGTGTCGATTCCTTCGAGCGAAGACGTACTACTACAGCTGACTCCGAACTGCAAGTAGAGTAGCTTATTTCATCAAAATATCCAATTATCCAGATGCATACGCTACTACCTTACCACTTCGCATCAATAGAAATTCTGACTTCCTTTCTCTTAGCCTTAATCGAATCCAAGATATGTCCGAACGAAGCAAACTCTTATCTAGTAGATAGGAACTTACCGGAGATATGTGCACCATAAGGGTGCAATAGCCACAGATTAAATGAATAAGAAAATAAACAAATACTAATCACATAATAATCAACAAGCATGCGCAAATAACTCACAATCTCACCGCATTCCTAAAGAAATTAAGAACCTCAAAGAAATCATAAAGCCTTAGAGATATCCCAAAACCATAAAGTTTCAAACTTAGGTTTCTATACTTAGATTCTCAAAGCTTACTCAATTCCTAAGTCATAACTCAAACTTCCATAGTCAACTCTTATATCTTATGGTCAATCCTAGGCTCTTAAAGTCAATCCTTAACACTCCCTAGGACTTCAACCTAGGGCTGTGATACCAACTTGTAACAGCCCCGATTTTTTAACTTTGAGCCTAGTATAAATATAACACTCACAGTAGAATCCAAATTAAGCCAACATCGGGGACTGTTACCACCACAACTACCCATTCCTAGATAGTTACTAAGGCTAAAACTTTTAAATAGCATTTGCATGCTTACAAAAAGTTAAATACAAGATTCTACAAGCCAAATATCTATACATCAAACCATTCATCAATACTAAACAATCTCAAGGTTATCTACATTAGAATATATTCGAGTCTATAATCATAAGTCACATCACTATTAAACAATAACAGCATCAAAAGCTACTAACTAAGATCAAACTAAAACAATAAATACTATCAAGACGGAAGCCTCTAATCATACTCTCGTCATGCATTAATCCAAACCTGAAATGGGTTAATAAAACAAGTAGAAAACAACCCGTTAGCATAAATGCTGAGTATAAACCACTCCACCATGTATAATAGTTTATACATATATAGATTAAAAAATATGTATATTTGATACACATAAGCACATTATGTATCATCAAGTAGCATATAGAATCACATACATACAATAGTAGATAGCATACTTAATATAGAGATGCATATATAGATATACTCGTTTATAAGATAAATATTTCATGCTCACAGGCTTATGAATGTAAATGGAAAAGGGGTTTAATGCTTGAGAAAAGAGGAATTTAACAACTTCAAAAAACTAGTAAATCGTAATAAAATCATTTATACCACTAAGGTAAGTAAACGGTATTCTTATATTAAAATAGCATTTCTAACATAATAAATATCAAGAGTAAAATGCGGTTTGTAATGAAAGTATAAATAAGCTTTCTCAAAACTTCTATTTTTGGGATCATCATACGAAAATAATCATTTTTATAATAATACGGGAGGAATCTTTTCATCGTAGCCATCATCATCATCATCATCATACATGAAGGGAGGGTGAGGTCAACAACATGTGTGTGAACCGTACGAGGACTATGTTCCGAAGTCTCCCCCCCCCCTCTTCTCATCATTTCGCATCTATCACATGCAGAATCAGGACCGCTACCTTAAGTGTGCACACCTCCTAACTACAATTCACAACCAAGCGAGTAATAGCTCAAGCCATAAAGTATGCATAAGATTTTTCTACCAAGCCACTTCTCTACATAATCCGAGATTTTTCTACCTGATTTCATCTCATCATTTCTTCCGAAGGGACTACAGTCCAATTGGATCCTCCAAAAATATATTGTTTTCTTAGATCCCTTTATAAAATAGTGGTGGTATAATCTTTAAAAAACCTTTGTTCATAATAGGTTCGAAAATAGTGAATAAGTATCATATATAACTTTATATATGCATGTATATCGAAAATAGGGTATAGATACAGATTAAAAAGAATTAACATGCAAGAATGTGAAAGAATGCATTTACATATTTATATGAGCTTTAAAAATAGATAAGTATCATTCATATAAAATATAGATTGGTTTGAAAAACATAGATATTTGCATGAGGTTGCAAATGAATGCACAATCAATAACTTCATAATTGATTCTAATATGATATTTTGGTAACAAAGATAGAATGCTCATCATTCGCCCATATTCCCATATTTATCATACT
This sequence comes from Ipomoea trifida, assembly GCA_003576665.1. Taxonomy (NCBI): domain Eukaryota; kingdom Viridiplantae; phylum Streptophyta; class Magnoliopsida; order Solanales; family Convolvulaceae; genus Ipomoea; species Ipomoea trifida. Next base: position 9,778,119 of record CP025646.1, read on the forward strand.
TAAACTCATAGTCCTATTTTCAAATAGGAAGATCATAGATCATTTCATAATCACATTCTCTCAATAAATAGGAATTTCATGTTTATGCGAATAACTTATCTCATAATTTCCTATCAACTAGGAACATCATACTTCATCACATAATTCACTTAATAATCCCATTACAAGTAGGAATATCATACTCATTCACATAGTTCATTTCATAATTTCATTTCAAATGAGAATATCAAGCTTAATGACATGGCTTAATCATAATATCATTTCACATGGAAGTATCATGCTATGGTGTTGGTTTAATCAAGGAAGTATCACATGGAAGTATCATGCAATAACAAGCACGGGTCTAGAAAGTGTGTGACGTTTAATCAAGGATCACAATGGCGCTTGGGTCGTGGGCTTCATCACCAAGATCGGGACCACGAGCAAGTTCATGGCTAAGCTTTTGGGCCTAAGGGAGGTTCTTTGTCTTATTAAAGATCGTGGCATGAACAAAGTTGTGATCGAGACGAATTCTGAAGCAATGGTTAACGTGGTTAAGGGTGAGGGTGGCCTAGACCAGAAGCTAAAACCTTGATTTTTTTTTATTGTAATACTATTTTAAGGCAAACTCAGGAATGAGAATTTCATCACATTTTTCAAGATGGTAACTAGTGTGCAGACTACCTCGCCCACTTGGGGCAAAGTGTTGAGTAGGGAACTCATATATTGGAGGACCCTCTAGACGGAATCAAGGATCTCATTGAGCGGGGATAGCATAGGAGTGGCTACTAGGCGTATCTACTAATTTTTTGAGACATTGGTCCCTCTTTTACACACACACACACACACACACACACACACACACAAGTGCAAGTATCACATTTTCAGTTATAAGTATTGCAATATATATCATTAGTAACAATCAATTTTATCCTAAATAATATAACAATTTCACATATAAGCTAAGTATTATAATATCTATATTATGAGTAAGAATATAATTTTAATTCAAATTGGTATTAAATTTTCTACAATAAGTATTACAATTTTTTTCATAAGAAATATTTCACATATAAGTATTACAATATCAAATTAGAGTTACACTTGTAAGTATCAAAAATTCAGTTTTAAGTATTACAATATTTATCATTAGTAATAATTATTTTTGAGATTTAGACTGAGTCTAGGTCCCGGAATTTATAAGTGGCTCCCAATTTATGAACTTAATTGCTAGATTCATTGGAGGTCACTTAACGTCAATTTAGACCAAGTGCAAAGATTAGTTCTATTAAGATTGTAGATCAGTAATATATCTATAAAACTTCTAAAGTAGTAAAAACTCAAGCAATTGAAAACCCAGTCTGGAACCTCAGTTCCTACATCTGGGGGGCATCACTCTGATTGCCTAACTCTTCATTGATAAACACTATGAAATGTACCATCGATTGCAGTTGTGTATCACACGATCGCTCTAGAAATTCTTCACAGCTCCATTCTAGAGTTCAATCTTGAAGAGTTGACAAGAACTTGATATCCCGATCTTCTTGAATTGAGACTCCCGCTCAATAGTTGCACGAACGGCTTTACATAGTGAATACTTGCCCAATTTACTTCATAGAGAAGATGTATCTTGCGCCAAAGGTAAGCTTTGCCAAGATTTCTCTTAAACTCATACAAAAATCTTCTTTGCTGATTTTTCTGTGTAAAATTGTTCAACCTTCACACTTAGGAGTTGGCTCTTATTTATCCTCTTCTGATTCTTGAAAACGGTTGTAACTTCAGTAACCAACTCTGAACCTCTTTTATGTTCTGGTGCAGATACTCGTTAAGTAAGTTGTCTTTAGAGTCTTCAAAGTCTTCTGAACTACTTCTTGAGTTCCTGTACTATAATCTAAAGACACAAGTTTTGACCAACTAGATTTGAACTATCTGCTGAACAAAATACACATTGACATGAAACTTAGTACAATTTAGGGAGTTCCTTGAAAAAGAACTTTGTTTATTATTTTTATTAACAATCTCCCCCTTTGTAGCAAGTTTCTTGGCAATTTACAGCACAACTTCTAATGTATCAGAGATAGTTCAAAAGAAAATCATTCATAACCAATGGAATTTGGAAATTTAAAGAAGTTCATTTCATCGACAGTAATCAACATAGTCTAAGACCCTATTACAAAACAAGAGAAATTTTCAATGCATGTTGAAATAAAGATAATATCTTCTAGGAGCACTTGAAGGGTCTTAAAAAAACTTTCTCAAACCAGTCCCAAAAAAAATTGGCTAAAAGTAGCAAAAATAATGTAACCAAAGTAACGCATCACATCACCGCCAAGTACCAGGTAACAAGGTAACTAATGATTAGAAGGTTGTCCCTACTCCCCCTATTGACAGGAACTTGTGAATCTATAGCCACAAGACTCCTTAGCAGGACCAAGTAGGAAATCAACCCAGATTTTGAAACAGAATCATTCCGATTCTGAAGATTCAGCCTCCTGGCAATTCAGAGTGACATTAACATCTGGTGGGTTGTCAGCAGTTTGAGCATCAAGTGCCATGGAAGGATCAACAAGTTGTTCAGGAGGAGTAATAGCCATCTCTTGATCTCTTAGTCTCAGCTGTTCACGTAGCTGCATCTCAACCGTTCTCTTTTCAACAAGAATTTAGATGATTGTGTTGAGATCCTTAATGCTTCTGTCCAGATGTTGTGCTATAAGTCAGCTTGTGTATGGGCATCAAGATTTAAGGCTAGGGCAGAGCTGCTTCCATGTTCTGGAAAAATATCAAGCATGTGTGATCCCTGTTTTAGTCGAGCATCGATCAGTCTGACTTGAGGAACATCCATGGGTTCATTTGGGTCTGGTCTGAATCCTTGTGTGTAAAGTACCCATAGATTGTGCAAGGGAAGGGTAACTTCACTTTGCTTTCCTTAGTAGCAGGTTTCCTGAAAGTTGCCACATGCTTGAAAATTAAGTCACCTAGGTCAACAGGTATACCTTTTCCTATTATGTAGATCAGATTGGCCATATGTAAGTTCAGTCCTCCTCTGTGCTCGCTCAGCATCCAATTTTTCATGGCAATTTTGTGCAGGATTGCATACTTGGTAGTCAATGATTTTGCCGGCAGTGTGTTTGTCTCAGTAGGCCAATAGCTATATGTTCCACATGTAATGACCTTTGTGATTGTGTTTGCTCCTAGAACAAGATCCTCGATATCACTTGCATCAATGCCCAAGTACATGTTGATGATGGAAGGATTGAAGTTGTATTCATTTCCTCGGAGCCACACATGCCCATATTGAGATGAGCCCACTTCCTTAAGGGTCAGCATAAGGTTAGCATAGAATTCCTTTATAGAAACAGGTGGGTAGCTTTTCAGACTTGTCACAGATTTTACCAAGTTTAGCTTCTCAAACACTGGCATGAGTTGGCACTGAGATTTGAATTTTTCAACATCAAGAAACCTTTCACTCAAAAATTTTCTTTGGTTTGTGGAGTCCCATCTTGCTACAAACTTCTCAGAAAGAAATTCTAGCTTAATTGTTCCAAGTGGTGCCACATCAGACACATCTGGCTGACCTTCAGCCACTAGGGTATGATCAGGATTGGTTGAAACACTCTTCTTCCTCTTCTTATGATGGGTAGCTTCTTGTGGGGCATTTTGTTCAGCAGTTGTTTGTTTCCTTTTGGATTTTCTGATAGGAGATGGGGTTTCCTTCTATTCAGCGATTGATGATGACCTGGTTTTGCGCCTTGGAGCAGGAACCGTGAAGACTTGAATTTTCTGTACAGGATTTGTATCAGCTTGTTCTTCTTGCACCTTCTTCTTGCCTTTGGCTTTCTCCTTGTTTTTCTTAACTTGAGACAGCGGCAAATTGTCTTCTTCATCAGTTGGATCTGCAACTTGTATTTCTTGGACATTCTTGCTTCACATTCAATCTCAAAATCTAGTGGGTTTAGATCTGGTTCGACATTAGGGTTGGCTGGTGTTACTTCAGGATTTTGTTCAATGGGTGGTTCATATATGGTTTCAGTAGTATGTGACTCTTCAGACAGAATAGGTTGGGATTTCTCTATGTTCTGTTGATTGGGTTCTTCAGTTTCTACTGGTTGGGATGGTGGTAATGACAGGACAGGTTTTTGAGAAGGTTCTACGACTTCAGGAATGGTCATAGGGACAGATAGTCGATTTATAAGAGAGGCTGACCTTCTATGTTCATCTAAGATATTGAACAAATCAAGCTTTGAAAATAGAGATGTAGGGGGTTGTAGTTGATGTGGGCCATATATTACATTAGTCACAGGGTTAATATCAGTAGATAAAGAAAAACTTTTGTCAAGCACAGAAGGAGTTTCATGTAAGTAATCAACAGGTTCTTGTTTAACAGAAATCAAAGGCAAGGGTTTTTCAACAGCAGAATTTTCTTGATTATTTTCATCCTCAGTATCATAGAGAACAATTACTTCTTGAAAAATATTTTAAACACAAAGTACCACATTATTCACATACTCACATATATCACATATTAACATGATAAACAGACAAGGGTTTTGCGAAATAAACCTTAGGAGCCTTTAACTTTGGATGATTTACTGGTTTCGGCAGCGAGTGGCTTGAGAAACCCCTTCAGATAATCTAGTTGTTCGGCTCTGGAGTACCATGACCAGATGGGTTCTCCTCCAGGAGGCTTTATCTTATTGTTGATGATCATATATTACCATCTCCCGTGATGCTTGATGTTGGATTTCGGTTGAATATTTGTTGGTGAGTCTTGCGAAATCAAAATATTGTGATTCGTCTTGATCCATTTTTGTTGGTAGCTTCAAAACTTCAGAGTGTTTGTAGGAATTTAAAGAAGCTGAGAAGGTGAAATATGAATATCTGAAATGTAGAGAGAGAAAGAGATTTTGGGAGATCTTTTATTTCCACTTTTCGCAACTGGTTTTTCAAAGGCCTAAAGACTGTATGATAGCCTGTTTCTTCGGGGTACGTGGAGAAGTGTGATAGTCGTGGGAGACGTGCTGATTTGACGGTTGTCCTTTCCGTAATTAAAGTTGTGGCAGCTTGGTCTGGGTGGTACACTGTCTCTCAAATATCTCATACTTATCAGATAGGCATTAGTATTAAAATGTAACTTATTAAAGGCAATCAAATCATCATGAAAATTTCAAATATCATGTGGACAAGTAATATGGGTTGAATTTTTTAACCATTTTCTAACCTAGTTCAGCGGAATGGTACACATACCAAGTTTGGATTTAAGAGAGTTGAACCTGATTGCTTTCAAGGGCTTTGTAAATAAGTCTGCCAGTTGTTTATCAGTTGGTATGTAGTGTAATTTGATGTCTCCATTTTCCACAAGCTCTCTGATAAAATGGTGACGGATGTTTATATGTTTGGTTCGAGAGTGTTGAACGGGATTTTTTGCAATGTTAATGGAACTTGTGTTGTCACAGTGTAGGTCTATGCTTCTTAACTTCAATCCATAGTCGTTCAGCATTTGTTTCATCCATATGAGTTGAGTGCATCAGCTACTGGTTGCTATATATTCTACTTCAGCAGTGGACAAGGAGATTGAATTTTGTTTCTTGTTGAACCATTAGACCAAATTTTTACCCAAAAAGAAGCATCCTCCGGATGTATTTTCTCTGTCTTCCAGATTCCCTGCCCAATCTGCATCACTATAGCCTAGTAGTTCAGATCCTGAGTCACGAGAGTACTACAGCCCGTGATTTAGGGTTCCCTTTACATATTCGATAATTCTTTTGACAGCACTCAAATGTGTTTCCTTTGGATCCGCTTGAAATTGTGCACATAGTCCTACACTGAACATAATATCAATTCTCTGCTTGTTGTTAGGTACAACAGACTTCCTATCATGCTCCGATAAAGCTTGCCATCAACTTGTTTTGAATCTGTGTCTTTTGAAAGTTTCATCGTTGTGGATAAGGGAGTTTTGGCTTCCTTAGCTGATTCGAGGCCAAATCTCTTTACCAGGTTTTGTGCATACATAGTCTGTGACAAAAATAATCCGGTTTCCGACTGTTTGACTTGTAGACCCAGAAAACATGTCAGTTCTCCTATCATAGTCATTTCAAACTCTTTTTCCATAACTTGAACAAATTGGTTGACGTTTGTAGGAGATGTCAATCCAAACACAATATCGTCCACATATACTTGAGCCACACTTATTTGACTTGATGTCCTTTTGACAAATAGGGTTTTGTCAGCTCCTCCTCTGTTGTACCCATTTTTCAATAGGTATTGTGTGAGTCATTCATACCATGCTCTTGGAGCCTGCTTCAATCCATAGAGAGCCTTTTTTAGCTTGAAGACATGGTGGGGAAAGTGCGGATCCTCAAAACGTTTTGGTTTAGCTACAAAAATTTCCTCGTTGACCACCCCATTCAAAAAAGCTGTCTTGACATCCATTTGGTTCAGTTAAAAGTTCAGGATGCATGATACATCAAGCAACAGTCTTACAGACTCAAGTCTGGCAACTAGTACAAAGGTTTCTTCATAGTCAATTCCTTCAATCTGTGAATACCCTTGTGCCACCAGTCGGGCTTTGTTTCTTGCCACATTTCCTTGTTCATCCGTTTTATTTCGAAAGATCCATTTTGTTCCAATTATGTTTGCATTTTGAGGACAGGGTACAAGATCTCATACATCATTCCTCTCGAATTGAGCGAGTTCATCCTGCATTGCCCTTATCCAATTTTCATCTTGAAGTGCTTCTTTGTAATTTTTTGGCTCGAACTTTGAGGTATAGCATGAGTATCCAGATAGTTCAACAAGACTGCTTTTCAGCATTCCTCTAGTTCGAACACTGGTAGTGGGTGTTCCTAGAATATTTTCAACAGGATGATTCTTTTCAACATGAGCTGGAACCTGTTTTGGTTGTGAGGTAAGCTCTGAATCACTGTTCTTGGATTGTTCAGTATCTGGTTTTGCATCCTCTGGTTTAGAATCTGACTCAGACTTCTTTATCACTATCTCTTTGTTAGGTTGTTCTTGCTTTTGATCTGGTTCAGTGGCTGGTACATAGTCATTCATTCCTTGAGGTTGATCATCTAGAATTACATTTATAGATTCTTGGGCGGTCTTGATTATTTTGTTATAGACCCGATAAGCTCTGATGTTTGGTGAGTATCCCAAAAATATGCCTTCATCACTCTTTGGTTCAAATTTTCCAAATTTTTCTCTGTCATTCAGTATGTAGCATCTGCTTCCGAAAATGCGAAAGTATTTTAGACTTGGTTTTCTTCCTCGCCACAATTCGTACGGTGTTTGTGACATCCAGTTCTGAGGTATACTCTGTTTATTATGTGACAAACAGTATGTACAGCCTCTGTCTAGAAAAATTGTGGAAGACTTTTGCTATTGATTAACACCCGAGCCATCTCATGGATAGTCCTGTTCTTTCGTTCAACTACTCCATTTTGCTGAGGAGTCTTTGGAGCTGAAAATTCATGACCGATTCCATTCTTGGTGCAGAAGTTTGAGAAGTCTTGATTTTCGAATCCCCTGCCATGATCTGACCTGATCTTCACAATTTTCACAATATGTGAATTTTTCTCTTTTTGTAGTTTAAAACACAGTTTCTCGAATTGCTCAAAAGTTTCAGATTTATTTCTGAGAAACATTAACCAACAGAAGTGAGAGTAATCATCAACACATACAAATATGTATCTTTTACCTCCTATGCTTTCCACTTGTGTGGGCCCTATTAGGTCCATGTGCAAAAGATCCAGACATGAGGAAGTTCCTATGTGATTGTAGAACTTGTGAGGAGCTCTGGTTTGTTTACCCAGTTGACATGGCCCACGGATACCTGTTTCCTTGACCTTGAACTTAGGTATGCCCCTCACACATTCATGACTTATGAGCTGATTCATGTCTTGATAATTCATATGTCCAAGCTTTTGATGCCATAATTCAGTATTGTCAACAGTAGTCCTGCAGCACAGTATGTTAGTGGATAAAATGTAACAGTTGTCTATGGATCTCATACCTTCCATGATGACTTTGTTCTGTTGATCCTTGACAATGCATCGATCTTTTGTGAATCCCACATTGAGTTTTTGATCACAAAGCTGACTCATGCTAATCAGATTTGCTTTTAATTCATGCACCAGTAACACTTTTGACAAGGAGGGCAGAGCCCAGCGACATTAAGAATTCCAATTTCCAGAATATCACCTTTGATTCTATCACCAAAAGTTACTTGTCCAGTATATGAAATTATATTTTTGAGATATTCTTTATTTCCAGTCATATGTCTAGAATAACCACTGTCAAAGTACCATTTTTCCTGATCCTTTTCCTGATGTACTGAATAGCATATTAGATATGATTTTCTTACCAAGATTTGTCGACTGACAGGGGTGATCCATTTATTTTGAAATTTTTCAATTCTCTAATCACTGTAAAACCTGTAACATTCGGGTCTTGTATGCCCTTTCTTATTACAATAGTGACATATGGGAGTGTATCTTCTTTGGATTCCCTGTTTAGGATCTGCTTTTGTCCAAGCACTTGTGCCAGCAGGGACAAACTTGGTTGAACTTCAGATTCTTGAAAACGGTAACTTCAGTAACCAACTCTGAACCTCTTTTATGTTCTGGTGCAGATACTCGTTCAGTTAGTTGTCTTCAAAGTCTTCAAAGTCTTCTGAACTACTTTCTGTACTATAATATAAGGACACAAGTTTTGACCAACTAGATTTGAACTATCTGCTGAACTAAATACACATTGACATGAAACTTAGTAAAATTTAGGGAGTTCCTTGAAAAAGAACTTTGTTTATTATTTTTATTAACATTTTATCCTAAATAGTATTACAATTTTACATATAAATATTACAATACTATTATAAGTAACAGATTATTTATTTCAAATTGGTAATAAATTTTCTAAAATAAGTATTATGATTTCTTACTAAGCGTAACAAACAACTATCCTAGATTTGACTCGTCACATGATTAAGATATGTGAGACGGTCTCATACAATTGTGGCTCATTCACATATACTGACAAATGACAATTGAAGTCTCAATTATATACACAATGAAAATCTATGAATTTGTAATATAATTTCATTACATAACTCTTTAATTACTTTTTGATATCATCAGTAAGCCTATTATAATTTATATATAATCATGTTACTTTAAAAAAAATAATTTATCGACTTACCAATGATCATCAAAATCACATTAAGAATACTTAAATTATTTTAATATGAAAATTCTTAGGACATCATTTTTATTTTGATGATAACTATTTATAATAATATTCATCTTTACTACTATTTTATCACAAATTGAAAATACTTAATTTAACTATATTTAAAATAATTAATTTTATTTCATAATAATTAACTTTCGTGTTTAAATATTATTTATTTTAATTTCTTATTGGGCATCGCGAATTATAACTAGTAATAAATCTATAACAAGCGACGACTGACTAATTCTTCTTTGACGGAGGCTTGTTATCGTTGAAGGTTGACCAGTACTTATATTGTGGACCATGAGTCATGGTTGATACTGCAGTTGTGTTGAACTGATACTGCAGTTGTGTTGAAAGGATACTGCAGTTGTATTGAAAGAGAACTGCAGTTGCGCGGAACAGAGGACGTATCATCCATCTGGAACTGCAGTTGTGTTGAACGGATACTGCAGTTGTGTTGAAAAGATACTGCAGTTGTGTTGAACGGATGAATGGCCTCTGTTCCGTGCAACTGCAATTTCCTTTTAACACAATTGCAGTATCTTTTCAACACAACTGCAGTATCCGTTCAACACAACTGCAGTATCAGCTATGATCATGGTCCACAATGCATTGTAGACCATGGTCCACCGTATAATTTGCGGAAGGTTGACGGATGTTTTTACCGCATTCTACGGAGTAGTTTACCTACGAGTTGGACACTTGGACACAAATGTTGCTTGCGATTTTTCCGCCGACAATTAATGAGACAAAGGAAAATAGAAACGGAAATTGCACAGAGTTTTATATTTTTCTTTTCTAATTTAAATTTGTCAACTTTATCATACTATATCATGAAATTTATGAACTTAAAATTTTTGTCAGACTATAAGGGTGTTTGTTAAACAACTTTTAGCTGCTAGAGAATAGTTGATTGGGTTAGTAAGTTTGACTAGTTGATAGCATTAATTGATGGTACAAGGATATTTGGTAAACTGACTGCTGATAGCTGATTACATGTAAAATGACCTTCTAAAAAAGCTGATCGAAAAAACTACTTTGAGTACACTAGTACATAAATGACATAAAACATAGGCTTTTTACAAAATCGACATCAAAACATTAAATAAATTAATAATTTTTTTTTAAAAAAAAAAGCCTTTTAACGACGATTGCTACAAAGAACCGACATAGTATATATGTATCTTTTAAAAAAATTTAAGATACGACGTCAGTTCGTGAAAGAACGTAACCGACGTCGTATCAACTTTTAAATAAAAATAAATAATAAATAAATACCCTATACGACGTCGGTTTGTGTATAACTGATGTTGTATAGGTTTGACGATTTTATTTTTTTAAAATAAGCTAACTGCCATTGTAAATTTTTTAAATTAAAAAAAAAAAAGATTTTCAACATCAGCCGCGCCCCATTCCCCCTCCTTCTTTCAAACCATATTACTTCTCCTTCTTCCTTCAAACCCACTACTGTCGCCTTAACAACCACCACATTTTCCTCCTCTCCTTCTTCTTCTTCTCTTTACTACCTCCGCGCCACTGCTAACGCCGACTACCACCGCCACCTTCTCCTCCTTCACTGTCGTTGCGCTCCCGCTTGCCCCTGCCGCACCACCACCACCACCTCATTCTTGGTAAGATTTTAAATATTGTTTTAATTTTTGAATTTTTACGAGTTCAAAATAATTTTTTAAATATATTTAGAGTTATTTGTTAATATATTTTGAATTTTAAGAGTTATTGTGTATTTTAGGAATTATTATTAATATTAATTTTTTACGTGCATTGCGCGAATGAGATAATATCCAATGTTTATTATTAAATAAGTATTTCAAAGTATATCAATGCAAGATGATATAGGAGATGTCTATGCATATGTAATTGAATTTTGAATTTATTTATTTAAATTGGTAATTCAAATTTTATTTATGCAAGATAATATATGAGAGATTGATTATAATTGTCACCAAAATAAATGTTTGCAATTTTTGTAAAAACGCTAATATAAATACTTAGTCTAAAAATGATAGTATAAATAAATATTACTTTGTCAACAAATCCTCCCTAAGTAGTTAATGTGATTGACTTCAAACTATTTTTTTCCATGTTATTAACATAATACTTGGTAAATAAATATATATCTTTGATATTTAATTACAAGATAGTGTAAAAAGAAAACAATGAACAATGTAGTGAATATAATTAATTAATAAATTTGAAGGTAAGGAATCTTTGCATTGTAGAAAATATAAACAATATAACTAATAAAATTAACTGTTTTTAAATTTTTTGATAATGAATATTTTTTTTTGAATAAAGACATTGTAGACATCGAATTATAAATTAAAGAAATGCATATGTATGTATTGTTTTTTGTTGTTGTAACTACTAATTTATTTAATTTAATAAGAGTAATAGAGTAGGGTACTTACTTTTGAATAATATACTCTAACATATTCGTAGTGTATGTTCAACAATTATGCAAACTTTGATTGGGATGAAGTCGAACCTAAGACCTTACTTATAGAAATTAATGGGTAAGTTAAAAGTTAACGGAATATTTACGGAAAAGGGAATATTTAACTGAAAATTTAGCGAATAATCATATAATTAAGGATAAATTAGGAAATCTCAAGAAAAAATATAAATATAAACAATCTGAACCATTCATTTAATTTAATAATTTGACCGTCAGTTTTTTCTTTGGCTCTTATTAGTATACTAGTTTTTCACGCGCATTGCGCGATTGGGATAATGCCCAATGGGATATCAATGCAAGATTATATAAGAGTAGTTTTTTCCCGTACATGTTTCATGTGTTGTGAGATGTGTGTCGTACATTCTCATGTGAAAGTATTTAAAAAAATATTAATATTTATAATATTTGTATAAGGTTAATGAGTAGTACATTTTGTTCTAGTTTCATAACTTGTTTACTTGATTGTAACAACAATAGCTTTGCAGGTAGTCCGAATACTGATGTTGCAATATGTCTAGTTTCATCAACAATTTGTACATCCATTTTGCACATGTTTATTTTGGAGTTAAATCCATTTTTGGTCCTAGATTTATATGTGATAATCCACTTTTAGTCATTTTTTATTAGAACATCCTCATTTGATCGTAATATTATTATGGCATGACCAATTTTAGTTCTCCAGCAACAAAACTGTTGAAATATCATTAAATACAAAGACATTTCAATCGTTTTTAAACAAAGTATGTTGGCCAAAGGCCTTGTGGTCAAGTGGCATAGTAGGACCAAAAGTGGATTTTCTAATAAAAAAAATGACTAAAAGTTAATTGTCACCTATAAATCTAGGACCAAAAATGGAATTAACCCTTTATTTTGAAGTTCATATTTTTTGAATTAGTATGAATGAATATAGTACTTGATTTTGTGTGTGTGTGTGTGTGTGTTTTTTTTTTTTTTTGTAAATTTTTTTTTATTGATTTGATACTAATCTTGGAGATTGCTGCCTTTTCAACACAATGCATGCAGTTAAATAGTTTGTCACTTTGTGCATAAACATTTTAAACAATGGCTACGTACATCCTGTATACCAATTATTTTTGTTATCAAGATCAATGTTGATTTTGTCTTTAATCCAACCAAGTTGATTGTAGAAAATGAAATAAATTGTAAATTTATATATATTAGTTCTAATAATTTAAAGAATGCATAATAAGTATTTTACATACAAGATTAATGAATGTTGCAATGGTAGTTAATTTTCAATTTTTTTTTTTAATTTGAAAGATTGATTCCAACAATATTGTAGTCTCAGCATTTTTTCAATGCATCAAGCGTGTCACAATGTTCTATTGCCCTACATTGACCTTTTTAATAATGAGTTCTAAATCAATTTATTGGGTTTGTTGGAATGTCTTCTTTGTCAACAAATCATCCATAAGTGGTTAATATGATGGGCTTCAAATTGTTTTATTTTTTTTCTATGTTATTAACATAATACTTGGTAAATAAATATATAACATTATTTTTTTTTGTATAACTTTGATATTTTTTAGTAGACATCGAATTATAAATTAAAGAAATGCATATATATTATTATTTTTGTTGTAACTACTAATTTATTTAATTTAATAAAAGTAATAGAGTTGATTACTTTTGAATAATATACTCTAACATATTCGTAATATATGTTCAACAATTATGCCAACTTTGAGTGGGATGAGGTTCGAACCTAAGACCTTACTTATAGAAATTAATGGATAAGTTAAAAGTTAGCGGAATATTAACGGAAAAGATAATATTTCACGAAAAACTTAACCGATAATCATATCTACCATGCTAATAAGAGCCAAAGAGAGTTAGACCTAAAATGGGTAGAAAAATGGCAGTCAAATTATTTAATCAAATGGATGGTTCAGATTAATTATTTATCTACTATACTAATAAGAGCCAAAGAGAGTTAGGCCTAAAATGGGTACCTAAAATGGGTAGAAAAAATGGCGGTCAAATTATTTAATCAAATGGATGGTTCAGATGAATTATTTAATCAAATAGATGGTTAAGATAATTCAGATTAATAATATTAATAGAGATTTACCTAATTTAACCTTACTTTTATGATTATCCGTTAAGTTTTCCGTTAAATATTCTCTTCTCCGTTAATATTCCGTTAACTTTTAACTTACCCATTAATTTCTATAAGAAAGATCTTAGGTTCGAACCTCATCTCAATCAAATTTGACATAATTAAGTTTCTCACTCTATTTACTCTTATTAAATTAAATAAATTAGTAGCACAACAAAAAATGATACATATGTATTTCTTTAATTTAGAATTATGTGTCTACAATACCTTTATTTGAAAAAATTATTCATTATCAAAAATTTAAATTAAATAAGAGAAATAATTTCATTAGTTATACTGTCTTTATTTTCTCTCGTGCAAAGATTCTAATTTACATTCAAATTTATCAATTGATATTCATTACATTGTCCATTATCTTATTTTTACAATATCTTGTAATTAAATATCAAAGTTATAGTACAAAATAATGTTATATATTTATTTACCAAGTATTTTATTAATACTATGTAAAAAAAAATTTAAAATAATTTGAAGCTAATTGTATTAACTACTTGGGATTGGTTGACAAAGAGAGTACTCAAATATCCCAACAAATTGAAGCGAAATCGCTCTTTTTACTCTTATTGAATTAAATAAATTAGTAGTTACACCAAAAAATGATACATATGTATTTCTTTAATACCATGAAAAAAATAAAAAATAAAAAAGAATAGTTTGAAACCAATCATATTAACTACTTGGGGGGATTTGTTGACAATGAAAGTACTCAAATAATCCATTGCCCAGCAAATTGAAGCGAGAAACTACCTTTTAATATCTTTGGAATATATAATATTTTAAATTTTCAAATTTTTATTAAATTATTTAATCTTTTTTCTTAAATTAGGGATTTCTTTATCCACAATAACTCATTCAACAATAATGGTTGAACCAAATAAACCCCAAACAGAACACCTAATGGAAAGTCCATAGCTCCTATATCATAATCTCATTGCATGACGTTGTCATCTATGCTACCAACAATAACCGAATTGCAAATAATACACTACCAACACAAAGGAAGAGAACAAATAGTAAAGATGAAGACAATGACAATGTTACTCAAAAGAGATTTAAGAACACTCAGAAAAATTCAAATGAAAAGTAGTATTTATTTAGACTATCTTTTTTAGACCAAATATTTAGACTATCGATTTTACAAGGTTGCAAACATTTATTTTAGTAATAATTATAATGAATTTTCTATATTATCTGGGATTCATATACTTTGAGTTAGATATTTAAATAAAAAAATTCTACATTCAATTACCCATGTATGTATAAACTTCTCCTATATAATCTTGCATTGATATACTTTCAAATATTTATTTAAATATAAACATTGGGCATTAACCCATACGCGCAATGCGCGTATAAAACTAGTAATTAAGGATAAATTAGAAAATCTCAAGTAAAAATACAAATCTAAACAATCTGAACCGTCCATTTGATTTAATAATTGGACCGTCATTTTTTCTACCTATTATAGGCCTAACTTTCTTTGGCTCTTATTAGTATATATATATAAGTAGATTTTTCTACCCATTATAGGCCTAACTTTCTTTGGCTCTTATTAGTATATAGTAGATAAAAGTAGATATTTCAAAATTTAAGAGTTATTGTGTATTTTAGAAATTATTGTTAATATATTTCAAATTTTAAGAGTTATTGTGTATTTTTGGAATTATTGTTAATATATTTCAAATTTTAAGAATTATTGTGTATTTTAGGCATTATAGATTAATATGTTTCTAATTTTTAGAACTATTGTATATTTTAGGCATTATAGATTAATATGTTTCTAATTTTTAGAACTATTGTGTATTTTAGGAATTCTTATTGTTTTTTAATTATTAGGAACTATTCGGTAAGTACTTCATACACTTTGTAAAACTACATATATCTTTTTTTTTTTAATTATTAAAAAAATTCTTAATTGTATTGTAATTCAAATGTAGTGTGTCAAGTACATGTTGGAAATATGTACCGAATGCAGATATTATGTAATAAAGCTCATGTTGGAAATTGTTTCCGCGCAAGCATATAAATGAATGTATAAGACAAGTAATTTAATAAAATATTTTTCTCCTTCAAATTTTTGAAAATACTAGCTTATTATTTATTTATCTTTTTTCAACTTGTAGAGCTTGGAGAGACATGGAAATTTGCCCTACAATCAACAAGAAATTGATGAAGTTAGAGATATATAGTCCAAGTTTCTTATTGATGGATAGGTTAATACAATACTTCTTTAGTACATGAAATAATTGATGTTGATAATTTTAGTTTCAAATTATTATTATTAATTAGTATCAATTGTAGAATTTATTAGATTGATTAATTGTGATATTTATTAGTTTGATTAATTGCGAGATTTATTAGCTTGATCAATTGTGTGATTATAAATGTAAAATTACACAGGTTTTGAATGTTGATGTGAATTGTAAAATTGCACAGGTTATGAGAGGAAATTATAAAATAAATTTAATATCTTAAAAAATATATAATATGACGTCGGTTTTTAACCAAAAGCCAACATCGTATAATTTACAAAAAAAATTTAAAATACAAAATGACATCAATTTTTGAGTTTATTACCGAAATGGTCCCTCGACTATTGCGAAATTACCAATTTGGTCCTCGACAATTTTTCGTGCCCAATTTAGTCCCTCGACTTTGAAATTTTTAACCAATTTGATCCTCCGTTTATTTTAACCGTTAAACCAATTTGATCCTCCGTTTATTTTACCGTTAAACCAATTTGATCCTCCGTTTATAATTTAAAATTTTTTTAAATTATACAAACGACGTCGGTTTTAAGCAAAAACCGATGTTGTTTGTATTTTAAAAAATAAAAAATAAATTACACAAACGACGTCAATTTTTAACCAAAAACTTACGTCGCTTGTTATTTTTATTTTTTATTTTTAAAAATTATACGACGTCGGTTTTTTATAATCAACATCATATCATTTATTTATAACGTCTGCAGAATGACGTCAGGAAAAAAAAAACCGACATTGAAAGTGTTATTTAATCTGTAGAGTGGTAGCTTTTTAAATTTTAGCATTTTTTAGGAATAAGTTGTTACAAAAAGCTAATTAATCAAACACTTATATTAGTTGTTTAACCAAGTCAAACAATTAATAGTGGTCAAATAAGCCAAAATTGACTGATAAGCTAATTATGTTACCAAACATGGCCTATATCATGGAACTTATAAACCCGTATATGAGAAGGAAAATTGAGTAAATTTTTTCTACAATCCAGATTTTCTTATTCACTAGACCAATTCCTTGTGACACATTTTTCTAATTTTAAAATAAAGAATGGAAAAATGGAGATTGAAGTAGAGGCCGCATATATGATTTGAAATATTTTTTTTTTCTAAATAAATAAGTTATAATGAAAAATATTATTTATATTTTCAAAGAGTATAGTATGTATCATGCGGTCTA
This sequence comes from Ipomoea trifida, assembly GCA_003576665.1. Classification (NCBI taxonomy): domain Eukaryota; kingdom Viridiplantae; phylum Streptophyta; class Magnoliopsida; order Solanales; family Convolvulaceae; genus Ipomoea; species Ipomoea trifida. Next base: position 9,795,382 of record CP025646.1, read on the forward strand.
TATTGAATGTATGGAAGAGAAAGAAAAATGTTTGCTACCCATTAAAATTAAAATTAATCGATATATACATCTAGATATAGATGTATGTACGATAGTACTCATAAAGAATGTAATTATGTAAATATGAAATCATCCGCATACAAAGGCAGATTGTGCAGGTTGAGAAGTGTACTCAAAGAATAAAAAGCTTCACCAATAATCTTAGGACCACCTAGCACCGAGGTTGCATTGACAAAGTTGTTCCTCAAATAGTGTTAGAAATGGAGAATGGCAATGATGACTAACGAACATCATAATTCATGACCATAAATCTTCCATTGCATGCGCAAGTAGACACGCTTCCGCAATCCTTTATTAAGTTTTAGGATTTATGAAGAGTACACGGAGTTATGCAGGACAAATTGTTGGTCTGATCTGGACTTATTCAGACATCCACCAGCGCACCCATAAATGTGTTTACACTTCATTATGTTGGAAATTTTAGTTAAAATAGCAATTTTAAATGGCTATTATGCGGTATAAATGTATGTGGGTCGGGGTTCACTTTTAATTTGGATCGAGTGAAGGTGGATGCGTGTTCTTTGTAGTGAGACGAAGAAATTAATATATTGCATTCTCAAAATAGATAATTGGTGAATCAGAAATTGAATGCCAAAATAGACCCATTTAAGTTGGAAAATGGAGGTGTGAAGGTTTGGAGTTAGCATTTGTCCACATTAGAAAGGGATATGTGTTTGCACTAGTATATATAATGAATTTAAATAAAAAAAATTAAAATATAAATATATTAAAATGTACAATATAATAATATAATTGAATTTTCATATATTTGGTTAAGTATCTATTATTATAATTTTAAACTATAATCAGACGCATTTTCTTATATGATTTTGTAATACAGTGTATATACAAATAATATATATATATATATATATATATATATATATAGAAGTTGGCTCATATGCGGACTGTAGTTTAGATGCGGTCGTGTGGCCTAATCAGCACCGTCCAATTTCATTAATCTTACTGAAATTCGCGTATGTTTAAGTGGGGTTATTATGGTAATTTTAGTATTTATATTACATGATTGGAATGGTGCATTTTAGTACATAGTGTGGTGCGTTTTAATACATGCTGTGGTGCGTTTTATTACGTATGTTGGTGCATTAACTGTGTTGCAGAATGGTGTGTTTTAATCTATCCGTTGGTGCATTTTCATACGTAGAATGATGTGTAACTGTGTTGTGGAATGGTGTGTTTTAATACATAGTGTAGTGCGTTTTAATACATGTTGTTGTGCGTTTTATTACGTATGTTGGTGCATTAACTGTGTTGTAGAATGGTGTGTTTTAATCTATCCGTTGGTGCATTTTCACACGTAGAATGATGTGTAACTGTGTTGTGGAATGGTGTGTTTTAATACGTCGTCTGGTGCATTTTAATACATTGAATGATGTGTATTTTAACATATGTGTTTCTAATAAGTGAAGTGCATTTTAATACGTATAACGGTGCATATTTTAGCACATGTTTTCTAATATGTGTAAATTAATATGTGTAAATAGTGTATGCTTATAATCTGACATGAGGCACGTTGTGGTACATTTTAATATGTAGAATGATGTGTTTTATTAAGTGTATTGATGAATTTTAAGTGAATAGACGCATTTGTGTATATTGTGTGGAATGGTGTGTTTTATCGGTCCTCTGGTGCGTTTTAGTACGTAGAATGGTGTGTTCTGTAACATACATATATTGCGCGTTGATTTGATTAGTTGATATGATCTAATGGCTGAAAATAGGCCACACGACCACACCTAATGACCATGCCACACCTGAACTCTACCCTATATATATATATATATATATATATATATATATATATATATATAAATTCTATAATATAATATATGTAATTATAATTTATATTGATATACTATAATTAAATTTAGAAATTAAAAAAATAGCATTTTAATTTTGTATGATTAATATAATGTATAAGTATATGTATTTATGCATTTTTTAAAATATAAATATTTATGAATACACATTTTGTTAATTTAATAATTTTATTTTTAATTTAATTTTATATTTTATATTTTATTAATTATAATTAAGAAAATTACATTTACAAATTAAAAGAATTTAATTTTTTAACTTTATATAGATTAACGTAGTCCCTAACTATATTACATATTTACAAAAAAATTTAAATATTTTTGAAATTTTAATTAAGAGTATGAGTTTAGACTTATATTAAAACAATTTTTTAATAAGTAACCATTGAAGTAATTAACATGTATAAATATGCCAGTAATCACAATCCTATAAAAAAAATATGTGTATATATTTTTTATATTGTACAAAATACTATAAATATAATATATGTCTACATAAATGGATAAAAAGAGAAATTGATAATTTTTTTATTATATAGATATTGATAAATATTACAATTGTTTTTCCCTGCCTGAAAAAACATTCTTATTTTAAAATTTTACATTGATATCTTGAGTTTTGTTTCAAATTCTACTTTGGTGATATTTTAAACTTTGAGTAACACTTGTGTGAGACCGTTTCATCACAGGTCTCAATTCATAAGACGGGTTAGATCGTTGATTAATGGATCAAATATTTGATTAATGGGTAAGATCTTTGACCTCGTTAATTAAAGATCCTACTCGTCTCACGGATTCAGACCATGAGACGGTCACACACAAGTTTTTGCCTTAAACTTTTGTTTGTTATCATAAATATTAATAGATGTAACACCCCAATTTTCACATCTTGGATTTATTACAAAATCCTAATAATACGATACATTGCGGAAGCGTCTAATCAGCAGAAAACTGGGTGTTACCGCCACGCTCGGGTATCTCTCCTATACCCAAACACTAAGGCTAAACTTACAACCTCAAATTACCATATCAACATCCAAAGGTGTACATATGGAACTAATCCTCCAGGGTGTCTATTCTAGGATAAAGTAGTCTTCAACCTCGACTCCCATCCTATTCAGAGCTCATCGGCCACAAGGGCCCACGCTAGACTGCATCTAATAAAGGACACAATGAAGTGTAGTTAGCGCGACGGCTAAGTAAGGATATCCATGGTCACTCGAAAATAAACAAAGGTTTTCGAAACCACAATCAATAATACAATAAGGTAAGCTAAACGTTACCCAACAATCGCAGTATACCTGCAAGCAGTCTAACAACAAGCAATTTCACGTTATGTCAGTAATTTCGGCACATAACACAGCCATTAATTCACCCGTGGGGTACACAACGCCCACACAACTGTTAGGACGCCATACAGTTAGCTCTCACACACCACCCGTGGGGTACCCAACTCCCACCTTTAATTCACACGTGGGGTACGAAACACATCCACTTTTAATTCTCGGTGGGGTACGAAACACATCCACCTTTAATGTTAGGACATCTTACGGTTAGCTCTCCCACCTTACCCGTGAAGTACACAACTCCCAACTTAAATTCATACGTGGGGAACACATCACCCACCTTTAATTCGTACATGGGGAACACATCGTCCATCTTTAAGTAACACGTGGGGAACACATCACCCATCTTTAAGTAATACGTGGGGAACACATCACCCATCTTTAAGTAACACGTGGGGAACACATCACCCACCTTTAAGTAATACGTGGGAACACATCACCCATTTTTAAGTAACACGTGGGGAACACATCACCCACCTTTAAGTAACACGTGGGGAACACATCACCCATCTTTAAGTAATACGTGGGGAACACATCACCCACCTTTAAGTAATACGACTCCATAGCCAACAATCCTATCCAAAAATGTTTTCCCAACTCGCATACTTAGTTAGTGTTAATCACATCACATAATATCCAAGCATAGAGTAATAATAATTTTCAAAACATAGTTATTTTCCACGTTAATATAATACACAAAAATAATATTCGTCAAAATTGTTTCTAACCATTCTTTTTCAGAAAATTTCAGCTTGGCGCAGTCCCAAAGATTGAGCCGGTAGAAATAGTTCCCGAGCTCTTTTTCACTTGAAATTTTTATGGTAGAACCCCAACTTATAGTACTTGATGTCCATAAAAAGTTTTGGTCGTTTTGATCCGCGAATAAACCCAGAAAATTCCGTTTTTGCCCTTGGCAGCGTGCTGTCCGGAATATTTTTCTCTCTGGACCAGTTTTGGAAACAATTGCGAAAACCATACTTATACTACTCCGATCATTATGAAATTTTATATGCGGGTTCTAGACTTATAGATCTACATGTCCAAAAAAATTAGGATCAAAATACCTTACCAATTTTTCCCAATAATTTTCGGAAGTCACTGCCAGAGACTAGCTTGATTTTATTTCAATATTTTCACAAGTATAAGTCTATAAGGGCATAAATACAACATATACATGCATAAAATAGCTATGAACATGCATAACAAATTTATCAAAAATCAAAGCAAAGATTTTTGAGCCAACTTTTAGATCTATAACATAGCACAAACTTTTCATATAAAAATTTCTAATTCACATAATCTCCTAGCATTTGCCTATTTCCAAGTGATTGAACCGACTTAAGGGATTCCTTACCTTTGTAGAAACCTTTAAAAACCGTACTAGTTGATGGTGTTTTCCTTGGATTCCTTCACCAAAGATCCTAACATAATACCATAATAACAATATTTTCATAAATCTTAAGTTCAAGCTTAAATCCTAGGAGGGATTGAACCGAACAAAACCGAAGTTCTTACCCATAGAAGAGCTCTTGGAGTTGAAAAATTGCCTAAGGCTTTCTTAGATCACCATGGAAGACTAAAATTATCTCTTCTTCTTTCTCCAAGAGTGTCATTCGAAAATGGGATGGGGAGTAAGAGAGAGATGTGATCTTTGTGTGATTTTGTTCTTGATTCACAAGTAACAAGTGCAAAGCCACCATACCTCATAAATGTTACATTAAATGCCCAATCCTAGTCTAGATTTGCTTGCCACATGTCAACACCCCATGGAGTCCTTACAAGATCTCAAATCTAATTTGCCAGTTTATGCTTAAATCAGATGAATGTTCGGAGGATTATAACTTAATTCGGGAAAATTCTAATACCAAAATTATCGTAAAAATATTCCCGTCACAAATCACCAATTTTGAGAATTTTCGGTATTCAGCTAAATATAGGTACAGAGTTCGTAACAATTTATCCCTTACAGTCCATTTAAAATTTCTCTTGAACTAACTAGAAATTCAGGCTTAATCGTATGATACTTAATAATTCAAATTCTAGAAAATTCGAACTGAATCTATATCCTTAAAATTTTCTCGGTTCGTGACCGGTACGTAGTTCGCAGCTTATCGATAACTAATCCTTAAAAAAAAATTATTTCGAGCACCGAATCGTCTTCTCAAAATTTACCGCTAAATATAGGTACAGAGTCCATTTAGTTTTATAGGTAAAAAAAATTTATATCGCTATTCTCGTATCTTAACTTTGTCGTAAAAACCGAGGGGTTACAATAGATGTCTGGAAACCATTTAGTTTTGTTTCTAAATATTTTCCAACCCATAAATGTAGTACAATCAAAACATCTCTAGATACAAACAAATAATAATAAAAATAATAATAAAAATAATAATAATAATAATAATAATAATAATAATAATAATAATAATGGGCATTTTGGACTTTATACTACTTATTCCCTTTCAATTCCATGTATACCAAACATTGGAATAGAAATTCCTAGTAATTTTATTCCCTCCAACCAAACACTGAAATTTAAACTCCCACTTTATACCCACATTATTCTTTTCTCATGGAATTGCAATTCCTTTCCTACCTAATTCTTTTCCTCCAACCAAACGTCTTGTAAAAGTAGACCATGATTCATGGTATAATAAATATTTAGGAATGGAATTAAATATAATATTTCATTAATTCCCGTGTATAATAATAAGGAATGGAATCATATTTTTGAATATTTTGTCAATTTTAGTCATAAATAAGGAATGATTAGGAAGGCTACAATTTCTGATAAGAAATTATTATATAATAATATGTTGATCGATTTCAAATTTTTTGGACTCAAATGAGCGGGAAAGCTAGCACTTCTATTTATATATATATATATATATATATTCTTGTTTAGAAGGAACTTGAATTGTATAGCATAAAGATTCTCTCTTGTGCGAACGAAAGGGAGTGCAAATCAAATCTCAGATATTCATGTTGTGCTCAAGTTGTTGTTCTAGTTTGCTAGAGGTATTATAGTTTGAGTGCTCGAACTATAATATCACAATCAATTTTATTTTGAAGGATTGACACTATAACTCTCCTAGCACTATCGGGAGGTAGCAAATCATATATTAAGGAAAGTGTATTTATGGACGACTTGAATTTCCTTTATTTTGTTCTTTGTTTCTGGATTATTTCAAAAATCAAATGCCCTTTACATTGTTTTTATTGAAAAATTGACATATTGCCTACAATTTTAAAATTAATAAATATGAATGTGTCGATGGATTCCACGAAAGGTGGAACCGTGAATGTTGTTGGGAAACAATTCTCGAAAAACCCAAGAAATGGACGAAAATGGAAAATCCACTAAAACAAAATATTTCAAGAAATTCCAGGAATTTAAACCTACAACAAAGGTTAGATAAACCTGGAATACAAGGGACGGTGAAGAACGGACTTTGGGGTAGTTGTAAGTACGAGTCGAGTTGCCTCTGTCCTTAAAACCTTATTTACCGTCTCCCGGGGTGCTGGAGCGTTGCGGTCTAGGTTTCCCAAGATAAAACGTACTACGATCCGCCGTTTGAGCACACAAACTTGGATCCGACGAACGAGAACGTGGGATGAACACAGGTGGCTAGAACGAAGGAGGAGTAGAGTTTCGAGGTGGGAAAAACTGATTTTGTCTTGTGTAAATCTCCTGCTCAACCTGGTAATATATAGTAGAGGAAGAGATTAATGGCATTCAACTTGGCATTCAATTTCGGCCTTGTAACGTTCTCCCACTAACAAGACTTTAATCTCCCACTAACTCCCTATTTAACCACCACTAACAAGAGATAAATTCTAGATGTTATGATCAAAATAAATACGAAATAAATTCTGTAACATCCTGAATTGATCTCCTGAACAGTCACGGTGGAAGGAGAAAAGCCTTCGAAAGGTTACTTTAGTTGCGCACAGTACGCCGTCCGCGAGACATCGAGAGATACCGCTAACGCGCGCTACTATCGCGACGCAACCATCATGTCTCACGCGCTAGCAGTGCACGAGACATCGCTGATGTCTCGAACTACCCAGTTGATGTCTCGAGGTCGAGACGTCGCTTATGTCTCGACCCTGCCCAGCCTCGAGACATCGATGTCTCGAGCGCTGCGGCTCGGCCATGCCGCGCTGCTGCGTACCTTCGAGAGGTCGCAGGAGTGGCTTGAGATGGAAAAATCGCTCAGAGTTTTGCCAATTTTCCGGACGACATTCGTGTCTGCAGGTGCCGTCGGCGCACACGAGTTCAAGCCTTTTCGAACTCATTTTGGGATTTGATTTGCACCCCCCCCCCTACGCGCGAGGGAGAGAGCCTTTATGCCATACAAGTCAATTAGCTTAAGAAAGCCTCTTGTATATATAGTGGGTGAAATCCCCATCCCAAACCAATGTGGGACAAATGTTTTCCTTAAAGCTTTTCCCACATTTTTTCCATCTCAATGGGTCTACTTTGAGAACCAATTTCTCATTCACCCATTATCAATTTTGAGCGTATAATATATCGATCTCTTCGTCTCACTACGAAGAATCCGAATCCACTTTGACCCGACCCAAATCGGATGTGCACCCTACATATATTTATACCACAACATGGCCACTTAAAATGCCATTTATTGCCATTTTTTCCAACAATCCCTACATGAATGAAAATTGTTTTCAGGATAATTTTGGAAAACGGAAACAACTGTGTTCAACGGTCGATTCCTGCATAGCAGAGGTAGGTTTAACCCTTTGAACCTTGCCTTGTGAGATCTATATACCCTACTGGCTGTACAGTAGAACGCGCTGTCTTTGAACCGACTGTTGTTTGTGTAGACATTGACAAATCTCACACAGGAACCATCCAACCACGTCCTTTTCTCATGACTGTGCCCATTTTGGTCGTGGGACACCTGCCTGGTTCTGCAAGAGTTTCGAACCCAGTTCAATTCTCCTTTCAAGCGACCCTCACTTCTCTCTCACATGGGTGATTCTTTCTCGAGTTTCGCGCAACTCAACACAAGTCTATTTGACATTGCATACGCAGCATATGTCAGATGACAATCGAATCATTAAAGCACTAGTGTGCTAGCCTCGATCGGGAGTCACTATTTTAACGAGGAGTGGTAGGGATCGGGGACCCCCACAGTGACGCGCTCATTCCATAATTTAGTTGTCCCATTGAACCTAGGTGCCAGCTAGGTTGGGTATCCATTATGGAATTTTTATATACCAAGGGCTTTAGACCCATTCCTCGTATCAATTTCTCAACAACCAAAGGTTACCCTTTAGGTTAGCAGCCGCTACGTTGTCCTTTGACCTTATAATCAACAGAGACAACTCCCGTTGCGAGAAATTGTTTAATGGTATTATGTCTACGACTTATAAGTCTAGACTACCATGCAACTCCATACTCTACCAATTTTTGGGTTACCTATCGCAAACCAGCAACATGAGTTTTTCCAACTCAGGAACATTCTCAACACGAATGGCATTACCATTCAACCTCTCGAGACACATGTGTCCTAAGGTTTTCAGCGTCGATTCCAACAAGAATCTAAGTATACCAAAGGTATCTCATCAACCATGTAGCCGCTCATGGACTTAACGTCCTTTTGATATCCGATTAACGCACTATACTTTCCAAGTACGGCTGGATATCGCAAGTAGTGCAGTCCAAAATCATAAGTATACCAAAGGTATCTCATAATTCTCCACTATTGCCTTCTAGTGCGTAGCACTAGGGTTACTCGTATCACTACAGAGTTTATGAACCGCAAGGCAATATTTGGTCAAACGCAACACATTAGATAAAATTGAACTTACCAATAATTGGAGTGTATTCTCATCGAGAAGTACAATCTTTAAGATTTTGGATAGTTAGTATCTAACGTTGTCCAAGCCACTTGATTATCATCCTTTTGCAAGGAATTAATCAACATAATGAGATTGGCTTCACACGAGACCAACAGGTCCTCTCATGATTTTAATCACTAAGATTTAAATCTGCCAATTCATATCTTTCACGTCAAATATCCAATTTAACATGATCCTGGTAGACTTGATCACTCGACCGTTTTCTACCCACGATGAGTTTATCGTGTATAAACATATAGTAACAACAACGTCTATTGTATGCTATACATAGACCTTTTGTCATTTTGTTTATACTAAACTCGTTGGTTTATCATTGTATGATCAAAACATCGCATGCCAATATTTCAGGCTTATCGTTTTTACCATACAAGGATTTTACCAAGCTACCACTTTCTCTCATAGCGTGGAACCAACAAAGCCCTTAGGTTGTTCCTTGACTATAAAGAAATGGTTATTCAATCCACTTGATGAACTTCCAAATCCCACGCCGTGGTTGAGGCAAGTATCATCCTTATGGATTTTTATTCTCACATGAGAGAATACACATTAAAGTAATCAATGCACTCGCAAGTAATCTTGAATTACAGGCATGTCCTTATACTTCAATGAAATTAACCAATTTTATCTTCCAACCCGATGATCCACCTAGGATCCAAAGGTTTTACAACCCGGAGGAAGAACAACCAGTTCCGAAATATGATTCTCTAAGACAGAATCTACTTCTCCTTACAGCCTCTTTTTGGTACAAAACCAATTTGCACCCTTCGAACCAGCCCACCACTAATTAGAATTTATATTGGACTTAACTTGAAGTTAATTCCGTAATGCTCAGAATTATTCCCTTAATAGCTTGGCCGGTCACGAGAGGTGACTTTGTCCATTCACGAGAGGTAAACTTATTTTACTTCTCATGGATGGACATCCGTAGAAACACAATTTCTACATCCATTCGAGGCTTTATTTTCTAACAAACCGTGTTAGAAAACCTGATCCAATTTCTAGTGAACAAGTTAGACTATGCATATCGCAGTCTAACAAGTACGTCAGAAAATCGAACCACATGATTTTTCAATCCTTACCAAATCCATTCCATTTTCTACTTAACAAGTTAGACTATGCATATCGCATTCTAACATGTAAGTCAGAAAATCTGGATTACAGGATTTTCCAAATCATTACTCACTAGCTACGTCTAGCTATGAGTTCGAGTTTTAGGTCATTCAATTGACATTCTCAGAATACCATCTTCATACGAATGATGAATTTCTGATTCGTTATGTTCTTACATACGTCCGTCCGAGACATGGACTTTGAGTATTAAAACAAAACACATTTGACAAAGTCGCCCCCACATTTCAAGTATCAATAGGATAGCTCAAACATATCCACACTAATAAGGAACCTTATCGAGTTACTTTGTAGGGAACCTTCATAGAAGGTTTTTGCTTGTCCAAAAGACAATTGCTTCACCCCCACATTCTTGTGGTAGGCCCGAACATATCAACGTATTGATAATCGTGTTCGGTAGCATCGTTCGATTGAGGTGAATCCACATTATACTCTCAAGTATAATACCAACATAGAAATTATTCGAAGGTGTTTCTTGTTCACCACATCAATCGCTTTTAACCGCATTAATTCAACAATTAATTTGGTTTCCACCTTTATTCTTATAAAGAATAACATACCGCAACAGCGGTACTGAAAGCAATCAACAACCCCTTCTCGCAAGGTATAGGCAGTGTCAAACTGCCCCTCACGACCACGAGAGGTGGAAGGGGTAGCAACCTTCTGCAAGGTGCAGTTAAAACCCCACGAGAGGTGCTCGAATTACCTCTTCTCGGAAGACTAATACTCTTCCATATGCTTTCGTCTCAAATGATTGTGACAACCATTTCAACGCCCACTAGCTTGAGCTTTAATTCCATCTTTAATCCCGTTAAACACTACGATTAGTGTCTTAACTAATGGATTAATCTTGGTATTAAACAAGCCGTTTAGACGTTAGTGCCATAGTGCACTATCATAGTGAATTCAATTAGCCCTTAAAATGCTAATAATACACTAGTCCGTTAGTGTACGAAACACTATTCTGTCGATACGTTAGTGGTGTATCAAACCCACCTTACCCAGTACTAAATGCATTTTTCGTTAAGCGATTAAGCTTTAAAACAAATGTAAATAGATACTACAGCGTACCGAATTGCTAAATAAATAGCAACCAATTGAGCGTTTTCGTTAGCGCTACAACGTTAGCACTTAAGCTCAATTCAACATATTATTGACCCAACATTCCATCATTTATCTCAAATTAGTTTCACACTAGTAAAATTAGGAATTTTCGATCAAGTTAATTATAACACAATTAACGAGATCAAATCAACCAAAATTCCAATTAGTTGAATCAAACAATTATAATCGCATTAAGAATATCACTTAAAAATATTCGAAACAATTGAGCCAAAATGCTCACAATTATAAGGTTATTTCAATTTTTGACAATTGATTTTCCCATGAAATCTAGAACCGAGGTTCGTTACGTGATTTCAATCATGCAACACAAGAGTTACATTTTTTGTTGGTCATTAACCATATTAGCATTTCTCAAACAAATGTTACACATGCACAAAGCATATACAATATTGAATCATACATCAAACATTATTTCATAAAATAATTTGCATGTATATCGTGATTCAGTACTTCTCAATGGAATATACATATTTTAAAAACAATAAAAATATTACAAGGATACTACTGCAAATTTATTTAAAATAAATTCAACTAGATATGAGATTACACTTGGAAATCAAGCTTCCTAATCCTTATCTCGTAGTAGTCCATCACACCGTGTGCCTTGTTCCATTTGATCAGCAGTCCACTCCCTCGGGGTGGTCTCATCACAGCACATCGGATATTCGGTTGTGACCTTCACTCGTCCAACCATCCACCGTACCCATTAATCCTAGCAAAGTTGTCTTCAACCTTTTCTCCAGGATGACGGTTTGCATCGTAATGACCCTTCACCTTCCTCACATAAACCAGTTCAGGTTTAAGCTTTCGCTTAGCCTTCCCTTGATTATGATCGAAGTCATTGGTCACATTACCACAGTCTTCGGACCATGTAGTAATCACACCACTGGATCCTCCATGACTATTAGCCGATCCAATTAGTACCGAAGGTACCTGCATCGTAGGAACATTATCCGTGATGCCCACACCGTTTTGTGAACCAACATTCGCTGGTGCTTGGGAATGTGCAACAACGTTGCCGTTCTCTCCATTGTTGTTCACAACAACATTACCGTTCTCGTCCCCGTTAACAAACAAGGGTAAGGCTGGATTTTCCATTTCTCCGTGGTATTCGAGAATTAGAAAACGAATAAATAAGGTTTTAAGATTGTCTGGAAACAATTCTCGAAAAACCCAAGAAAGGGACGAAAATGGAAAATCCACTAAAACAAAATATTACAAGAAATTCCAGGAATTTAAACCTACAACAAAGGTTAGATAAACCTGGAATACAAGGGACGGTGAATAACGGACTTTGGGGTAGTTGTAAGTACGAGTCGAGTTTCCTCTATCCTTCAAACCTTATTTACCGCCTCCTGGTGTGCTGGAGCGTTGCGGTCTAGGTTTCTCAGGATAAAACGTACTACGATCCGCCGTTTGAGCACACAAACTTGGATCCGGCGAACGAGAACGTGGGATGAACACATGTGGCTAGAACGAAGGAGGAGCAGAGTTTTGAGGTGGGAAAAACTGATTTTCGTCGTGTGTAAATCTCCTGCACAACCTGGTAATATATAGTAGAGGAAGGGATTAATGGCATTCAACTTGGCATTCAATTTCGGCCTTGTAACCTTCTCCCACTAACAAGACTTTAATCTCCCACTAACTCCCTATTTAACCACCACTAACAAGAGATAAATTCTAGATGTTATGATCAGAATAAAAACGAAATAAATGTCGTAACATCCTGAATTGATCTCCTTAACAGTCACGGTGGAAGGAGAAAAGCCGTTCGAGACATCGCATGTCTCGCGCGCTGACATCGATGATGTCTCGAACTACCCAGGCGCGAGACATCGATGTCTTGAGCGCTGCGCGCGCTGCTGCGTGTTTTGGCATAACTTAGCCCGCAAGGCCCGCCAATTTTCCGGACGACATTCGTGTCCGCAGGTGCCGTCGGCGCACACGAGTTCAAGCCTTTTCGAACTCATTTTGGGATTTGATTTGCACCCCCCCTGCGCGCGAGAGAGAGCCTCTATGTCATACAAGTCAATTAGCTTAAGAAAGCCTCTTGTATATATATATAGTGGGTGAAATCGCCATCCCAAACCAACGTGGGACAAATGCTTTCCTGAAAGCTTTTCCCACATTTTTTCCATCTCAATGGGTCTACTCTGAGAACCAATTTCTCATTCTCCCATTATCCATTTTGAGCATATAATATATCGATCTCTTCGTCTCACTACGAAGAATCCGAATCCACTTTGACCCGACCCAAATCGGATGTGGACCCTACATATATTTATACCACAAAATGGCCACTTAAAATGCCATTTATTGCCATTTTTTCCAACAAATGTTGCTTGTGTTGCACATTCAAATACCGATACGCTAGTAAATGGTAGCAACGGTGGTAATCATATTTCCATGAAAGTTGCAAATTCACATGATGGTGCTCTAGTGAACTTTGGTTCACAAACCGGTAGACAACTAGTGAATGGTGCCATGCAATTGGTGCCTATTGAAATATCAAGTGGACCGACCGAAAGCAACGAGATATCCACTAACAAGACATTCATACTATGTTGTCAGATGATAGTAGTAGCACTAACAACTACTTTAATCATAATCGGGACAAAGGCAAACAAAAGTTTAGTCTTGAAAATGATTATGCAAAAAAAAAATGAGTTGCCACAAAGAAGCGAACCCCCATCCTGGTGATAAGGTTGAGGAAAAATTCACGATTTTGAAATAAATTCACGTATTTTATTTTATAGGTGCACCCGATGTGCAGACAAGTACCATCCTATAAGAAGTGGCTGGCTCAACAATAGAACATGACACTCAGATCAGAAGGACTACTACAAGATAGGAAAAGTGGAAATTAATTTTCTATGTATTTTACTTTTTATTTATTTTAATTAAAAGTTATAGTACTCCTGTAATATGTTTAATTATTGAATAAAACAAAAGTTTTAATTGTGTTATTGAATATTGTTGTAAGAAAATTATTTTAGGGGTAATTTTAAATATATATATATATATATATATATATATATATATATATATATAGATTCAATATGTCTTTTTTGTGCATATGTAACATTACGTATGAAATGCATGCTAAAATGATTTAATGACGAAACAGAATGTAACAAACATGTTGGATGTTAAAATCTAGAAAATGACTTTGGTTATAGTTAATGTTGAACAAAAATGATTTCAAATTAAGCATTTTGTGAAAATTGGAAAAACTATATAATCGTGAGCGTTTAGCTCAAGCATATTGAATATGCTTAATAATACTCTTAATATGATTAAATAGATGATAACACTTATTTTTTACTTTATTTTACACCTTACCTTATTCTATTTTGTGCATATTATGGTGTGTTAAGTTGGAAAATTGGACTAATTAATGTGCCTTTGCTTATAGTTTCATCTAGGGGTGGGCAATTCAGTTCGGTAAAACCAAACCGTACCGTATAGTACCAAACTAGTTCCGTTCAGTAGTATACCAGACAACTGAACAGTAATGGATTTTTGTATACCAAACGGTTAGGTAAAAATCCAAACCGAACCGAATGGTTCGGTAAAAAATCAAATTGAGTACCGTTTTTTTTTTTAAATAATAATAATAATAATAGAAGTAAATTCATGTCCCTTGTTGTCTGCTCTGTCATTCAGCTCATATTCTCACTATCTCTTAATTTTTTTTATTTGATTTCTTTATGTCTTGTTCTTTACTTTGTAGTTTTGTTGTTTGTCACTATTGTTCTTTGCCTCACAATTATCTCTAACTTGAGTTATTCTTACAATATTCAGTATTTTCCCTAGTTTCATGTTTCTATGAAATTAATGTGCTTCAACATCATTCTAATTTTAATTTCTAGTGCTTGGAAGTAGTTTGGAAGTATATCTCAAGTGCACTAGAATATTATTTTCTAGTACTAGAATATATTTCCAATGCACTGAAAATATGTTTTGCCAAGCAATGATGGATTGTGTCCAAAAATTAACTATACAGTATTTGACATTTGTTCTCCAAATATTAACTATATAGATGGATGATTCTTCATCTTTTTAGCAAAACATTCCAAGTGAGCCAATAAAAAAGTCGGTTGGGTAAAAAAGCCAACTGATGTTTTGTAATTAATACTTAATAGTATGTTTAAACTATGGATTGTTATTTTGTTATATAATGTTTAGACTTTGGATTTGGACTATGTGAATATGTATTGTTTGGCAGTGTATTTGGAAAATTAGGAAATGTTGAAAATTGAGGTTCTTAAACCGAACCGAACTAATTCTAAACTGAAACCAAACTTTTTCAAATCGAATCAAAACCGAACCGAACTATAATGTTAAACTGAGTGGTATCATTTTTTTAATATCAAAATACCGAAACCAAAAAAAAAAAAAAACTAAATCTCAAAATGTCCACCCTTGTACTTTCATCTAATTGCACAATGAAGGGAGAAGAAAGCATTCTTGAGCAAATTTGACCAATTAAAGAGCTGAGAAATGCATAGAAATGAAGCAAAAGGTCATTTTGGAACAACTTGGGAAGAAATGGCATTGAATTGGACAAAACAAGGATGTGGTGCGCTTCCAGCATCAGCCACGGACGTCAACATGCCTGTGAGAGAGGTCTTTGCTGATCATGGGCATCGACATGCCTTTGATGCGACCGTCACCACACACGAGCTATGGCACGCCTGTGCCATTGCCCGTGTGTTTGCCCCTATTGTGTGATTTTATCTATAATTTTTAGATCTAAAGAGAGAGTCTAGAGAGAGATTAGAGTGAATAATACCATAGAGAGTAAGGGTAGAGAGAATACTCGAACCCTAGACTAGTTAAACACTTTTTCTTTCTTATAATAGCATACATTCCTTTGATTCGAAGATCTATTCCCAAAAAGGGTTTTGTTGGTCCCGATAGGGTGGAAAAGTCTAGAGGGGGGTGAATAGACTTTTCAACAAATTAAAAAAAATATAACACTTTGGTAATTTCAGCTCTAGGTAGCAAGCATAAAGCAAATAAACAACTTAGAGTTCGCAGCGGAATATCAGTACGTAAAGTGCTATAAATAACTTGATCAGATATGAAGAGATATATCGCATGCAAATAGCAAACCCAGATGATAAATAAAGAATGAAAAGTAAATGGGTTTGTATGAATCAGGATGAATCCCTTACAAATAAATGTGAATAGTGAGTGAATAGTAAGGAATAGTGCGTGAATAGTGCATGAATAGTAACTAAGCTCTAGGATATTGAAATGCTCAGTACATGCACTTTGAATATGATGACTTGTAATAAAATATGCAATGTAATGCTATGCATGCACACGTATGACTTGCAACACCCAGATGAAAATATTAGTTAGTGGGTTAGTACGGGATATGCATGCAAGAACAAATATGGTGCAAGCAAAGTAAAGAGACACAGAGATTTATAGTGGTTCGGAGATGGTGTAATTCTCCTACTCAACTTCTTCCTTTCACTCCAAGAAAGATTTCCACTATCTTCAATCACCCAGATACAAATAGTGGATCAGTGCCCTTCTAGCATCTGCTACTCCGAATGCTCTTTGCCTACAGCAACACTCAAACCCGAACGTCTTGCACCCAGATACGTTCACGAGCGTCTTGCACCCAGCTACGCCCTTCAACCAAGTGTTTTGCACCCAACTACACTTAGTCTTCCCGAGTGTTCTGCACAAAGCCGAACTCCTCCGAGTATCCCGCACAATGCTATACTCCCGAGCTTTTCTCCCGAGCGTCTCGCACACAGCTACGCTCCCGAGCGTCTCGCACAAAGCCACGCTCCTTCCGAGTGCCTTGCACTCAACTCGGATTTCACAAGCCGCACCTGCTACTCTCCTTTCCTCTACTCACAGTAGATATGGTTTGACAAAGAAGTATTTTTCTTCTTCTCTCTTAGACTTGAATTTTTCTATTCAGCTCAATACTTGCACTCTTCAATTTTTCTTCTCTCTCGAAATAATATCTCAATTCTTTGCACTCTCCTATTTTTCTTTTAGAAATAATAGCTCTATAATACTCAGATTGCTTGTAGTTGGAGAGATGAGAGAGGTGCTTGTCTTCAAGTCTTCCATGGGTATTTATAGCTTGAAGAAGCTATCTACCCGTTGTAGATCTTCAAATCTTGATCGTCCATTTTGAATCTTGAAATAATTTGTCAACTTGTTCTGAAACTCTCCATGGTCTTTGTCAGATGAATTTGAAAATTGGCCTATGTCATTACTCCTCTTGTAAGAAGCCCATTCGTCCAATTGCACTCTCAGATCTTGAATTGAATTTCCTTATCAAGATGGCCTCCAATTTTGACTTTTCAAGTGTGAATACTTGACTTTGCAATTTCTTCTTCAAGTTGATCTCTCCAAAATAATTTCCTCCGGTGACTCTTGCTTGAGCATAAATTATATCACCAAAAATTCACCGACACCTCCAAGTTGGTCTTCATCAGATCAATTCGAATTTTGCCTCCAAAAAATTAATTTTGGATTTTCGAATTATTATCCCAAAGTTAAATTTAATTTTGGCTCCAATCTCAATCCAAAAATTTACTTTTGGATAGAATTTTTGTTACCAAAAATTAAATTTTCATTTAGGAATTTTATCTCCAAGATTTGAATTTATCTTTGTATTTTTCGCTCCCAGGGACGTCAACTTCCAACAATTCCAAGTGTGTATTCTGGAAATAGAGTATCGTCCTCCTGGTCATCCTCCCTGCTTAAAATAAATTCCACACACAGTAGGATTCGAACATTGGACCTTCTGGTTCACACTAGACTCAAAATAAAATAAGGGGACTAATAAAAATTACAATTTGTATCATCAAAACTATTACATTTTATTCCTAACAGTTTCCCCCTTTTTGATAAAACCAAATCCTATACCCGAACATTTTGGCTTAGTCTATCAAAAAATGATATTTGTATTTTCTTATTTTATTTGACTAGCCAATTTGACGAGTTTGACAAAAATTAGACCTACGGAATCAATTTTTATTTTTAGACACTTTCTTCTTTCTAGACATCATGCAATTTTATTTGAGGTTTAATTTTTCTAATTTTATCAATTTTAATTTTTCTCCCTCAAATTGCATTTTACAAATTAACTTAAGTGTGTCTAAAAATTATGACTTCTAAACAAAATACAATGAAATATAATAATCTCCAAAATATCATATATAACATGCGGTCAAAGTTGCATAGTAGTACCTTTGCTATTGTCTTCAAAAAAATCCTAGCCGCTGCCACCACCTTCACTTTCTCCATTCATTTTTCTTCCAAAATACCAAAATGAGAGGGTCATTCACTCTTCCCCCCTATTTGGTAGCATCCCAAATGTTCTTGATGATAATGTGCTCGCCACGCTGTGCCGAGCGTATCTCCTTGTTCACCACCATCAATTCTTCCATGTTCTTGGTCAGGGCAACATTCATAGCTTTCACTAAAGCTAGTTCTTCCTTTATTGCTGCGGTTTCCACTCCGTTGGTGTGTACGTCATTTTTTAGCTTAGTGATTTCTTCTGCCATGTGACACAAGACTCTCTCGGTTTGAAGCTTATGTTGAATATTCTCAAGATGATGTGATCTTGCAAGCTTCTCGGCAGCATCTCTTTCTTTGGCAAGTGCTTCTAACAATTCATTAATGAATTTATTAAGATAAGATTTGGCAAATAGATTTACCTCACCGATTTGTTCTTCCAACTTTGCAAAATTATCAAGAAAAACTTGATAATTTACAGCTTTGTTTGTTGAGTGAATTGCCTCCTTGAGATCGTTCAAAGCTTTCAAAATTCTAGCATTTCCAGCACCATCGTCATCATTCGAATTTTCCTTAGAAAATCCATTCTGGTCGTCCTGCAACTCGTCCTGTCGGTCATCCTGTCCGGCAGTCAAGTTTTCATCCACGTTAATGACCTCAATTGGATTGATATGGGACTCATCTCCTCTAGTTTGGTTCACCTGTTCTGCCACATCATCATCATCATCTTGGTTGTCTTCATTAGCCCTCAAATCATCACCTTATTGGGCTTCGAAAACACTATGAAAATCAGTCATAAAACTGTCATTTTGGACTGCTTCTTGATCCTCTTCTTGGTCTGCCACTGCCACTTCAATTTCATCAACATGTTCAGCCACTTTATCACCTGCATTTGTTGCTTCAACCTCAATATCCTCTACTCTCTCGGCCATATTTCCATGCACTTCATTACCATTTGTTGCCACTTGTTGGTCCCCAACCATTTCCTCAACTCTTTCGGCAACATCATCATTTTCTTCCCCCTCAATGTTATGCTTTTCCACACTCTCATTCTCAAGAATTTCTTCTCCCTCAATTTCATCCTCAACCTCACGGTCACCCTCACTCTCATTATTTTCATCTTTTCTTCCTTCCCCCTCACAACCATGACTCTCATCATTTTGACACTCCACACTTTCAACTACACGCTCACTCCCTCCAATGTTACCACTCATCTCCTCTAAGGCCTCAATTGCCTCCATTTCTTCTCTAGTAACATTTTCTTTGCTAACCACTTTCTCTTTTGAAGTCCTAATCTTCTTAAAAACTATATTCAAGGGAATGTCATAAGTGTGGTCTCCTTCTTCAATGGGTCTCTTCATGTTCACCCTAAACAAATACTTGCAAGCAAGTATCGGTTTAATATCACCCATTTTTACTCCCTTCTTTCTCAACAATTCTCCGATCAACAACCCGTATCCCGGTTTCTCGGTTTTACTCACCATGCTCTTTATCCTATCAAAAATGATTTCACTCCAATCCACCTTGACACCATTAAACATGGCATGCATAATACTAATAATTTGCAAAGTAATCCGGTCAAAACCTCCCAACTTGCTCAACAAACATTTAGCAATTATTTCACCCAACTTTGCAAATTCTAACTTAAAATCCTTCCTATGTCCAGGAAATTTGGGCACGGCATCTCCCTCATCCATTCGAACCACAGGCCAAAAACTGTCCTTATCATAAAAATACCCTTCAAAGCTTGTAACTTCATCAGATAAAGCATATAGGCATTTTATATCACTTTGTTTCATAGACACAGATTTTCCATTCATATGACAAACAATAGCATCATTTTTCAACTTGGCATGCTCAAAGAAATTGCACACGGCATCATAAAAAATATCAACATATTGATATTTGCATACCTTCAACAGTTCAGACTTCTCTAGTCCATCAATGATCTCTTGAGCAAGTTGTGTGTCAATGGCCACATTCACCAAGTCGACGGGTTCGAACAAATGTCCGGTCTCAATCTTCCTAGTAGAAACCGTGGGTGGGGTTCTCTTAGAGGTTTTTTCGGGTAGTAGGTGCCATTTTTCGGGTTATTTTGGAATGGGTATGAGTAAAAGCTTGAGTTTGAAAGCTTTTGGGTGTTCGGCTATGGAGTTGCATCGAAACAGAGAAGAGAAAGGGGAATTTTGGTTTCAAAAATCTGATTTCAATATTGGGAAGGCGAAAAGGTGCCTTTTGATGGGTTTTGAGGATTCAAAAGACTATATTACCCTTAATGAAATAATTGTGGTCTTTTTATGCTTGAGGGTAATTCGGTCAACTCAAAGGGTATATGGGTAAAATCGGTAGCTTCAGCTCAAGAATATCCCTGATGAAATAGATCCATGCAAAAATAGATACATGCAAAAATATTTTCGAATAGGGATGAATAATAAAAATATGAGACACGTAAAAATCAGATAAAATCAATTAGCAAGTCTCACAAGTAATCATGAGCTAAAAATTATACAAGTTTGAAATAAATGCTGACATGTGACAGGTGTAATTCATAAAAGCTCTTAACTTTCTCTAGAGAACATCTGAGTGACAAGTAAGAACCCTATTTTCTTACAGTTGTTACTCTAGTTACTCTAGTAAAAGTTAAAGAGGGTAAGAAAGGGACACATAAGCACACCTATCATATTACATGCAAAGTCATAGACTTCATCACATGACTTACAAGACAAGATAAAATAAATGAACACCATGTCAACAAAGATTTTCTACAGTACTTCCACTAAAAACATGTGAATACTTTGAAAATAAAAGCAAAAGGATGGGAAATACGTACCAGCATTCACGAAATCACATAAAACATATAATTATGCAATTCGAAATAATTAAAGCACAATTTGTGCAATATTTGCACAAATTATCATGCACGCACATAATCACATAATTAACAATTAATCACAAATTTAATCACAAATCATATAATATGCAATTTTAGCACATATACGCATATAAGCACGTAACAATTAAAATTAAGCACATTAAAAGCATAAACAAATAAAATTGAGCTTAAGGATAGGAAAGTGATACTTAGCTCATTTCGATCATGCTCATCTCATGCCTTAGAGTTGCAAAACGAGATTCACACAACGGTTTCGTGAGAATATCGGCAATTTGGTTCTCCGTTGGAATATGATCGATTCTAAAATCCTTCTTTTCGACGTGGTCACGAATAAAATGATGTCGTACGTCGATGTGTTTTGTCCGTGAGTGAAGTACAGGATTTTGAGAAATTGCAATTGCGCTAGTATTATCATAGAAAATACTAACGTCCTCGCAATTTATACCGTAATCTTTCAACTGTTGCTTCATCCACAAAATTTGCGATCAACAACTCCCTGCTGCAATATATTCGGCTTCGGCAGTACTTGTAGCAACGGAGTTTTGTTTCTTGCTAAACCATGAAACTAACCTTCCCCCTAAGAACTGGCACGTTCCAGAGGTGCTTTTACGATCAATTTTGCAACCTGCAAAATCTGCATCTGAATATCCGGTTAGTTCAAAAATACCTTCTTTCGGATACCATAATCCAACATTGATTATTCCCTTGAGATAACGAATGATCTTCTTGGTAGCAAGTAGATGACTTTCTTTCGGCTTAGATTGGAATCTAGCACATACACCCACTGAGTAAGATATGTCAGGTCTACTCGTAGTGAGCTATAACAAAGATCCAATCATTCATCGATACATCGTTTGATCTACATCTTTTCCTTCGTCATCTTTGTCTATTCGTTGTGCTGTGCTCATAGGAATTTTTACTGAGCTTTTTCCTTCCAGTCCAAATTTCTTGATAAGATCTTTTGTGTATTTGGCCTAATTGATAAAGATTCCTTCCTTCATTTGTTTGACTTGTAGTCCAAGGAAGTAGTTCAGTTCGCACATCATGCTCATTTCGAATCTATTCTGCATTAGCTTAGAAAATTTCTCGCATAAGGTTTTATCAGTACTTCCAAAAATAATATCATCAACATAAATTTGTACTAATAAAATATGATCATTTTCTAGAATTCTAAATAAGGTTTTGTCAACAAGGCCTTTGGTAAAACCACAACTAATTAAGAACGTCGATAGTGTATCATACCAAGCTCGAGGTGTTTGTTTTAAACCATACAACGCCTTCTTTAGTTTATAGACCTTATCAATATTACCTTGTACCTCAAATCTGGGGGGTTGCTCAACATAGACTTCTTCTTCAAGTAAGCCGTTAAGAAATGCACTTTTCACGTCCATTTGATAGACCGTAAAATTCTTGTATGCTGCGTAGGCTAAGAATATTCTTATTGCTTCAAGTCGTGCAACCGGGGCAAACGTTTCATCAAAATCTATTTCTTCTTCTTGTTAGTAGCCCTTTGCAACTAGCCTCGCTTTATTCCTAACAATGATTCCATCTCCGTTCACTTTGTTCCTAAAGACCCATTTTGTACCTATTACATTGTAATTTTCTGGTCTAGGAACGAGCTCCCACACGTCGTTTCTTTTGAATTGATTTAGCTCTTCTTGCATGACTTCAATCTAGCTTGGATCACTTAGAGCTTAATCAATTTCTTTTCGCTCGATTTGAGATAGAAAACATGCGAATAGAGTATCCCGTGTTGCGAATCTTGTTTTCACACCATCTTGTACTCTTCCAATTACGAGATCTTGAGGGTGATTTCTAAGCCATCTTAGATCTGGTTGAAAGTTGTCTTGGGAGTTGGTTGGCGGTGAGGAATTGTTCACGTGTGATGTAGGAGTAGCTTGATTTGTCACATTGCTTTCATTGTTAACCTCCTCATCCTGATTGTCATCCTCAGGGTCATCATCATGTTCCTCATCCTGCTCCCTTGCAACTTCATTCGAATGTCTTGTGTTTAGCACACCTTGATGGTCAATCTTAGAATTATCTAATTCTAGATCACTTAATCCCTGCAAGATTTCATCCTCAAAAATTTCATTAGTGGTAATTAAATTATCTTGGACATTTTTACCACTTTTCGGAGCATCTGCTTCTTTGATTTTCGCCGATTCATCGAACACAACATGGATTGATTCTTCTACCACCATTGTCGATTTATTTAATACTCTGAATGCTTTGCTGGTAGATGAGTAACCTAAAAATATTGCTTCATCTGCACGCTCATCAAATGTTTTTAGATGTGTTTTTCCATTAATAAGAACAAAACATTTGCAACCAAATGAATGAAAATAACTAAGATTAGGTTTCCTCCCTTTCCATAATTCATATGGTGTTTTTTTGAGCAGTTTGTGAATCGTGCTTCTATTTTGCGTATAACAAGCAGTGTTTATTGCTTCAGCCCAAAAACGTTTTGGTAGTTCGGCTGCCGAAATCATGACTCTTGCGGCTTCTTTAAGTGTTCTATTTCTTCTTTCAGCTATGCCGTTTTGTTGAGGCGTCCTAGCTATTGATAGTTGATGCAAAATTCCTTGGGAATTGCAATAGGCTTGAGCTCTATCTGTACGGATTTTTGCTATTTTGAGCTCCTTTTCGGTTTGCAGTTGTTTCAACAATTCCGGTAGCTTTTGCTCCACTTCATTCTTCTTGTTGCGAAATATCGTCCATGTGTACCTGGAAAAATCATCAACAACAACAAGAGTATATTTCTTACCACTCATACTTACTAGGTCTACTGGACCGAAGAGATCCACATGTAGTAGATAAGCGGTCTTGTGCTTGATTCATGAGTCTTGGATTTGAATGATGATTTGATTTGCTTTCCTTTCTGACATGCATCACAGATTTGATCTTTCTTGTATGTGATGTTGGGTAGACCTTTGACTAGATTCTTTGTTGCCAATTTGTTGATAGTCTTGAAGTTTAAGTGATTCAACTTCTTGTGTCATTCCCAGCTTGTAGTGCTCGAGTTGTTTGCCACCAAGCAAACAGAATCTTTTGTTGTGCTCCAATCTACAACATACATGTTTCTTTTTCTCGTTCCTTCAAGTACGATTTCGCCGGTTGACTCGTTCTTCACTTGACATTTGTTTTTGCAGAATTCTACGAGGTATCCCTTGTCACAAATTGACTTGTGCTGAATAAATTGAATTTTAGCCCTTCCACGTAGGATACATTTTCAATTTTCAGCCCGTTCCGCATTATTGTACCTACTCCTTTTGTTGTGTTGTATCGATCATTTCCACCGAATACGACTTTTGGTCCTTCGATAGTTTTAAAATCTACAAGACTCGATTTGTTTCCAGTCATGTGTCGTGAACACCCACTATCGAAGTACCAAACTTCCTGCAATCAATTTTTAGGTACCCAGTTTTGCTTGGGTCCTTGGGGGTTAGTACTTTTTGGTACCCAAATCCACCTAGATCTCACCGATCCAAGATTAGGTGATTTGTAACCATTATCAACATTATAATCATGCCTGATTTTTGAAAACATTTTTGGTGCACAGTTTTGAAAATTTAATCTACTATATGGCACCTGGGAAATATATTGTTTGAACTTATTAAATCTTGGTCTAGTCCAAGGTTTAATATTTTCAACGCAATATGACTCTGTAGGATAAAATCTCCTAGCTCCACAATTTGGAAATTTTCCCATTTTCCAATGTGGTCTTTTTGCACTTAACTCATTGGTGTATCTCTTTGAATAATTAAATACATGCCTTTTAATAGACTGATTTGGCGAAATATTGTTTATAAGGGGCTTCGGCCGTACAGTGCTATTCTTGGCTTTTGTGTGATACCCAAATCCTTGTCTCATTGTGCTATCTTGACTCTTAACAAATTTTACCACTTGTACTTTATTATTTAAAGTAGTAGTAGAATCGGTCAACATCTGAGAGGTTTGAAACACGACGGATCATAACCGAGACCGGTTTTATCATTTGGCGATTTTTGCATATTTATCATTTTGTCCATTATTTTAGACGAATGAGTAAACGATGCAATAACCTCCCTTAAGTTAGGTTCTCGAACTTCCCTTGATTTACACTTTTCTTGAAGACGAATAATTTCGGCATTCAAGTTTCTCGCCTCAACTAGAGCATTTTGCAATTTCTTATTTATTTCTTCTTTTTCAAGAATTAATAAATTATTGCGCTCTTCGATTTGAGAATAAGTGTCCATAAAGGTTTGACAATCTCTCATTAAAAGAGAGATAGACTCTTGCGAAAATGAAGTACTTGCAGAATTAGAAGTTTTAGATGTTACCTTATCTTCTTCAATATCATGCGCCATTAAGCATTCCTCATGGTAGTTTGACTCACTGGATGTACTCATGCAAAATAGTGCAGTGTCTTCATTTAAACTATCACTTTCATCACTAGTAGAATCTTCTAACTCACTCATTTCAAGTGGATCACTTACAAGAGCATTTCTTTTGTCTTTCTTGAACTTTCTTTCTTTGACCTTCACTCCTTCCTGTGAATTTTCAAATTGATTTTTGCTTACCTTGGGATAGGGACACTCAGCCATAAATTGTCCTCGCCTTTTACAGTTGTAGCATAAGTTCGAATCATCTGGTGATTCCATCCTTGGCCTTCTTGTCGAGTTTGCTTGAGGAAATTTGTTGTTCTTCTTCCTCATGAATTTCTTGAATTTCCTAACAAACAAGGCAAAATTTTCGTCAGATAATAATTCACTATTTTCTACTGACCTTGACGCAGACGGTTGTTCGGCAACTAGCGCGTTGTTTCGTTCTTC
Organism: Ipomoea trifida; assembly: GCA_003576665.1. Taxonomy (NCBI): domain Eukaryota; kingdom Viridiplantae; phylum Streptophyta; class Magnoliopsida; order Solanales; family Convolvulaceae; genus Ipomoea; species Ipomoea trifida. Next base: position 9,821,753 of record CP025646.1, read on the forward strand.
GCGTTCTTCCTCCGTCCTTGACTTCATCTCGAACTCATAAGCTTTTAGATCACTAAAAAGCTTGTCGGTTGATAGCGTCTTGAGATCCCTATGGTCACGCATCGCGGTAACCTTCATGTCCCAACTTGACGGTAGCCCTCGGAGTATTTTGAGCGATATCTCCTTTTGATCAATCTCTTTCCCTAGGTCGACAATTTCTCCCAAGATTTTAATAAATCTTGCTTCCATATTTGTAATTGGCTCGCCACTTTGCATCTTAAAGTCTTCGAATTTCTTTAATGCAACTGTGAGTTTATTATCCTTCTCATGTTCACCTCCTTCACCTATCTTGATGAGAACTTCTCATACTTCTTTCGCCGTTTTGCATTTTCGGACATTCGGGAATGTTGCATCATCAATAGCTTTGAACAAAATATCTTTGGCAATATTATCCAAGTTATTTCGTACTCTATCCTCTAGAGTCCATTCAACTTTTGGTTTTGAGATGTAAGATAGTGTAGTGCTTGATTGTTCTGATGATGGGTTGACTTTGAGAATTTTAATTGGACCATCAGAAATCACTTCTCACATCTCATCATGTAAAGCAAATAAATAGACCTGCATACGAATTTTCCAATCATCAAATTTATCAACTGAGAATAATAAGTTCTGAGCTAAGTCTCTCTTCATCTTGAAGTTTTCAGATCTGTCTAGCAGTCAAATTTTGACTCAAATAGACAACCGCTCTGATACCACTTGTTGGTCCCGATAGGGTAGAAAAAGTCTAGAGAGGGGGGGGGTGAATAGGTAGACTTTTCAACAAATTAAAAAAATATATATAACACTTTGGTAATTTCAGCTCTAGGTAGCAAGCATAAAGCAAATAAACAACTTAGAGTTCGCAGCGGAATATCAGTACGTAAAGTGCTATAAATAACTTGATCAGATATGAAGAGATATATCGCATGCAAAGAGAAAACCCAGATGATAAATAAAGAATGAATAGGAAATGGGTTTGTATGAATCAGGATGAATCCCTTACAAATAAATGTGAATAGTGAGTGAATAGTAAGGAATAGTATGTGAATAGTACATTAATAGTAACTAAGCTCTAGGAAATTGAAATGCTCAGTACATGCACTTTGAATATGATGACTTGTAATAAAATATGCAATGTAATGCTATGCATGCACACGTATGACTTGCAACACCCAGATGAAAATATCAGTTAGTGGGTTACTACGGGATATGCATGCAAGAATAAATATGGTGCAAGCAAAGTAAAGAGACACAGAGATTTATAGTGGTTCAGAGATGGTGTAATTCTCCTACTCCACTTCTTCCTTTCACTCCAAGGAAGATTTCCACTATCTTCAATCACCCAGATAGAAATAGTGGATCAGTGCCCTTCTAGCATCTGCTACTCCGAATGCTCTTTGCCTACAGCAACACTCAAACTCGAACGTCTTGCACCCAGTTACGTTCACGAGCGTCTTGCACACAGCTACGCCCTTCAACCAAGCGTTTTGCACCCAGCTACACTTAGTCTTTCCGAGTGTTCTGCACAAAGCCGAACTCCTCCGAGTATCCCGCACAATGCTATACTCCCGAGCTTTTCTCCCGAGCGTCTCGCACCCAGCTACGCTCCCGAGCGTCTCGCACAAAGCCACGCTCCTTCCGAGTGCCTTGCACTCAACTCGGATTTCACAAGCCGCACCTGCTACTCTCCTTTCCTCTACTCACAGTAGATATGGTTTTACAAAGAAGTATTTTTGTTCTTCTCTCTTAGACTTGAATTTTTCTATTCAGCTCAATACTTGCACTCTTCAATTTTTCTTCTCTCTCGAAATAATATCTCAATTCTTTGCACTCTCCTATTATTTTCTCTCTCAGATTGCTTGTAGTTGGAGAGATGAAAGAGGTGCTTGTATTCAAGTCTTCCATGGGTATTTATAGCTTGAAGAAGCTATCTACCCGTTGTAGATCTTCAAATCTTGATCGTCCATTTTGAATCTTGAAATAATTTGTCAACTTGTTCTGAAGCTCTCCATGTCCTTTGTCAGATGAATTTGAAAATTGGCCTATGTCATTACTTCTCTTGTAAGAAGCTCATTCATCCAATTGCACTCACAGATCTTGAATTGAATTTCCTTATCAAGATGGCCTCCAATTTTGACTTTTCAAGTGTGAACACTTGACTTTGCAATTTCTTCTTCAAGTTGATCTCTCCAAAATAATTTCCTCAGGTGACTCTTGCTTGAGCATAAATTATATCACCAAAAATTCACCGACACCTCCAAGTTGGTCTTCATCAGATCAATTCGAATTTTGCCTCCAAAAAATTAATTTTGGATTTTCGAATTATTATCCCAAAGTTAAATTTAATTTTGGCTTCAATCTCAGTCCAAAAATTTACTTTTGGATAGAATTTTTGTTACCAAAAATTAAATTTTCATTTAGGAATTTTATCTCCAAGATTTGAATTTCTCCTTGTATTTTTCGCTCCTCCTGGCCATCCTCCCTGCTTAAAATAAATTCCACATACAGCAAGATTCGAACACTTGACTTTTTAGTTCACATTAAGTACTCTGACCATTGCTCCATATTAACTTGTTAGTTAATATTCTTCTCAAGTCTTCTTTATTCTCAGAATGGCCTTAGTAGCGTTTTCCCCTTCTTGAATAAATAAGAACCAGCTTCACTGGTCAATTTGTCATCCTGAATGTTGTCCTCCTTCCCTTTTTGAGTCATCCTCTTGTGCTCTGAAGAAAATGTTAATCCTTGGTTTCAAACCAAGGACCTTTAGCTTGTGCTATGCGCTCCTTGTCCATTCTTCCATTTCATCTTTTGATAACTTTTTCAGCATATAATTAATAAATAACAATATGCTGACTAAGTCTAATTCTCCTCAAATTTCATATGACTTTGACTTTAGACTTGGACCTTTGGAGATTGTACACTAGACTCAAAATAAAATAAGGGGACTAATAAAAATTACAATTTGTATCATCAAAACTATTACATTTTATTCCTAACAGGTTTTATAATCATTTCCAATTTAAAGATAAATTTATTTATTACTTTAATCTTTATTGCTTTCATGATGGCATCATTCTTTTATGTCTTTGCTTTACTTGCTGAAAGCACGAGTGAGTAGTCTTATAATCCTTATTTGATATCTATTTGGGAGAACAACTTGGTGCCACTAGACCACAATATTTTGGCTGATCTTATTAATTATATTAAAGTAACTTGATTAGAAATACCAAAGCATACTTGTATGAAACTCAAATTTTAAACAAGTAATGGAAACGTTGGGACAATGAAGATAAATCTTGAACCACTCTACTTTTAAGTAGTGTAAGCAATTTATAAATTTGTCTCTCTTGTGGATTATATTAGCACAAGGTTGTTTTGTCTATTGTTGGATTGTATGTAGGCAAGAGTTATTTACTAAATGGACTTTAATTAGTTCGGTGCAATAACCGTACTTAATAAAAATTATTATTAATTGGACTTGCTTATTTGAGTCTTCATGTTTGTAGCATGAAATATACTAGGTCATGTTAATTATAATCTATATGTAAATTAATTAGCATGGTTCGCATTCCAAATTAACGATAATCACAAATACGATATTTGTGTTGAGACAAAACTCAGAAAAATTCCCTTTAAATTGATTAATAGAAAAATGAAACCACACTACCACAGAAAACACCTTTAACGTCGGTTTTTTAGCACTTTTAACGTCGGTTAAAAATTGACGTTGATCTGGCCAACGTTGTATATAAATGATACGGCGTCGGTACACCGTATGTATTTTTTTATTTTTTAAAATAGGAAACGACGTCGTTTATAATTTTTTTTTTAAATATTAAAATTAATTTACGAATCTACCTAAAACCTGTATAGTATATTTCCAATTCACACATAAGTTTCAGAACCTGTGTAACAAATTAACATTTATAATTCACTATTGATCAAACTAATAAAGTTCTCAATTAATCAAAGCTAATAAACATCACAACTTATCAAACTAATAAAGTATACTACAATAACTAATAAAACATTGAATATTCATAAATCTCACAATTCAATAACACTAATAAACAACAAGTATTTAACATAATTCTCACAATTTATCAAGCTAAAGAAGTAATCTATCAATCCATTCATCAACTAAATAATGGCACCATATGTCTCTAACTTCATCAATTTCTTTTTGATTGTATGGCAATCTTCCTTGTCTCTCCAAAAGCTATAAAGTTTAAAAGAGAATAAAAAGAATTAATAACTTAGTATTTTTAAAAATATGAAGGAGATTGAAAGATATTTTATTAAAGTACTTCCTTATTCATTCCCTTGCATGTTCCCAATGAAATGATTTCCAAAATGAATTTCATCACATAATATCCGCATTCGGTACCTCCTCTTTGTATGGCACACTACATTTGAAATAATTAATTTAATTAAGATTTTATTATTAAAAAACAATAAGATATATGTACTTACCGAACATGTAATCCATTTTACTTGACGATTTGCTTTCTTTCCACCTATTATGCTTGTTGTCTTCAAAGACCTATTAATATAAGACATAAAATATACATAAATGTTTGACATCACTATATTAATAATAAGTATTAATTATATTTATAAATTTACATACGTTTCAACTATATCTTTAATCTCATCATGTGGCGGATTACCAGTGGAATCAAACCAATAGATTTCATATAATTTAGGACAAATAGCCATCAACATCCAATGCCCCCTACAAATAAGAATTTTATTAGTTTATAGTATATTATATATAAGGTATTGTATTTTAAAACATAATCAAATGCTTACTCGAAATTATATGGGCCTAAATAGCAATCTTTCATCTCACCATATCCCATGGTTTCACTTATATACTGTATCCTCTCATTTCTAGTCACCAGTTTCGGTTGAATCCAACTTGGATCTAAAAATCCATACTTGGTTTGTGATTGAAAACCATACTGTTTATAAATACCCCTGCTCACAATCAAAAGCAATCATATAAACTACTAATAATTATGTTAAATAAAATTAAAACTATTTTGATCAAATAATACTAAAAACATATTACCTTATAAAGAACTGAATAACAGAAATATCTAAGGTATCCATATTCAATAAGCGCATGATTTCCAAACTCTCAAGTTGTAATTCATAATCAATTTTACCCACAACACCACGAGGCATTTGCGTCACCACATTGTGTTCAAGACTACAAGCAATCTTGTATGCCTTTAAGCATGTTCTACTCAGAGAATCCGGATCAGCTAAAGTCAATGCATGATGATGAGATTTCACAACTGATTCAAAAGTCGATTTGGTCTTTCCTTTTAACTATCCATTTTAATATAAATAACAATTATTATTTTTAAAAAAGTCAATTGTATACTATTTTAAATACAAATACATTTATAGCGTACATACCTTATCAACTTGAGTACATAACTCTGTCAGCTTCTTTGGCCAAATAATAAACTGTTGAAATGCAGAACCTACAAGCTGAACTTCACTGGTGGGGAATAATGGTACCTTTGCACGTGGATCAATGACTTTGTCTATGCTCACCTTCACTTGATCTACATTTAGTGTAACCCCATGAACTTGTCCACCACTGTAGGCTATCCCAAATGCTACTGGACGTCTAGTGGGATCTTCCAAGTACAATTGGCATCGTGCCCCTAACTACATTAATTAATGAAGAGTCATGGAAAATATATTTTAATAAAGAATTAATGGTAAGTAATTTTTTATAATTAATCTTATTATTATTATTCTTTATTAAAATATTTTTTTTCCTCAAAAAAAATATTTTAATAAAGAATAATAATAATAAGATTAATTATAAAAAATTACTTACCGCCGGTAAATCAGCAAAAGGGTCTGGGGAACTAGCTTTATGACTGTCATTTTGTGGTGAAACATGCTCACATATAGCATCATCCTGCCTTGATTGTGCAGCTTGATGAAGATGAGTCTGCATAGTACTGAATTGTTGCATCATTTTAGCCATCCGTGTTTCTAATTGTGCTTCTAATTGTTCTTGAAGTCGTGCTTGTAATTGTTCTTGAAGTCGAGCTTCTAATCGTTCTTGAACTCGTGCTTCTAATCGTTCTTCAACTCGTGCTTCAAATCGTTCTTCAAATCGTGCTTCAACAGCAGCAACAGCAGAGTCAACCATTCGTTTAATGTCTTCTGTAGGCGTGTGAGGAGTACGTTTTGCATTACCAAATACACTTTTTATGCCGTATCCTCTTCCCATGCCTCTAACACGGCCAGGATGCTCATCAGTACCTAGCGCAGTAGATAGTATATCTTGTCTTCCTGACGTAACGAATGATCCTTGAGAAGCTTCCATCTCAAGAGAATCCTAGCATTTATAAACAATATTTAATAATTATATGTGTAAATAAAATTACCTATTAACATAGAAAAGAAAATTATAACTTACCATTTTTTCTATGACCACTCTAGTCGCTTCACTGTGAATATTTCCAGACTTGTCCATTCTTGCTCTCTTCCACTTTTCATGTCTACGTGGAGGAGATGGGGGAGTAATTGTATGTGATGGATCTGAATCTGCCATGTCTTGTTGTTCTTTCATCTTCTCATCCATCATAATTTTTTCCAATCTTTTATACCCTCCTCGAGATAAATTATGTGGATGAATATTGTTAGCTTGTATTTCTTGATGCTTTTTTCTTTTTGCCTACATATAAACAAAACATTAAGTAGCAATACATAATATAATTAACAAACTTATCAAATTGAGCTAATAATTGATAGTAGAATAATGATACCTTATATTCTGGACCTACAAATACATAATAATTTTTAAAAATTCAAAATTTTTGAATTTATAGGGCCTAAAATAGATAATAGTTCCTAAAATTCGAAATATATTATACATAATTCCTAAAATACATTAAAGTTTCTAAAAATTCAAAATTTTGAACTTATAGGGCCTAAAATACATAATAGTTCTTAAAATTCGAAATTTATTACAAATAATTCCTAAAAATACATAATAATTTATTAAAATTCAAAATATTGAATTTATAGGGCCTAAATACATAATATTTCCTAAAATTTGAAATTTATTATAAATAATTCCTAAATACATAATAATTTATTAGAATTCAAAATTATGTTTTTATAGGGCCTAAAATACATAATAATTCTTAAAATTTGAAATATATTATAAATAATTCCTACAAATACATAATAATTTCTTAAAATTCAAAATTTTGAATTTATGGGGGCTAAAATAGATAATAGTTCCTAAAATTCGAAATATATTATAAATAATTCCTACAAATACATAATAATTTCTTAAAATTCAAAATTTTAAATTTATGGGGCCTAAAATAGATAATAGTTCCTAAAATTCGAAATATATTATAAATAATTCCTAAAATACATTAAAGTTTCCAAAAATTCAAAATTATTAATTTATAAAATCTAAGATACACAGTAAACCCTAAAATACATAATAATTTTTTAAAATTTGTAATATATTAACAAATAATTCGAAAATTAAAATATAATAAAAAAAAGGAAGAAATACTTACCAGCGTGGAGGAGGCGGCGTGCGTTTGGCCGGTGGGCGACGATGGCGGAGTCGCGACTTGCGGTCGCCGGTGGTCACGGTCGGCGACTGTGGCGGACGTCGCAGCGGGCGGGCGGGCGATTTCTCCAGACGACGGTGAGGAGGGCGGTGGCTGCCAACCGGAGCGGCGGCTGTGGCGGGCGGTGGCTGCGGCTGTGGAGGGCGGTAGCTGCGGCTGTGGAGGGCGGTGGCTGTGGCTGTGGAGGGCGGTGGCTGTGGCTGGAGCTGTTGGTGGCGTTTGGTGGGGTGAAACAACGGCTGAATGGTTTGGTGCGTTTCGATTTTGGCTGTAATGGAGCGGTCAGATCTGAATGGTGCGGCCGTTGGGGTCTTTAATAAGACGCTACGGCGTCGGTTCACCAACCGACGCCGTAGGCTTTTATTTTCTTTTTTGTTTTTTAAAAAATGCGGAAAATACGAATTAAAATACAATATTATATATATACGACGTCGGTTCGTAAGTGAACCGACGTCGTATTTTTTTTATTTGTTTTATTATAATAGACGGCGTCGGTTCTTTGCAGAACCGACGCCGTAATATTATTTTAAAAAATAAAACGACGTCGGTTCGTACTACGAACCGACGTCGTATAATAATTTACGATTTTTTTATTTGACGTCGTATCCCTATTTTAAAAAATACTAAACATAAGTAATTTTTTGACGTCGGTTTTTTTAAAAACCGACGTCATTTAGGCGACGTTAAATCCATTTCCAGTAGTAGTGCCACTTGAATTAATCCATAGTGATGTAAGTGATTTTAGATCAATACAAATCACAATGGTAATAATTACTTTATTATGTTTATCAATGATAACACTCAATAATGCTAACTGTATTTGCTTAAGAGCAAACACAAAGTCGTAGATAAATTTATTCATTATAAGAATAAAGTAAAAATTCAACTTAATCGTAAAATTAAGGCGATTAGGAGCGATTGGGGTGGTGAATATGAAATAGCTATTAGTGATTTCTGCGCAAGCGTTGATATCGTACTTGAGCGTACAACACCTTATACACCTCAATTGAATGGTATTGTCGAACGAAAAAAATCATGGTGTTGATTAGTTTGGTCTTACCTCCAAATATGTGGGGTGAAGCGATTTTGACAAACAATTACCTTTTAATTTTTAAATAAGGTTCCCTGCAAATAACTTTGTAAGTCTCCTTACAAGTTGTGGAAAGGTAGGAGGTCTTCCTACAAATACTTGAAAATGTGGGTGTCTTGCCAAAGTGTATAGGGGTCGTTTACTTCATTTCTCTGTTTTTTCATTTTCAATTTTTTATTTCTCCATTTCTCCAATTTTTTCTTCTCCATTTCTCCAGTTTTTCATTTCTCCATTCTTCCAGATTTTCATAGCTCTAATTTTCTCATTTTATTAAACAGATACAATCATCCCATATAGCATTTGTACATTTCCACAACAAAGATGATGATAATAATAATAATAATAATAATAATAATAATAATAATAATAATAATAATAATAATAATAATAATAATAATAATAATAATAATAATAATAATAATAATAATAATAATAATAACAAAGATAACAAGGATTGAAATCATTTCGTCCAGATTTTCTAAATTACTAGTTAAAAGGGAAATAACGGGACTTGAACTAAAAATGTTATGGGCTTTCATTTGATCTCAACAAACGGCACCAATGTTGGTTTTACGATCTTTGGGCTAGGCCTATGCACAACCCGACTTACCCGAAACAATTAATTATGTGGATATTCGAACCCGACATTTCAAAATTCGAACCGACCCAAAATTTCTCACAGGTTGAGTAATTCAAGTAGGGGATATAAAAATATATCCGACCAACCTGAATATCCGGAAATTAAAAAAAAAAAAAAAAAAAAAAGAGAGAGAGAGAGAGAGAGAGGTTTAGGTATGTATATGTATATACAATGTCATATACCCCACACATGCGAAAGGGCACGCATATATATATGAAATTAACCATCATCCAACAACCCTAGATCATTTCCTCATTTGCTCAACCCTAAACCTCTAACCGTCTCCTTCCCCTCCACCTTTACCAACTTCACCAGTTCACCCCCACCATCACCACGGCTTTGCCACTGCCATCACCTTCTCCCACTGTCAATTCACCACCTCCAATTTCATCTCCACCCCCTCCCAGAGCATTACCACCACCACCTATTGCAACACCACCTTTCCCTCTTGTTGTTTCACCACCGCAACATCACCTCCCACAAATGTGAGAGTTCCACCACCTGCTGATTCTCCCCCGCCATAAATTGTAAAGCCACCTCCTGCATTGACATCGCCACCCCACCATCTAGTAATACTTCCCATGCATCATTTCCTTCTATTCCCTCATTGCCTTTGCCACATAATATTTCCACTCCTCCTCCTCCAAACACTACAGCTGCAAGGTTGCAACTTGAGCTCCACCTCCCTCGACACGGGCTCAAATTGGCATAGAGAAACCAACGGCTAGGTCGGCTACCCCTAGCCCAACTATTCTTTCAAACACTACCTCTAGGGGGTTTGGGGGAATTTTGTTGGTGTCACTACTACAGGAAACACCTTTAACGTCGGTTTTTTAGCACTTTTAACGTCGGTTAAAAATCGACGTTGATCTGGCCGACGTTGTATATAAATGATACGGCGTCGGTTGTCAAAACCGACGCCGTATGTATTTTTTTATTTTTTAAAATAAGAAACGACTCGTTTATTTTTAAAAAAATTAAAAAATAATAAACGACGTCGGTTTTTTAACAAAACCGACGTCGTTTATTTAAAAAATAATTAAAAAATATGAAACGACGTCGGTTTTTGTAAAAAAACCGACGTCTTTTATTTTTAAAATAATTAAAAAATATGAAACGACGTCGGTTTTTGGAAAAAAACCGACGTCGTTTAATTTTTAAAAAAAAATAAAAAAAAAATGACACGACGTCGGTTTTAGTAATAAAACTGACGTCGTTTATTTAAAAAAAAATTAAATAAATAATAAACGACGTCGGTTAATATGAAATAACCGACGTCGTTTATAATTTTTTTTTTAAATATTAAAATTATTTTATGAATCTACCTAAAACCTGTACAGTATATTTCCAACTCACACATAAATTTCAGAACCTGTGTAACAAATTAACATTTATAATTCACTATTGATCAAACTAATAAAGTTCTCAATTAATCAAAGCTAATAAACATCACAACTTATCAAACTATTAAAGTATACTACAATAACTAATAAAACATTGAATATTCAACATAAATTTCACAATTCAATAACACTAATAAACAACAAGTATTTAACATAAATCTCACAATTCATCAAGCTAAAGAAATAATCTATCAATCCATTCATCAACTAAATATTGGCACCATATGTCTCTAACTTCATCAATTTCTTTTTGATTGTATGGCAATCTTCCTTGTATCTCCAAAAGCTATAAAGTTTAAAAGAGAATAAAAAGAATTAATAACTTAGTATTTTAAAAAATATGAAGGAGATCGAAAGATATTTTATTAAAGTACTTGCCTTATTCATTCCTTTGCATGTTCCCAATGAAATGATTTTCAAAATGAATTTCATCACATAATATCCGCATTCGGAACCTCCTCTTTGTATGGCACACTACATTTGAAATAATTAATATAATTAAGATTTTATTATTAAAAAACAATAAGATATATGTACTTACCGAACATGTAATCCATTTTACTTGACGACTTGCTTTCTTTCCACCTATTATGCTTGTTGTCTTCAAAGACCTATTAATATAAGACATAAAATATACATAAATGTTTGACATCACTATATTAATAATAAGTATTAATTATATTTATAAATTTACATACGTTTCAACTATATCTTTAAGCTCATCATGTGGCGGATTACCAATGGAATCAAACCAATAGATTTCATATAATTTAGGACAAATAGCCATCAACATCCAATGCCCCCTACAAATAAGAATTTTATTAGTTTATAGTATATTATATATAAGGTATTGCATTTTAAAACATAATCAAATGCTTACTCGAAATTATATGGGCCTAAATAGCAATCTTTCATCTCACCATATCCCATGGTTTCACTTATATATTGTATCCTCTCATTTCTAGTCACCAGTTTCGGTTGGATCCAACTTGGATCTTAAAATCCATACTTGGTTTGTGATTGAAAACCATACTGTTTATAAATACCCCTGCTCACAATCAAAAGCAATCACATAAACTACTAATAATTATGTTAAATAAAATTAAAACTATTTTGATCAAATAATACTAAAAACATATTACCTTATAAAGAACTGAATAACAGAAATATCTAAGGTATCCATATTCAATAAGCGCATGATTTCCAAACTCTCAAGTTGTAATTCATAATCAATTTTACCCACAACACCACGAGGCATTTGCGTCACCACATTGTGTTCAAGACTACAGGCAATCTTGTATGCCTTGAAGCATGATCTACTCAGAGAATCCGGATCAGCTAAAGTCAATGCATGATGATGAGATTTCACAACTGATTCAAAAGTCGATTTGGTCTTTCCTTTTAACTGTCCATTTAAATATAAATACCAATTATTATTTTTAAAAAAGTCAATTGTATACTATTTTAAATACAAATACATTTATAGCGTACATACCTTATCAGCTTGAGTACATAACTCTGTCAGCTTCTTCGGCCAAATAATAAACTGTTGAAATGCATAACCTACAAACTGAACTTCACTGGTGGGGAATGGTACCTTTGCACGTGGATCAATGACTTTGTCTATGCTCACCTTCACTTGATCTACATTTAGTGTAACCCCATGAACTTGTCCACCACTGTAGGCTATCCCAAATGCTACTGGACGTCTAGTGGGATCTTCCAAGTACAATTGGCATCGTGCCCCTAACTGCATTAATTAATGAAGAGTCATGGAAAATATATTTTAATAAAGAATAATAATAATAAGATTAATTATAAACAATTACTTACCGCCGGTAAATCAGCAAAAGGGTCTGGAGAACTAGCCTTATGACTGTCATTTTGTGGTGAAACATGCTCACATATGGCATCATCATGCCTTGATTGTGCAGCTTGATGAAGAGGAGTCTGCATAGTACTGAATTGTTGCATCATTTTAGCCATCCGTGCTTCTAATTGTGCTTCTAATTGTTCTTGAAGTCGTGCTTGTAATTGTTCTTGA
>CP025646.1:9836169-9881401 GCA_003576665.1 Ipomoea trifida
CCTAAAATACATTATAATTTCTAAAATTTCAAATATATTATAAATAATTCCTAAAGTACACCAAAATTTCTTAAAATTCATAATTATTAATTTTTAAGCCCTAAAATACATTATAATTCTTAAAATTCAAAATATATTATAAATAATTTCTAAAGTACACAACAATTTCTTAAAATTCAAAATTATTAATTTATAAAGCCTAAAATACACAATAATTTCATAAAATTCAAAATTATTAATTTATAAGCCCTAAAATACAATATAATTTCTAAAATTCGAAATATACTATAAATAATTCATAAACTAGACAATAATTTCTTAAAATTGGAAATTATCAATTTATAAGCCCTAATATGCATTATAATTCCTAAAATAGACAATAATTTCTTAAAATTCGAAATTATTAATTTATAAGCCCCAATATGCATTATTATTCCTAAAATATATAACAATTTCTAAATTTGAAATAAAAAAAATATATATTTCTAAAATATATAACAAGCCCTAATTCGAAATTAAAAGAAAAATTAAAAAAAATAATAATAACCGAAGCTTACCTTGCGGGCTGGCAGCGGCGGTGTGCGGTGGAAGAAAGGTGGCGGCGCGGGCTGGCAACGGCGGTGTGAGGTGGAGGAACGGTGGCGGCGCGGGCTGGCAGCGGCGGTGTGCGGTGGAGGAACGATGGCAGCACGCTCTGTGCGGTGGCGGCATGCTGTGTGCGGTGCGGTGGAGGAGCCGTCGCGATTGGAGTCCGGAGGGCCGAGGGCCGAGGGCGGTGGCAGTGAAGCGCCGTGGCGGTGGCGGTGGCGGAGTCCAGAGGGCCGAGGGCCGAGGGGGGATGGCGGAGGGCGGTGGCTGTTCGCGTGGAGAGGGAGGAAATAATTTGAGTTGTGAATTCCAGATCTACTGTTCGCGCAGATCTGGTGGGCTTTTATTTTAAACCCTACGGCGTCGGTTTTCTTCACAACCGACGCCGTAGCATATTTATTTCTTTTTTTTTTTAATCTGAAAACCTTATTAATTTTTAGATTAATAAAAATTAATAATAATTATACGACGTCGGTTCACCCACGAACCGACGTCGTCATTTTTTTATTTTAATTTCGGCGTCGGTTATGCCCATAACCGACGCCGTAATTTATTTTTTAAAAAAATAAAAATAATACGACGTCGGTTTGGTTACCCAACCGACGTCGTTTTATTTTCGTAAACTTAATGACTTCGGTTATGTACTACAACCGACGTCGTATCTTTTTTACGTCGGTTTTTTATAAAACCGACGTTGTTTAGGCGACGTTAAATGTGTTTTCTGTAGTAGTGTGTAATTTTGAAGGTTTTTATTGTTACTCTTGGTGTAGTTGAGGTTTGGTCTAAAAGAAAGCAAAGGAAAGGGAGGCTAACTCTACATTTCATTCCTTCCAAAATTTAGGTATTCTTTGAAGCATAATGAGAGTGTGTTTATTGCCTAATTGTATGTTTTAAGTTTTAATTTGTAAGTTTTAAGTTTCAAGTTTTAACTTGAAGGTTGTAATTTGCACTCTATCCATCCCATTTTATGTGTCTGGTTCGATTTTATTTTTAATTTAAATTTTAATAATATTAAGTTTAGTATGAATATACAAAATTTATATATTTAAAAACTACACTAAAGTTTTAAAAAAAACTACACTAAAAGTATTATTAGACATTTAGACACAAAAAATCAAATTTTAAAATAAGTAAAAAAACAATTAAAAAAATAAACAAAGCGAAAGAGTTGATTTGACCAATGAATAGTAAGTATAACAAATAAAATAATACAGAGTGAGTAATTTTCTTTTACCTTTTCTTTTTTTTTTCTTTTTTTTTTTTAAATATGATTTTGGAGGCTAACTCCATCACCTTGATAAAGAGTCTAGTGCTCACGCTTTCCCTTAAATGCACGCTCAAGCTTCTCTGGGAGGCTCACTCCATCGCGTTGCCCGAGGGTCTTGTGCCAAGCACTCTATTCGAGGCTCACTAGGCCTTCCCCAATAGTTTGGGATTTTAGTTAAGTTTTTTGTGGGTCCAATCATCCACATCATCATCCACTATCTCACTTAATTCTAAAAACTCTTATTCCCATTAGTTTTAAGTTTTTTCCCAGTTTTTTGTGGACCCACCATAACTATCTTATATTTTAATTATTTTTTATTTATTTGAATTATAAAATTATAATTTTAATAAAAATTAATTTAAACAAACATAATTACATTACATTTAATTCTAAAAGATATATTGCATATTTAAATTTTATTAAAAATTTAAAACAAAAATAATAAAACAATAAAAGCAAACAAATTAAAAAAAGAAGAAAGAAAAATAGTTTTGCATTTCTCGCTGCTGAACAGAAACGAAAAGAAAAGTTAAAAAAAAAAAATAGAAACAAAGGACTGAGAGTGGCTGGCCTGTTATTTTTTTTAACTTTTTAACCTGCAAAAACTTTGAATTTGCAGGAGAAAGACAATTGAAAAAACTTAAGGCCACATTTGTCAAAAACTAATCTATCTAGTTTTTTGTCCTATAAATTGGTGCCAAAACCAACTAATGGAGAAGGCCTTCAGACCGCTACAAGTCCGACCTCTCGGGTCCCATTCCCAATACCCAATCCATCAGTACTAATTTGACATTAGTAAACTAAAGTTGTAATTACATAGCTAGGTTCAGGTTGGGGTTGGAAATGGCATATATATTTTCATCCTCATCATGTTACATGTATGCCTGCAATACTACAACCACATACCTACTTCTATAACAATCATTCAACACAATAGGGCTCTTCACAATTAGGAAGATGTAGGGATCCATTGATCACCTTGAATGAAGTTGTCTATAGAGTAGGATGATACATATTCCGCCGGAATCTGGCTGCTCCAATTTACACGTCCAGACGTCGTAGCTCCCGCCCCGGTGTTCTGGAACTCCCCATAATACAGAGTCTTCAACGCGAAATCGCCACTCCACGGCATCCATCCATCTGGTGAAATCAGTGCTTCCAACGTACATTTTATAAAAACCGTCCTGGAGTACTCCTTCCACGGCCTCCCTAAGTAATTCTTGTGCACCTTAGGCTTGCTGAAATACAACCTCATGTAGTCGGCTGTGCCATTAATGACGCAGTTCTGGAAGACAAAGCCGGTGGACTGGCCGGGGTCGATCCTGCCGTGAGCTGTGACGGCATTGTTTTCGCCCTTCTCGGGGTTGGTTTGCCTGGGGGCGACGAGGATGGTGCAGTCTTGGAAGAAAGAGGCAGAGTTGCCAAAAATGAAGTCGACGTTGCCTTGGATACGGCAAGACTTGTAGTATTGGCGCAGGGAATGGGCGTAGAGAGTGTCTTGATTGCCTAGGAATTCACAGTTTTCTACAATGGAATGATCGCTGTCTGATCGGAAGGCCACCGCTTGGTGAGCATCAGGCCCTGCCTTGTTCTGGAACGTCACACCACTCGCCATGAATCCATCCCCAACAACACCTGACAGACAACACTCACAACATCAATCAATATTTAGAAAAAAAAAAAAACACAAGGAATAAGGGTGTTGAATTACACATCTAAAATTAGACTCACAAACATCCTGACCAAACCTTATTAGCGAGATGAATCAGTCAAAATAGAAAAATAATTAATGGTACAAACTAGAAATAAAGTATTTATTGGTTATTAGGAAAAGTGAAATTTGTTTTTAAAAAATATAATATTCCCATTTTTCATTAAAAAAAAAAAAGGAAATTTTATTCTGTATTATTATTAACTAATTACAAAGTGCGGATTGAAAAAACCCAAAAAAAAAAAAAAAACAAAGTGCGGATTGAAGCCATTTACTCACCGACAGTAGCAGAATTATAGGTACTAACTCCAAGCATGCCCACGTTCAAAGATCCCGTAATGACAGTTTTGCCCATGCCTTCCCCTAGAAACACCACATTCGTTTTCTCGAAAGGAACCCGAACTATCTCGTCGTAAACGCCGGCCTTTACGAGTATCACAAACTTGCGGTCCCGACTGAAATTGGGGGCGGCATTAACCGCATCTTGGATTTTGCTGTACTTGCAGCTGCCGCCGTCAGGGCAAACCGTCACGTCTGGCGTCAATCCCGTGGGAACTCCGCCGCTGATACCCGACCCGGAAGTGCCGGTCCCTTCCCAGAAGCCGTCGCGCTCCGTTTTGACCGGGCCCCATGACCCGGTTTCTTTCCCGTTCCGGTCGTAGTTCACCAGCATTCCCAGCGCGTTGATGGTGAGTCCGATGAGCGAGTTGGTGAACGCCATCGTGCTGTTCACCAGCGCGGTGTTGTTGACGTACTTGAGCGCCGACCAACAGTCGTAATGGTATACGAGGACGGCGCTCATCCAGGCCCGGGCGTCTTTGATCTTTCCGCTCATTAGGGCATCACCCACAGATTCCATCCGACGCTCCACGTACCCATAGAGCTCAAGACACGTCTTCGCCGCGTCGGATCGGTTCTTATTGTCGGAGGACTCGGCCAGGATGCTCTTCACCATGGACTCGGCCTGCTTTAGGTTCTCCGAAGAGACCCGCATGGCTGACTGGATGATCTGGACCGCCGTCGGGTTGGTGGGCACCTGACCCGTGGCAGCCAGTGCGGCCTCGCAAGCCGGTGGGTCGACCGAGACCTTGCAGGCATCGCGGGCGGCGGCCGGTAAACCCACGGCAGGGGAGTGGATGCTCCGGTGGCGTGAAGCGGATGAGAGGGTGAAGAATAGGACGAGGGAGAGGATGAGAGCGAGAGAAAAAGCTGAAGCCATGGAAACGTAGCAGAGTTTTGATCGATAGAAGGGTTTGGCAGAGTTTGTGGCCCATAAAGGAAGCCTTTTTATAGACTTTCTGGGTGGCATCGTGACTCGTAAGTGGGAGGGAATTGATTATTGATTATTGATTATTGAGGGAGGGTTTTGGGTAATTGCAACAAGAATCGACAAATGACAGGCATTGACTGGAAAATCAAGAATCGATAAACTTATACGTATTTACATAGATACAGTTTGGATGGGGATGGAGTCACGGGTTCAATAGCTGACGAGAGCAGAGTGTAATTGGAAGAGGCGGCGTGGCCACTGGGAGAAGAGAGCACTATTGATGGTGTGATATTAAGGATCTTGGCTGTATTCAACCGCAGATCTGCCAAACAGGAAAGGAAAGGAAATGTTAGATGAAAACGCCAAAGGCTGTGTTTTTTTTTACTATTTACAGAGGAAAGTGGTTGGATATTTGGACTGGACTGATATATGGGATTTTAAATTTTGGGCCTGCACACTGCTTTTGGGGCTTTATGTATTCTTCCTTTAGCAGTTGATAGACATAAGCAAGAACAATAAAACAGCATCATACAGATTCATCTAGTATGCTTAACAATCATACACACACACACTTCCATCAGGACACCTTTTGCCTCAGAGAAAATTGGTTTTGTCTGGAAAGACCAGAAGTTTACCTTGAGGCCAATGTTGTCTACATCTATACCTCCACATATATTTTGAATCCTATATGAAGAGTTATCATACTTAGGGAATGGTATATCTTACTTTTTGTGAAAGCAGGATCAGGCTGATCAGCAATGCAGTGATATCTCTTTTTTATTGTATATATAGTCATGAATATACACACATATATAAACTTCTCTCAATAAGTGAATATATGCACATGACAATCATGACCTTATATAAGATATGTTCCCCAATGCTCTGAACCGAGGCATAAATTTGGGAATTGGGATAGAATGCTCTTTGGATAGAACCTAGCATTCTAGCAAACACGTTTATAGAAAAACAAAGACTTCTGTGCTTCTACAAAAAAAGGATGTTAAAAAAAGGTCAGTTCAATGGCAAATCCTTCTTTACATAGTGCCCATGCAAGAGAGCTTTTTTTTTTTTTTTTTGGTACACCATGATACTTCTCAGAGTATAATATCATAACATTAACTTAAAAGAAAACCCAGTAAATAATAGCAACAAAAACAACAATAATAGAAAAAGATATATACATTGATAGATAGTAGGATAGACAAAGATTAATTAGAATGGCAGATGATAACTCAGAGAAAAATAGATCAAGCTTCTTCTAAATAGAATGTAGTTGACTTGGAGTTTAGCCTAAGCCTAATTTGGATAGACTTAAGAAAAGAGCTTGTATATCTTTTGAAAATCTGGTTTAAGCTTATTTCCATACACTATGTCAAAGAACTTATGAGAATAAGTTGAAAAAATATTGGCAAACCATTGTAAGAGATAATAATCATTCTCCCACTGCCATCACCTTCTCCCACTGTCAATTCACCACCTCCAATTTCATCTCCACCCCCTCCCAAAGCATTACCACCACCCCCTGTTGCAACACCACCTTTCCCTCCTGTTGTTTCACCACCTCAACATCACCTCCCACAAATGTGAGAGTTCCACCACCTGCTGATTCTCCCCCGCCATAAATTGTAAAGCAACCTCCTGCATTGACATCGCCACCCCACCATCTAGTAATACTTCCCATGCATCATTTCCTTCTATTCTCTCATCATCGCCTTTGCCACATAATATTTCCACTCCTCCTCCTCCAAACACTACACATGCAAGGTTGCAACTTGAGCTCCACCTCCCTCGACACGGGCTCAAATTGACATAGAGAAACCAACGGCTAGGTCGGCTACCCCTAGCCCAACTATTCTTTCAGACACTACATCTAGGGGTTTTGGTGGAATTTTGTTGGTGTAATTTTGGAGGTTTTTATTGTTACTTTTGTTGTAGTTGAGGTCTGGTTTAAACGAAAGCAAAGGAAAGGGAGGTTGCGTCTACATTTCATTCCTCCCAAAATTTAGGTATTCTTTGAAGCATAATGAGAGTGTGTTTATTGCCTAATTGTATGTTTTAAGTTTTTTTTTTTTTTTTTGAGAGTTGTATGTTTTAAGTTTTAATTTGTAAGTTTTAAGTTTCAAGTTTTAACTTGAAGGTTGTAATTTGTACTCTCTCCATTCCATTTTATGTGTCTCGTTTGATTAACGAAATTTGATTGAAGTTATTTTTAATTTAAATTTTAATAATATTAAGTTTAGTATGAATATACAAAATTTATATATTTAAAAACTATACTAAAGTTTTTTTTTTTAAAAAAAAAATTACACTAAAAGTACTATTAGACACAAAAAATCAAATTTTAAAATAAGTAAAAAACAATTAAAAAAAATAAACAAATACGAAAGAGTTGATTTGACCAATGAATAGTAAGTATGAAAGATAAAATGGGACAGAGTGAGTAATTTTCTTTTACCTTTTTTTTAAAAAAAAATATGATTTTGGAGGCTAACTCCATCACCTTGATAAAGAGTCTAGTGCTCACGCTTTCCCTAAATGGCCTGTTTGGTTGGATGTAGTTTGGGGAAAATTGTAATTCAGTGAATTCCCAAACTACAATGTTTGGTTGGAGGGAATTGCAATTCAGCGGAATTGCAATTTCCTCATAATGATGAATTGCAATTCATGGGGAACCCCTATGATTTGCAATTCGGTGGGGGGAGGGGCAATTTATTGGTGTAAAGACAATTTTGTCCCTCCTCTCATACCCTTTGTCTTTTTTTTTTTTTAATTTGAAAGAATTATTATTATTATTATTATTATTATTATTATTTTTTTTTTTTTTTGAATGAATAATAATAATAATTATTATTATTATTATTATTATTATTGAAAGAATTATTATTATTATTATTATTATTATTATTATTATTATTATTATTATTATTATTATTATTATTATTACTACAACATCTACCACAACATAAAAGGCATTTTAGTTATTTTGTAGCTTCTTACCTTTCAATTCATGTACTTCTATTTCTTCATACCAAACACTGTAATTTCAATTCCTACTTTATTAATTAAATTGCAATTCCACCAAAATACCGAATTACAATTCTTTTCCACCTAATTCCCTCCTCCCAACTAAACATCCGGTAAATACACGCTCATCTCTGGGAACTCACTCCATCGCGTTGCCCGAGGGTCTTGTGCCAAGCACTCTATTCGAGGCTCACTAACAGACCGCTAAGGCCGACCTCTCGGGTCCCATTCCCAATACCCAATCCATCAGTACTAATTTGACATGAGTAAACTAAAGTTGTACTTACATAGCTAGTTCAGGTTGGGGTTGGAAATGGCATATATAGTTTCATCCTCATCATGTTACATGTATGCCTGCAATACTACAACCACATACCTACTTCTATAACAATCATTCAACACAATAGGGCTCTTCACAGTTAAGAAGATGTAGGGATCCATTGATCACCTTGAATGAAGTTGTCTATAGAGTAGGATGATACATGTTCCGCCGGAATCTGGCTGCTCCAATTTACACGTCCAGACGTAGTAGCTCCCGCCCCGGTGTTCTGGAACTCCCCATAATACAGAGTCTTCAACGCGAAATCGCCACTCCACGGCATCCATCCATCTGGTGAAATCAGCGCTTCCAATGTACATTTTATAAAAACCGTCCTGGAATACTCCTTCCACGGCCTCCCTAAGTAATTCTTGTGCACCTTAGGCTTGCTGAAATACAACCTCATGTAGTCGGCTGTGCCATTAATGACGCAGTTTTGG
Source organism: Ipomoea trifida (assembly GCA_003576665.1). Lineage (NCBI taxonomy): Eukaryota > Viridiplantae > Streptophyta > Magnoliopsida > Solanales > Convolvulaceae > Ipomoea > Ipomoea trifida. Next base: position 9,844,792 of record CP025646.1, read on the forward strand.
AAGACAAAGCCGGTGGACTGGCCGGGGTCGATCCTGCCGTGAGCTGTGACGGCATTATTTTCACCTTTCTCGGGGTTGGTTTGCCTGGGGGCGACGAGGATGGTGCAGTCTTGGAAGAAAGAAGCAGAGTTGCCAAAAATGAAGTCAACGTTGCCTTGGATACGGCAAGACTTGTAGTATTGGCGCAAGGAATGGGCGTAGAGAGTGTCTTGATTGCCAAGGAATTCACAATTTTCTACAATAGAAAGATCGCTGTCTGATCGGAAGGCCACTGCTTGGTGAGCAACAGGCCCTGCCTTGTTCTGGAACGTCACACCACTCGCCATGAATCCATCCCCAACAACACCTGACAGACAACACCCACAACATCAATCAATATTTAGAAAAAAAGACACAAGGAATAAGGGTGTCATCTAAAATTAGACTCACACTTTGTGAGACAATCCCATCGGATCCTGACCAAACCTTATTAGTGAGATTAATTGCTAAAAATAGAAAAAATAATTACTGGATACTAATTAGAAATAAAGTATTTATTCCTTTAAGAAAAGTGAAATTCGTTTTAAAAAAAAAACATAATACTCTCATTTTTCATAAAAAAAAAAAAAAAAAAGAATTAAGACATTTTATTATTTATTAGTATTATTATTATATTTTACCCATCTTGAATAATTAACTAATTACATACTCAGTATTTATAAGAATTCTAAGGGTGTTTTCGTCTTGGTTATTTTCTGCGGGCGTAAATTATAATTAGTGTAATACAAAGTGCGGATTTAACCCACCCCCCCCCCCCAAAAAAAAAACAAAAAAAAAAAAAACAAAGTGCGGATTGAAGCGATTACTCACCGACAGTGGCAGAATTATAGGTACTAACTCCAAGCATGCCCACGTTCAAAGATCCCGTAATGACAGTTTTGCCCATGCCTTCCCCTAGAAACACCACATTCGTTTTCTCGAAAGGGACCCGAACTATCTCGTCGTAAACGCCGGCCTTTACGAGTATCACAAACTTGCGGTCCCGACTGAAATTGGGGGCGGCATTAACCGCATCTTGGATTTTGCTGTACTTGCAGCTGCCGCCGTCAGGGCAAACCGTCACGTCTGGCGTCAATCCCATGGGAACTCCGCCGCTGATACCCGACCCGGAACTGCCTGTCCCTTCCCAGAAGCCGTCGCGCTCCGTTTTGACCGGGCCCCATGACCCAGTTCCTTTCCCGTTCCGGTCGTAGTTCACCAGCATTCCCAGCGCGTTGCTGGTGAGTCCGATGAGCGAGTTGGTGAACGCCATCGTGCTGTTCACCAGCGCGGTGTTGTTGACGTACTTGAGCGCCGACCAACAGTCGTAATGGTATACGAGGACGGCGCTCATCCAGGCCCGGGCGTCTTTGATCTTTCCGCTCATCAGGGCATCGCCCACAGATTCCATCCGACGCTCCACGTACCCATAGAGCTCAAGACACCTCTTCGCCGCGTCGGATCGGTTCTTATTGTCGGAGGACTCAGCCAGGATGCTCTTCACCATGGACTCGGCCTGCTTTAGGTTCTCCGAAGAGACCCGCATGGCTGACTGGATGATCTGGACCGCCGTCGGGTTGGTGGGCACCTGACCCGTGGCAGCCAGTGCGGCCTCGCAAGCCGGTGGGTCGACCGAGACCTTGCAAGCATCGCGGGCGGCGGCCGGTAAACCCACGGCAAGGGAGTGGATGCTCCGGTGGAGTGAAGCGGATGAGAGGGTGAAGAATAGGACGAGGGAGAAGATGAGAGCGAGAGAAAAAGCTGAAGCCATGGAAATGTGGCAGAGCTTTGATCGATAGAAGGGTTTGACAGAGTTTGTGGCCCTTAAAGGAAAGGAAAAGAAAGAAAATGCATCTTTGTATGCATAGAAAGCTTAGAAACTTAATTTGATATGAATAATAAAATGGGTAGCTTTTATGTTTAGGTTCTGCATTATCTTTGTATGAATAACAAATTCTCCTCCTTGCATTTGCATATGAAGCAATCTTGCTTATGAGTTGGGGACGTGGAAGAAAGAGAAAGGAAGAAGGGTTATTGCGCCGCTACAATTAAGTAAAACAGATAAAATGAGGAAGTACTATTTTAGAAAAAAATCAGTAAACTTTAATATACGCTCCATAGTCCATAGTATAGATCAATTAGTGATTCTTATTTATTACTCCATTTGATTAGACATATATATAGTTATAATAATTGTATAAATAAATTTCCTATCAACTATAAAGTCAAACACTTACCATTCATTGACCATTGTAATAATTCTCTTTTTTTAAAAAAAATAATTTATACCATTATTTTTAATGAAATTTTAGCAAATCTCAATCGTTTGGTGAAACCCTCATTATCTACTCAGCATACCACCTTCTACGAAGTCGTAAACCAAATCCCAACATAAATCTTCAAAACCACTATCATAAGTTTGTGATCTCCAGATATTCCATTGCAATATATCTTGAACATATCTCTCATATTCTCATTATCTCACAGCATTAAAAGTAAGCACTCAATCACTAGCCTAATAAACAAATCTAATCTGTCTTATAGTTTTATTAGTGATGGTAATCTAAAAATTAAAAAACATTATTCAGGTAAGAGTATAACTTCAAAAAATCACCCCCCCCCCACCCCCCCACCCCCCCCCCAAAAAAAAAAAAAAAAACATTTCAAAATTTTACTTAATTAGTATAGGCATTTGATGCGTTCGTTTCAAACTCCAAGACCAAAAGGTTAATTAATGGTAATAAAATGCTGAGTCATTTGCTAAGTTTTAATACAATAAAATCGACTCATCAAGCCTAATCTTTTTATACTATAGTTTGTTTTGCCAAATAACTCTTTGTTTTTTTTTTCCTCCAACATATTCACAGTTCCACACCAAACAAAAAGGGAGTAGGAAAATATAAAACTGAACCAGTAAGATGAATTTACCCTTTGCATGGAATCTGACAGAGGTAGAGATTGGGATGGAAGCCAAATAAGAATACACATGCTTTTTAACTCAGCCTACAAAATATTTGGGAGCTGAGAATCCAGTCTCTGCTGCAACTCCTTAACCTGTGTTGAGAGCTCTGCCTTTTGCTCCTTGTAGCTCTGCAGCAGGTATTCTTTCCCATCGATCACTTCCTTCAGTTCAGCCACTTCACGCCTCAGCATTTCTATCCTTTCCCCGTCCCCTCTCCCCTTTTCTGAAGATTTCAAATGTCTCTCTGCTTCAAAATGACCATTTGCATAACCATTCCTTCCTTCACTTCCCCATAAAGAGGGTACTGTTGGGAGCTTCTCGCAGGAATCCGCCTGCCCGACACAATGATCTGCAATTACCTTCCTCAGCCTTTGTATTTCTCTCTCTGAATCAAAAAGATCCCTGTTTGCAACATCCAGCAAAGACTGTAGATGGGAGGAATGAGAAAGCTGAGCATTCAATGAACTCTGCAATTCTACAATCTGTTCCTGCATCTCTAGTATCATTTCATCCCTTCTCTTCACCTGTTGTCTCAGCTTTTGTATTACTTCTCGCTTGCTGAAAATGTCAGAACCAGATTCGGAGACACACGGTGACTCAGAGCCATTTGAGAGGTGCAATGGCTTCTGCGGCAGCTCAAGACGATCTACGGAGGATGACCATACCCCACCATTTTCTCTGCTGAATTCAAGAGAAGGGACAGTCACTAGAGGAAGTTCTGTTTCACTTTCTGTTAGTCCTTGGCCATTGCACTGCTGCTTCATATCCATCACGTCTCTAGTTCCTGTTCATTTAAGATTGAAAGAAATTCATAAGAGCAAGGGACATTTACAAGAGAGTCTGTACAGACAAGTAAATGAAAATACTCAGACTATATTCCATGGCGCTTAACTGGGGCATTCTCTAGGGATGTGCCAATAGACAACCCTTGTTTCAGGTGGAGAAATGTTTACTGATCATTAACAAGGCAAAAGAACAAGCTGTTGGTGGAAGAGCAAGGGAGAGGAACCATGTTACAGAAATAGCTTCATAAGGCATGCATTTTAGGGAAGTGAACTCTTAATAGAGAAGGAAGAGCTAGAAGAAAACCTTGGAAACAAGTGCTTAAGGTCCATTCCATCAGGAAATAAAAGCTCAAGTATTGTATTTATTTAAAGGAGGCAGAAATTTTACTTATTTTCCTCTATTATTTGAAAGCCAGCAGAATTTCCCAGAGATAAATTCACACTTCATCATAAAATAGCTGTAACCAGCTAAGCAACCAACTGAAGCAGCAGATATAAAAACCAGAACTTGAAAGAGAAACCCAACCAACCAAGGCTCCAATTGGATGCCTAGATGATTTTCAGACCTGAAAGGCAATTATAGCAGTTTTCATCATCTTGGTTGAAACAGTATGAACTTGACTGTAAATTGCAATTCCTAGCTTTCTTTCTCTCAGCAGGTTTATTATTTTCTGCATTCAAACAACTACAGAAACTAAGAGCATGACTTAATCTCATAGGACAACTCATGATTAATTCAATGAATTATACAAGACCTTTTGAAGTGTTGCCAGTAGTGTTCTGTTGTTTTACATCAAGCACCTGCTTGAGCTTGTAGCCCAACCGAACTGACAAGGTACTCAGTAAAGCACCGCCAGCAATTAGGACCCAGTTTGGCCCTTCACCCTGTAAAGCTTTAGACTTCTGGGCTCTAGATATCCCGTTGGTTCTTGATTTCATTTTGTGAGTTGCCAGAGTATTGAATAATATAGTTGCAGATCACCAACATAAACATACAGAAGAAAAGCAGCATACTATGTTAAACTGCACCAGCCAGTATGCTCTGCTTCTCCCAGGTAAACAAGAGCTTAATGAAAATAGAGATGCTTAACGTATTAGAATCATGAGAGAGATCCTTAAGTTAAAAAAAAAAAAAAAAAAGCTCATCTTCCTTTAGCAGTTGATAGACATAAGCAAGATCAATAAAACAGCATCATACAGATTCATCTAGTATGCTTAACAATCATACACACAAACACTTCCATCAGGACACCTTTTGCCTCAGAGAAAATTGGTTTTGTCTGGAAAGACCAGAAGTTTACCTTGAGGCCAATGTTGTCTACATCTATACCTCCACATATATTTTGAATCCTATACGAAGAGTTATCATACTTAGGGAATGGTATATCTTACTTTTTCTGAAAGCAGGATCAGGCTGATCAGCAATGCAGTGATATCTCTTTTTTATTGTATATATAGTCATATGTATATACACACATATACAAACTTCTCTCAATAAGTGAACATATGCACATGACAATCATGACCTTATATAAGATCTGTTCCCCAATGCTCTCAACCGAGGCATAAATTTGGGAATTGGGATAGAATGCTCTTTGGATAGAACCTAGCATTCTAGCAAACACATTTATAGAAAAACAAAGACTTCTGTGCTTCTACAAAAAAAAAGGATGTTAAAAAAAGGTCAGTTCAATGGCAAATCCTTCTTTACATAGTGCCCATGCAAGAGCTATTTTTTTTTTTTTGGTACACCATGATACTTCTCAGAGTATAATATCATAACATTAACTTAAAAGAAAACCCAGTAAATAATAGCAACAAAAACAACAATAATAGAAAAAGATATATACATTGATAGATAGTAGGATAGACAAAGATTAATTAGAATGGCAGATGATAACTCAGAGAAAAATAGATCAAGCTTTCTTCTAAATAGAATGTAGTTGACTTGGAGTTTAGCCTAAGCCTAATTTGGATAGACTTAAGAAAAGAGCTTGTATATCTTTTGAAAATCTGGTTTAAGCTTATTTCCATAGACTGTCAAAGAACTTATGAGAATAAGCTGAAAAAACATTGGCAAACCTTTGTAAGATATTGTAATCTTATAGAAAGTAATTAAAAGCATTTAGTTTAAGCTGATTATCCAAATTGGGCCTAGAAGACAACAGGGGCATGAGTTCATATTGAGTGAGCATCCATTTATTTCAAGCTGTTTATCCAAATTGTACTCTGCTTCATCAAACATGCATTTCAACGACAAAATTTAAAATAATATAAAAGGAGCACTCTAAAGGTACTTAATTGCAGATTGTGCTCACTAGTAAACTTACTCTCCACAGAAAAGTACAAAATAATCATTCCCAAATGGCCAAACCTCTTTCCATTTATTTCACTAGAAGAGATAATCATCAGAATATAAGTTGATTAAACAAAATCTACTAATGCTTGTAGATCTGTACAGATTGTAACTACGTAATTCAAACTTAATAATTTTGGCGGCTAACTGCTTCAAGGAGCTTTTCTACCAGCGTATGCAACTAAATCATTTAAGCAGACCCTAAATATTTCCACTAAGATATGCAGGAAAAAATAAATAATAAAATATCAAATACCTTTTTCAAAAAAAAATAAAAATAAAAATAAAAAAAATAAAAATAAAACTATTGAAAGTTGTTGAAAGTATTATAAAGTTCACTGATTTTCCAGGATAAATTAGCCTCTCTTTTTTTTGAAATACAAATCAAGTATTTCATTAAAATGCTGTTAATTGTAATAATAGTACATTAACTAGGTTAGTTGAACTTTTCCAGGATGACTATATGGAACTTTATAGTACTTGGAGTGGAAGTTACAAATTTAGCGCTATTTCCTAACCATAAGAAGTGATGGATCATAGAATATAATCGGAACAAATTCACAGTTGCATTCAGCTTTTCTTACAATTCTGTAATGTCTTGCAAGCGTTCTATCTTTATCTGAAAACTATGGCAGAAAAGTTTGACATAAAGCAATATAATGAGCACACAGCAGTATGTTCAAGAACTGAAGAGTAGCCCATGAAAGATGAAAGATGAAGGAATGACCCAAGTCAAATATAATGACACCATGCAATCAACAAGAGTGCAACTCACCTTCACATCTTCAGATAGCTCTTTACTATGTAATATGTTACTCATACATCAATTCTCTCACAAAAGCACTTTCTGAAACCAAAAAAAAAAAGTAATTAGTACAAAGATACCGAATGGGAGAAAAAAAACAAACATATAAATAAGAAAATGGCTTGGATAAATAACAACTCAATGCATATACCAAGAGAGAACAGCCTTGCTGTAACTAATTGCTTAACATGCATGCGTGGTCAGGGGTATGGAGACATGGAGTTTAGATTGATAAGCATAAAAAGGATAAGCTTATTTTTAAATAAATATTTTATACAATAGAAACTTTATAGTTTTCTATCATTTGGTCATTTTCTGTACAGATCATTTTCCTGTTTAAACACTTCCTCTTTACAAACATCATTTAGTGGCTTGATAGTCCACGTTGCACACAGAGTAATATAAAAAAGAATAGTAGAATTAAGTCTTTGTATTTCCACCAGTTAGAATATTCATCCTCCTTTAAGAGAACATTTTAATTTATGATTAATAGGTAATTTCTAACTGATGTAAGAACCATAAATGCCCATGTGTGTCAACAGTCAGACAAAAAGTTGCAACTTAGCCACATAATCAAACCACTACCAAAATAAGGAGTATTTCCTTAGCACTTTTCTGAATGCATTTCCCCAAGAACAAAAATGTTAAAAAAAAAAAACTTCTTGAACTGCAAAACATTTCTTGAAATGGGGAACCAGAATAAGTAGCAACTTGCAGCATAATCTACGAGAACTGCAAGGAAATGTACAAATATTCCTTCAAAAACAGAAAATAGTTTATGTAATTCAACTTTCCTCTGCAAACTTTTACAGTTCATTTGCAGTACAAAACAACAATCAACACAAATTTCCCCATTATAAGCAATAAACACTAAAGACAATGCCAACAACTGAAAATGAGCACCACATACAAACAAAAAATTTAACCAAAAAGTAGGTTTTTGTTTACGATGAACAAGAACCAGCTATCGAATGACCTGCCACTTAAAAAAACAGTTACCAACAGCAAAAATAAATAAAAGAGTACGCATTCACAGAGCACTAAGAGCACAGACTGCATATCAAATAACAGTAACAATACAGATAAGCACTTTTCGGGGAACGGAAAGGAAGATGAAATACCTTGTTATTTTCGACGAAATGAGGAAATCCAGAAACGGTTGATTGATTTCTGTGGTTCGGTTCGGAAATGAATGTTTGCGGGTTAGGGTTTGTGGATTGAAAAAAGTGAGAATGTGAGATGTAGAGCAGCGTAAAGCAGGTAAAGTGCAAGTGGACTGACGAGTGGAGGGGCCGTTAGAACCAAACGAAACCAACGGCATAAACGTTACCCAAATCTTAATCCCGTTTCTTCTTAAAATTTCATAGTCAATACTGTTTTGGGTTATTTAATTAATGAGTTAATTCCAGAAATGGTCCTTCGACTATTGACTTTTATTAATTTTTGTCCTTAACTTTTAATTTGACCAAAATTGGTCCCTTAACTATTAATTTTGTACCAATTTTGGTCCTTCTGTTAAATCTATGTTAAATGGGTGTTAAAATTGAGGGCAAAAATGTAAAATCAAATATTTTAACATTTCTTCTTCACTTTTTTTTTTTAACTATTGATTTTTGTATCATTTTTGCTATCGAATAAAGCAAACAAAAAAACATCTAATACAAAAATAAAATATATAATAACACTCCACATCCAGTTAGATAATTTACAACAACAAAAATTATTACGGAGTATATATTACATTGCAGTAAACCAAAAAAAATCAAAAATAAAATAAAGGAAAAAGATTTGATTACTTGAAACAATTTAACATAAAATGTAAAAAATAAATTTATCGACTCACATTGTTCCCTATATAATCTTGCGATGGAGGAGGGGAAACAAAGTGAAGAATAAGGGTTAAAATATTTGGTTTTACATATTTACCCTCAATTTTAACACTCATTTAACATAGATTTAACAGAATGACCAAAATTGGTACAAAATCAATAGTTAAGGGACCAACTTTGATCAAATCAAAAGTCGAGGACAAAAATTGGTAAAAGTCAATATATAGTCGAAGGACCGTTTCTGAAATTAACTCTTCAATTAATATAAATAGACAATAAATATAAAAATATTCAAAATTTCTTAAATCAAATTATGTGAAATAAAATTTGGTACAAATAATTTCAAAAATATAAATTTTGTTGTGATTTAGCGTTCTAGGAATCTAGGTAGCCCAATTCATTAAGCCTTCAATACGAATATTTATACATTCATACAATCCTTCATAACCTTCAACATAAATAATGGAATAATTATAAGGCAAATGAAAGATCTTATGATAATTGACATAATTATAATATTTATAACACTCCTCTTTGGTCATTATCAAACAATATTCATGTTAGCCTTGTTAAAAACCTTGCTAAGAAAACTCAGTGGAAAAAATCTAGTCGAGAAAAGAGCACATGTAGTATGAAAATATGTGTTGCATCGGTTGCCCCATTAAAAACCTTAGCCTAAGAAAACATAGTGAGAAAAAACTTAGTTAAGGGAAAAAGAGTATAACTATAAGCCTTTCGAGCATAATCTTCACAATTTTTCAAGATCTTCTGAACCGTCCACTCAAGTATATCTAGAGGTAATCACTTCCCTTGAAGACAACAGTCTTCCGAGCCTTCACATCCCGAATTTATAAACAAGTCTAGAGGTGGAAGGGTGAATAGACTTGAATGGTTTTGAAAACTTTTTTCAAAGTGCACAACGAAATTAAAAAATATTTTTAACCACTTTTAAAATTGGTTTGCATGTAGTTTGATCTTGTTAAAAGTTTAGGTTTGGNACTTGCAGCTGCCGCCGTCAGGGCAAACCGTCACGTCTGGCGTCAATCCCGTGGGAACTCCGCCGTTGATACCCGACCCGGAACTGCCTGTCCGTTCCCAGAGGCCGTCGCGCTCCGTTTTGACCGGGCCCCATGACCCGGTTTCTTTCCCGTTCCGGTCGTAGTTCACCAGCATTCCCAGCGCGTTGATGGTGAGTCCGATGAGCGAGTTGGTGAACGCCATCGTGCTGTTCACCAGCGCGGTGTTGTTGACGTACTTGAGCGCCGACCAACAGTCGTAATGGTATACGAGGACGGCGCTCATCCAGGCCCGGGCGTCTTTGATCTTTCCGCTCATCAGGGCATCGCCCACAGATTCCATCCGACGCTCCACGTACCCATAGAGCTCAAGACACGTCTTCGCCGCGTCGGATCGGTTCTTATTGTCGGAGGACTCGGCCAGGATGCTCTTCACCATGGACTCGGCCTGCTTTAGGTTCTCGGAAGAGACCCGCATGGCTGACTGGATGATCTGGACCGTCGTCGGGTTTGTGGGCACCTGACCCGTGGCAGCCAGTGCGGCCTCGCAAGCCGGTGGGTCGACCGAGACCTTGCAGGCATCGCGGGCGGCGGCCGGTAAACCCAAGGCAGGGGAGTGGATGCTCCGGTGGCGTGAAGCGGATGAGAGGGTGAAGAATAGGACGAGGGAGAGGATGAGAGCGAGAGAAAAAGCTGAAGCCATGGGGATGGGGATGGAGTCACGGGTTCAATAGCTGACGAGAGCAGAGTGTAATTGGAAGAGGCGGCGTGGCCACTGAAACCAAAGCACTTTCTGAAACCAAAAAAAAAAAAAGTAATAAGTACAAAGATAACGAATGGGAGAAAAAAAACAAACATATAAATAAGAAAATGGCTTGGATAAATAACAACTCAATGCATATACCAAGAGAGAACAGCCTTGCTGTAACTAATTGCTTAACATGCATGCGTGGTCAGGGGTATGGAGACATGGAGTTTAGATTGATAAGCATAAAAAGGATAAGCTTATTTTTAAATAAATATTTTATACAATAGAAACTTTATAGTTTTCTATCATTTGGTCATTTTCTGTACAGATCATTTTCCTGTTTAAACACTTCCTCTTTACAAACATCATTTAGTGGCTTGATAGTCCAAGTTGCACACAGAGTAATATAAAAAAGAATAGTAGAATTAAGTCCTTGTATTTCCACCAGTTAGAATATTCATCCTCTTTAAGAGAACATTTTAATTTATGATTAATAGGTAATTTCTAACTGATGTAAGAACCATAAATGCCCATGTGTGTCAACAGTCAGACAAAAAGTTGCAACTTAGCCACATAATCAAACCACTACCAAAATAAGGAGTATTTCCTTAGCACTTTTCTGAATGCATTTCCCCAAGAACAAAACTGTTAAAAAAAAAAAAACTTCTTGAACTGCAGAACATTTCTTGAAATGGGGAACCAGAATAAGTAGCAACTTGCAGCATAATCTACGAGAACTGCAAGGAAATGTACAAATATTCCTTCAAAAACAGAAAATAGTTTATGTAATTCAACTTTCCTCTGCAAACTTTTACAGTTCATTTGCAGTACAAAACAACAATCAACACAAATTTCCCCATTATAAGCAATAAACACTAAAGACAATGCCAATAACTGAAAATGAGCACCACATACAAACAAAAAATTTAACCAAAAAGTAGGTTTTTGTTTACGATGAACAAGAACCAGCTATCGAATGACCTGCCACTTAAAAAAACAGTTACCAACAGCAAAAATAAATAAAAGAGTACGCATTCACAGAGCACTAAGAGCACAGACTGCATATCAAATAACAGTAACAATACAGATAAGCACTTTTCGGGGAACGGAAAGGAAGATGAAATACCTTGTTATTTTCGACGAAATGAGGAAATCCAGAAACGGTTGATTGATTTCTGTGGTTCGGTTCGGAAATGAATGTTTGCGGGTTAGGGCTTGTGGATTGAAAAAAGTAATAATGTGAGATGTAGAGCAGCGTAAAGCAGGTAAAGTGCAAGTGGACTGACGAGTGGAGGGGCCGTTAGAACCAAACGAAACCAACTGCATAAACGTTACCCAAATCTTAATCCCGTTTCTTTGCCAAGCACCTTGTGCTCAATTGGCATGTAGTGACCACCTTCAGATGGGAGGTCATGAGTTCGAGTCTCAGTGGTGGAGATCTCGAAATTAACTCTTTGTGTTTCAACAGGTTGAGAAAAGTATAGATGAACAACATACTACAATGTAATAGGGTCAGGTATTCAAACAAAAAAAAACTTCTTCAAATTTCATAGTCAATACTGTTTTGGGTTATTCAATTAATGAGTTAATTCCAGAAATGGTCCTTCGACTATTAACTTTTATCAATTTTTGTTCTTAACTTTTAATTTGACTAAAATTGGTCCCTTTAACTATTGATTTTGTATCAATTTTGGTCCTTCTGTTAAATCTATGTTAAATGGGTGTTAAAATTGAGGGCAAAAATGTAAAATCAAATATTTTAACCTTTCTTCTTCACTTTTTTTTTTTAACTATTGATTTTGTATCATTTTTGCTATCGAATAAAGCAAACAAAAAAAAAAACCTAATACAAAAATAAAATATATAATAACACTCCACATCTAGTTAGATAATTTACAACAACAAAAATTATTACGGAGTATATATTACATTGCAGTAAACCAAAAAAAAAATCAAAAATAAAATAAAGGAAACAGATTTGATTACTTGAAACAATTTAACATAAAATGTAAAAAATAAATTTATCGACTCACATTGTTCCCTATATAATCTTGCGAAGGAGGAGGGGAAACAAAGTGAAGAATAAGGGTTAAAATATTTGGTTTTACATATTTACCCTCAATTTTAACACTCATTTAACATAGATTTAACAGAATGACCAAAATTGGTACAAAATCAATAGTTAAGGAACCAACTTTGATCAAATCAAAAGTCGAGGACAAAAATTGGTAAAAGTCAATAGTCGAAGGACCGTTTCTGAAATTAACTCTTCAATTAATATAAATAGACAATAAATATAAAAATATTCAAAATTTCTTAAATCAAATCATGTGAAATAAAATTTGGTAAAAATAATTTCAAAAATATAAATTTTGTTGTGATTTAGCGTTCTAGGAATCTAGGTAGCCCAATTCATTAAGCCTTCAATACGAATATTTATACATTCATACAATCCTTCATAACCTTCAACATAAATAATGGAATAATTATAAGGCAAATGAAAGATCTTATGATAATTGACATAATTATAATATTTATAACACTCCTCTTTGGTCATTATCAAACAATATTCATGTTAGCCTTGTTAAAAACCTTGCTAAGAAAACTCAGTGGAAAAAATCTAGTCGAGAAAAGAGCACATGTAGTATGAAAATATGTGTTGCATCTGTTGCCCCATTAAAAACCTTAGCCTAAGAAAACATAGTGAGAAAAAACTTAGTTAAGGGAAAAAGAGTATAACTATAAGCCTTCCGAGCATAATCTTCACAATTTTTCAAGATCTTCTGAACTGTCCACTCAAGTATATCTAGAGGTAATCACTTCCCCTGAAGACAACAGTCTTCCGAGCCTTCACATCCCGAATTTATAAACAAGTCTAGAGTTGGAAGGGTGAATAGACTTGAATGGTTTTGAAAACTTTTTTCAAAGTGCACAACGAAATTAAAATATATTTTTAACCACTTTTAAAATTGGTTTGCATGTAGTTTGATCTTGTTAAAAGTTTAGGTTTGGTTAGATTAGTGTGATAAGTAAAAGAGAGTGAGAAGGAGATTTTTGAAGTGGTTCAACCAAAACCATCCTACGTCCACTATTCTCCTTAGACTCTAAGGAGGATTGCACTAACATCTTTAGTACAACAGGGCCACTTGTTACTTCACCTCTTTCTATTACTCCTAGTAGAAATTGATTGGTTTGAACACAAGTTGTTTAACTTTCTCCAAATACAAGACTTGGTATATGAACTTCTTGTTGTTGTCTTAGTTATCTTGAGCTTGATCGATCTTGTTAGCTTTAGCTCTCTCACTTCATTGCATCTTGATAACACTTGTAAGATTTTTTGCAATTAACACTTGATCTTAAAAATTGCCATCACTCATTCAAATTTGAATTGAGCTATTTATAGATAGCTTTGAAATTTGTCTATTGGGAGGAAACAAATTTCAAGCGTCTCTTATGTTGAAAAATTGCACTAAAAATGGCATTTTAAGTGGCCATTTTGTGGTATAAATATATGTAGGGTCCACATTCGATTTGGGTCGGGACAAAGTGGATTCGGGTTCTTCGTAGTTAGATGAAGAGATCGATTTTGTAATACCCGGTTATTTTACTATATGGTTCATAATTATATGAATTTATTATTATATATTATGTGACCCAAAATTATTTTGGGTGTATTTTATTAATATTATTTTTAAAGATATTATAGTTTCCTAATTCATATTATCTTATGAATATTATATTGAGTAATATTTTTCCCAATCTGAGTAATCCTAATATATATCATATGTAGTATGTACGTATGCCCCATCATATATTTATTATAATTAAATTCCTAATCCTAATTATATAGCTCACAAAGACAAGCAATCAACAAATTTTACAAGTAAAAGTAAAAAGACTAACCTTTGAGTTGACAGCATCCAATGTCTATAAATAGGATTCCAATATAGCCACAATCCATGTTCATGTTCCTGCAAAAGTTTATAGATTCAAATTCAAGTCAAAAAACAATATAAGCATATAAACTAATAAAAAAAATCTATGGAGAGGCTTCTGCAATATCTGCATAGTACTAAGTATAAGTAACTATACCAAATTTGTTGTAAACTGGATTGTGTTTTGTGTATAAGGACTTAATGCTGTTGGGAAAAAAATTCTTAATGAACTTGCACATTTTAAATTAAAATCCAAAATTAAAATCCAAAAAAAAAAGTATTTTTGATTACAGTATACAAACTCCCTTTTTCTACACAAACCAAAATGAAATAAAGTGACAAAACTTATTCCCTCTTATGCATGTGTGTCAAAATATTAAATAGGCTCGGCTGCAATGTCAAATAAATTCACATAAAGTTAACTGTGTAAAAAAAATTCAAATTCTACTATAAGAAACCAGGACAAAATTATGTTATTTACAATCGTGAAATGTATCTTAAATCTACACCCAATTAATCTATGAAAAAAAATAAATTGTTGATATAAGGAACTATAAAAACTATGAATGTTCTCAGCTGCCATGAAACTTACATCCATAATTACTTAACCTGTAAAAAAAACAAGTATTCAAATAAGGATCTAAAAAGAACAAGACAAAATCCACTAAGTGTAATTAGTATAGTTTGTTACCCGATCAAATATAAAACGGTTTGCAACACGTTTGATTGTACTTGCATCTACAGCATCAATCCTAGTAATAATTCAGCGAATGGTATTCTTCGGCCATATGTAAGAAGCATGATCAGAGGTCTTAGTTTCACATTGTATGTAAGCATTATCTTAATTTGCAACCATTTTTCTGGAATTGAAAAAGAGAAGTTATAGGTTAGATCTTATGAAAATTTTACCTGACCACCAATGTCTTCAGCAATAGGACTGGTTCCATCCATGTGAAGCAGCAAAGAAGATTTCAACTGCAAAATCATACATTAGTGGAAGAAATGAAACAGAATTCACTCAAATTGCTTAACCTATAAAAAAAAATATTCAAATAAGGATCTATAAGGAACGAAACAAAATTCACTAAGTATATTGTTGCAGACTTATCATATGTGTATCAAAAAATTAATGAATGATTGATACATGATATTTATGTTTTTTGGGACATGTGAACTCATCATTTTAAAAACTGTTCAGTCCCCAATATAAATAAGCAGCACATCTCTAATTAAAACAAAAATTTAATAGCAATTGGTTAGCATATAAGCCCATCCTCAAACACTGTACAGTAAATACAATTCCTAAGGTTGAAGAAATGAAGCAACTCTCAAGTTCTACACGTAATTGGAAAGAAGAGGAAGGTATCATCATCATCTACCCAAGGTTAGTCAACACTTTCCAGCATATACACATTATAAAGTTGTTTTGAATACAAATGCTGAGCATACAAATTTAAGCAATCATAATATATTCACATTCACACTATTCTATATATAAATCACAATGCAAAAGATTACTGTTAATATAGACTAATTATAGATATAAAATGCTTGATACTCTTTTACTTTAACCTTATGATTTTGAGAAGAATTATTTAGTATATAATGAAATGTATACAGAATTTATATTTTTCCTAAAAAAAAAATATTACTCACTCTGTATTAACAGTAAATATTCATTTAATTCAAATATAATTCATAGAGCAGTATAGAATTCAATTGTAACTCAAAATTCTTATAATTTCAGATAATTAAATTTCAAAATAAAAAAGCACAAATTAACACTTATCTGTAAGTATATTTTTGAATCTTATCTCAGTTGACCCGTGCTTAGCTTTGTATTGCAGTTCCAAACAATAACAATAACAAATCTGTAGACAGATCTGTCATGCATGTATTCGATCTTCCATATACCTACAATATTGATGGATCTCAGCGCTGCACTATGCTTACTTCCCAGGGGGTCACCCATCCCGTGACTGCCGGAAGTCAAGCACGCTTAACCATAGAGTTCTTTGGCTAACTAGTTGCCATATCCTTCCTAAAACCAATTGGTGATAGGTAGGTGGACTAATACCATTTAACCACATCCCTCCATGGTAAGCCACAGTGCCACGTCTCGAATCGAGCAGGGGCTGAACTCGGCCAACCTTGCCGACGCCCAACAAATATATTGAAAGTTAAGTATAAAATCGTATAAAAAGCACTAAATACAAAACTAAATCACAAAGCCCTTATCCACACTGCGTAGAAAATTGTAGAAATGAACTAATTAAATAGCATTTTTACAAAAAGCCCTAAATCACACTTAGCTTTCCGTAGAGCTCAAAGCCTGCCTTTCGTATTCCTTATTAGGTTATTTGATCTCCATAGACAGGTATGAAACCCGTGGGTGAACATTCATCGTTCCCTCACTTAGATTCGCCCAAAGTGTTACTTCAACATAGATCAACAACGATCATGTTGAAAATCGGAGAAATGGAGTAACTGAGATTTGTAGCTAGATCTCTCAATTTCTCGCCTAAGACATATAAATGTTTTGGAGAAAAAAAAATTAAGAAGCAAGTGAAAAGGAAAGTTGAAGGATGAGAAGAAGGCACTGGATTTTTTAAGGGTGAGAAGAAGGCACTGGATTGCGTTGAGCGTACAAGAGGAGGTGTGGTTTCCAGAATAAACCACACCTTTGGATCATTCTCGGACAAAAATATAATCTTATATATATATATATATATATATATATATATATATATATATATATATATATATAGGCCTGCGTTCACGTGCGAACGGCTCGCCCAGGTAAGAAATAGGAACAAATCCAGGTCGATGATCGGCTTTCATCCAACGGCAGTAGTTGCTCAGTATTTTTCGCGTCTAGCCGGCGGTAAGGGGTTTCTTGTCTTTTTGCTTTTTATTTCCTAATATGTTATTTACTAATCCCTTAATGCTATTCGTTTAAACACCTCATGTGATCGCGTAGGCGCCCCAATTCTTCATTACCAAATTCATCGTCGGACTACAGGTATGAGTGTGTTGATCGTGCAAGTGTTATAGTTCTTGTTTCGCATAGGCATCGCAATTCTTCCTTACTTATTTTTTCGGCCAAATACAGGTCTGAGTGTGTTGATCGCGTAGGAGTTTCCGGTTGGTGTTTACCAATTTCAAATTCTTCATCGAGTGCTGTTGGCTTATACGATCGCAATGGAGTCAGGTATTGTTTGTGGTTTGATTTCGTGTATTATATGCGTTGTTATCAATATTTTTTAATTGCATATATAGTGTGTATTAGATGCATTATGTATACAAATTATATTCACATTGCCTTATAAGTATGTGCAATTCATCTTTAACTGTATTTATTTTATCGTAGCTACTGGTTCCTTTCTGTTATAATTTAGTTGCTTTTGTAAATATGTACGTTATTTTTAATTGCATATATATTGTGTATTGGATGCACTGTGTACACAATTTATATGCATATTTATTTATAACTAGGTGCAATTGTTGTTTAATTGTATTTATTTTATCGTGTGGGTATTTTGTTTTTTGTTGATTTCAGGTAGATGCATCTTTGGGTAGTATTGGGTGCATCTTTTATATGATTTACGTGCATCTTTTTATATGAATTATGTATGCAATATTTAGTTTTTTGTTGATTTCAAGTAGATGCATCTCTGCTTAGTACTAGGTGCACATTTAATATCATTTACATGCTTACTGTGGTTTAAGTACTTGCACTAATTATTTATTGTATATAGTTTATTGTAGAGTGTTAGGAGTTATACATTTTTTTTGCATTTATTACATAATGGTGTATTAATTTGAAGTAGTTGGACACACAGGTGAATGTGATTCTTATCGTTTGGATATTTCCCCTGGTTTGACAAAATATCCTGTCCCTGTTTGTGAAGATTCAGTTAAACCTGTTGTTGGGAAGGTTTTTCCTGATTTGGATTCTGCTGTTGAATTTTATACTAAGTATGCTTCAGTTGTGGGGTTTGATATTCGACACAGTACGATTAAAAAATCTAGTGATGGGGTGACAATTTGGAAATAT
The DNA here is from genome assembly GCA_003576665.1 of Ipomoea trifida. Classification (NCBI taxonomy): domain Eukaryota; kingdom Viridiplantae; phylum Streptophyta; class Magnoliopsida; order Solanales; family Convolvulaceae; genus Ipomoea; species Ipomoea trifida. Next base: position 9,863,303 of record CP025646.1, read on the forward strand.
ATTGTTTGTAGTAGGGAGGGTTTTAAGAATGTCGTTTGTATGGATAGCTCTTCAGCTGTAACCCCTCGGTTTTTACGATAAAGTTAAGATTCGAGAATAGCGATATAAATTGTTTTTAAGCTATGACATTTAAGAGAAAACTATTCGGTGCTTGAAATAATTTTTCTCGTAAGGATTAATTATCGATAAGCTGCGAACTACGTACCGGTCACGAACCGAGAAAACTTTAAGTATATAGATTCAGTTCGAATTTTCTAGAATTGGGATTATTAAATATCATGCGATTAAGCCTGAATTTGTAATAGTTCAAGAGAAATTTTAAATGGACTGTAAGGGATAAATTGTTACGAACTCTGTACCTAAATTTAGCGGATTATCGGAAAATTCCCAAAATTGGTGATTTGCGACGGGAATATTTTTACGATAATTTTGGTATTAGAATTTTCCCAAATTAAGTTATAGTCCTCCGAACATTCATCTGATTTAAGCATAAACTGGCCAATTAGATTAATATCTTCATAAGGGATCCATGGGGTGATGACATGTGACAAAACCCCAAATCTTAGTCTAGATTGAGCATTTAATGTTGTGACATAGAGGTATGGTGATCTAGTACTTGTGACTTCCATTCCAAGCCAAACATTAATGACCATCTCTCTCCTCTCTTCATCCCATTTTCGTATAACACACTAGGAAGAAGAGGATGAACACTTAGGGGGGTGTATTCCATCAAGACTTTTATAAACTTTCAAATACTTTTAAAGTGGTGGATTTTAATTGATTTTTGTAAAGTTTTGGTAGATTTTTCTAGAATCTTTTGAATTTTCATCAACTCTTTAAGAGTTTATAAATATCCGTAGATCAAACATTTATAGATTTTTAAAAATTTTTTCATATTAAAAAGTTAACAAAAGGTATTAAAACTCTAAATTGAATACACCTTTACAAATTTTTCATAACTTATATTAATATATTATTTATAATTTTCTTACAAAAATATATTTTATAAATCATAAATATAAATTTAAACATGGTAAAAAAATAAAAAATAAATATTAAATCTCTAAAAAAAATTCAACTTTTATATATATATATATATATATATATATATGTATATATAATTAATAAACATACAAAATTATATTAATTAAATAAAAAAAATTAAAAAAAGTTTAATTTATTACTTTTGCTGCAACCAGCAGGCAGCAGCAACTTGAATTGCTGCTGGTTGCAGCAGAAGACCTGTGCTGCGAATTGTCGTTCGCAACAGTTCGCAGCAGATTTTTGCTGCGACGCAGCAAAAAATTTTATTCTAAATATGAGCATATAATTTTTTTTATAGCAATATACCGTAAAATTGATGTAAAATTTGTGATAAAAAAATTTGTAGAGAATCTTTAAAAGTTTAGGGTTAGAGGGTTGGATTTCATCTATTTATATTAATGAAGAAAAAGTCTATAGAAATCTTATTCTGACAGAGTTTATGAAAGTTAATAACTTTTTGAATACCAGTAGACTTTTAACAACTCTATAAAAGTCTGAATCGAATACCGGTATACTTTTAAAGAGTTTTGAAAAGTTTGAATCCAATACCAGTAAACTTTTAAAGAGTTTTTAAAAGTCTAAATTGAATACCACCAAACTTTTAAAGTTGATAAAAGTATTTAAAAGTCTTTGAAAGTCTTGCATTGTGATCTAGAAGCTCCCACTCATTTTCCCAACTCAAGAGATCAAGTCTAGGATTTTTGGAGAAGAACTCCAAGGGAGACATCATCAACTTTTACGGTTTTAAAGTCTTCTACAAAGGTAAGGAATCCCTTAAGTCGGTTCAATCACTTGGAGATAGGCAAATGCTAGGAGATTATGCGAATTAGAAACTTTTATATGAAAAGTATGTGCTATGTTATAGATCTAAAAGTTGGCTCAAAAATCTTTGCTTTGATTTTTGATAAATTTGTTATGCATGTTCATAGCTATTTTATGCATGTATATGTTGTATTTATGCTCATATAGACTTATACTTGTGAAAATATTGAAATAAAATCAAGCTATTCCCTGGCAGTGACTTCCAAAAATTATTAGGAAAAATTGGTAAGGTATTTTGATCCTAAATTTTTTGGACATATAGATCTATAAGTGTAGAACCTACATATAAAATTTCATAATGATCGGAGTAGTATAAGTATGGTTTTCGAATTTATTTCCAAAACTGGTCCAGAGAGAAAAATATTTCGGACCAAGGGCAAAAAGGGAATTTTCTGTGTTTATTCGTGGATCAAAGTGACCAAAACTTTTTATGGACATCAAGTACTATAAGTTAGGGTTCTACCATAAAAATTTCAAGAGAAAAAGAGTTCAGGAACTATTTTTACCGGCTCAATCTTTCGGACTGCGCCAGAATTTTTCTGGCAGATTTGGGGTGGACGCGGCCGTGGACGCGCGTCCACCGCGCGCCCAGTGCGGGAAATCTGATTCGGTGCCTCGGCCGAGAGGCTGGACGCGGGCACGGACGCGCGTCCACTACGCGTCCGTGGGCGTCCAGACTTCGGCGAGAAATGCCGAACCAGCGGACGCGGTCCGGACGCCGCGTCCGCCGGCGTCCGCTGGTGCGGCCAACCGCGAGTCCGCGCGACGCGGACTCGTTTTCGACTTGTTCTCGATAAATTTATCGACTCACATTGTTCCCTATATAATCTTGCGATGGAGGAGGGGAAACAAAGTGAAGAATAAGGGTTAAAATATTTGGTTTTACATATTTACCCTCAATTTTAACACTCATTTAACATAGATTTAACAGAATGACCAAAATTGGTACAAAATCAATAGTTAAGGACCAACTTTGATCAAATCAAAAGTCGAGGACAAAAATTGGTAAAAGTCAATAGTCGAAGGACCGTTTCTGAAATTAACTCTTCAATTAATATAAATAGACAATAAATATAAAAATATTCAAAATTTCTTAAATCAAATTATGTGAAATAAAATTTGGTACAAATAATTTCAAAAATATAAATTTTGTTGTGATTTAGCGTTCTAGGAATCTAGGTAGCCCAATTCATTAAGCCTTCAATACGAATATTTATACATTCATACAATCCTTCATAACCTTCAACATAAATAATGGAATAATTATAATATTTATAACACTCCTCTTGTCATACAACAAATCTACCTTGCTGATAAGAAAACTCAGTGAAAAAACTATCGAGAAAAAGAGCACATGTAGTATGAAATATGTGTTGCATCGGTTGCCCCATTAAAAACCTTAGCCTAAGAAAACATAGTGAGAAAAAACTTAGTAAGGGAAAAAGAGTAAACTATAAGCTCTTCGAGCATAATCTTCACAATTTTTCAAGTCTTCTGAACTGTCCACTCAAGTATATCTAGAGGTAATCACTTCCCCTGAAGACAACAGTCTTCCGAGCCTTCACATCCCGAATTTATAAACAAGTCTAGAGTTGGAAGGGTGAATAGACTTGAATGGTTTTGAAAACTTTTTTCAAAGTGCACAACGAAATTAAAAATATTTTTAACCACTTTTAAAATTGGTTGCATGTAGTTTGATCTTGTTAAAAGTTTAGGTTTGGTTAGAAGGTGTAGTAGGGTGGAGAGATTAAGGTAACCAAAACCCTAGTCACATTCTTAGATCTGAGGATTGCACACTTTAGTACAAAGGGCCACTTGTTACTTCGCCTCTTTCTATTACTCCTAGTAGAAATTGATTGGTTTGAACACAAGTTGTTTAACTTTCTCCAAATACAAGACTTGGTATATGAACTTCTTGTTGTTGTCTTAGTTATCTTGAGCTTGATCGATCTTGTTAGCTTTAGCTCTCTCACTTCATTGCATCTTGATAACTTGTAAGATTTTTTGCAATTAACACTTCTTAAAAATTGCCATCACTCATTCAAATTTGAATTGAGGTATTTATAGATAGCTTTGAAATTTGTCTATTGGGAGGAAACAAATTTCAAGCGTCTCTTATGTTGAAAAATTGCACTAAAAATGGCATTTTAAGTGGCCATTTTGTGGTATAAATATATGTAGGGTCCACATTCGATTTGTGTCGGGTCAAAGTGGATTCGGGTTCTTCGTAGTTAGATGAAGAGATCGATTTTGTAATACCCGGTTATTTTACTATATGGTTCATAATTATATGAATTTGTTATTATATATTATGTGACCCAAAATTATTTTGGGTGTATTTTATTAATATTATTTTTAAAGATATTATAGTTTCCTAATTCATATTATCTTATGAATATTATATTGAGTAATATTTTTCCCAGTCTGAGTAATCCTAATATATATCATATGTAGTATGTACGTATGCCCCATCATATATTTATTATAATTAAATTTCTAATCCTAATTATATTTTCCCTCTACATATATATATTATTTTATCTGAGATAACCCTAATTCCATATATTTCTTTCTTCTCTGTGTCGCCATTCCCTCTTCCACAAACAAATAAAACCCTAAGGGCATGTTTGGTTCGCAGGAAGTAGACTTCCAAGGAAAAGATTTTCCTTCAAATCAAGGAAAATGGTCAGTTCCTGTGTTTGGTTCAGTGGAACTTGTATTCCAGTGGAAAATGAGTTCCTCAAGAATGAGGAAAAGAAAATCTGAGCTATACCCTCGGATTTTGTTTTTCATGTCTGTTGGGAACAATTATTGACCTAGGAAGACTATTTTTCCCTTCCATTTTCTTATTCCTCCTCCCGTTTTCTTCCGCCCTGCAAACTGCAAACTGCAAAGATAGCACAACAACAAACGCCAGTCGCCGCCTCCGGTCGCTGCCGGTTGCCTCTGCCTCCGCCTAGCCGTACCCACCTCGCCAGTCGCCGCCTCAGCTCTGCGCCTCCGCATCCGCATCGACGTGCCTTCGCCTCCGCATTGCCGCCTCGCTAGTCGCCGCTGCCTCTCTTACACTGCTGACTGCTTCGACCAATGAGTGAAAAATGAAGACGACCAATGAGTGAAAAATGAAGAATTAAATTGGATTTGTTTACTTGGAAATTTCGGCGTTTATACAATTAGGTTTCTTCATTATTGGGCCCAAATTGAAATAAGAATAAAATGGGTTGTGGACTTGTGGTTCACTGGTTTAGGTTAATAATAATAATAATAATAATAATAATAATAGTAGGGGCATTTAGGTCTTTATACACATTATTCCTTACCATTTTAAATTCAACCAAACAACATAATTTATTTTCCCAGCAACTTCTTTTCCACCAACCAAACAACAGAATTTATTTTCCTGGTAACTACTTTTCTACGGAATTTCACTTCCACTTCCCTTCAAATATTTTCCGCGAACCAAACGAGCCCTAATTTTCTCCCTATTCATCATCAATCTCCTATTCATCATCAATTAGTCTCAAACTAGCAGACAAGGATCATCAAGAATTTCTAGTGGGTGCAGTAGAGTTTTGGCTCTAGAGTAAGAATCACCAAATTATTGCTTTTTCTTAATAAAAGTATTATTATTTATTCCTACGTGTTTATTTTGAATTGTATATGAATATATTTTGTGTGGTATATAGATTATGGTGATTTTATGGTAATTAGAAGGAAGGATTAAATTCATTGTAGCCACTGTACTGTTTGAGAAAATTCTGACTGGCGCTGTTTGAAAATAAAATTCGTGAAAAATACTTTTTAAACTCCGATTGTGCTGAAATTTTTTGTAGAGAACCTAGACTTATGATATTTGATGTATATAAAATTATTTTGTTAGAGATATGCTTCATTATTTCTAGAAAAATTTCGTAAAGTTGTGGCAGTGTGTTGTCAGTTAAATTTCTGTGCAGCACAGTGTTGGGAAATATTTCAAAAAAATACTTCTAGACCTTGGATTGACCTGAAAATTTTTGTGTATAATCTAGACTTGATTTACTTATTATCTGGAAAATTTTGTGTTAAAATATGCTACCGATTTTCCTCGGAAAATTCTACAATCCATGGAATAATTTCTGAAAATTTCTGTCAGTTTCAGTTTCTTGTGTCTTGTTGATTATTTGAGCCATAAGTTGTTTATTTGAGATTTTGTGCATATGTGTTGGTTACATAGGTTGGAATATTATGTTGATGGGAGGCATGTGAATATTTTTGGGGAAATGCATACATTTGTATATGAAATTCAAGTGAATGTTATTAGTAGTCTATGTTTTAGTTGGCTACAAAACTTGTGATTGAATTTTGAAAATCTATCATCTTGGAGTGACATATGAGAAATATTGTTATCTTTATTTTTATAAAGATGGAGGATAAAAGGTTTGGTTGGGTTGTGATGCCCTTAATGAATTATAAGATGTGTAGTATCCTGCTATGAGATTCTGGATACTTGGGTTAAGACCGAGTTGGTTGTATAATGAGCAGTAGAAACGTATCATGTCTCCATATGACTTTTGATTTTGTTATTTTGAGGAGTGGTTAGCGATGTCTACCACTAGGGTATTTACCCTATCGAGTAGTAGTCATTAGAAACGTATCATGACTACTAGGACTAGTTATCACCCAATGGACTTGGAAACCCATTGGGGGTGCGCACACTTAAGGTATTAGTTGTGTTTCACTTAAATAGGATTTTTGTGTAGTGTTCAATAGACTGATTACTGTTCACTAGGGCTTATTAATTAAGACCCTACCCATTATTTGAGATTGAATGGGATTTTGTGTAGTGTTCAATAGAGAGATTATTGTTCACTAGGGCTTGATGAAACAAGACCCTGCCCATTGTATTGAGATTGGTGTTCCTCCATGTATATGTACATGTATATATTAACATTGATTTTGGAGGATATATTACTTTTGAAATGTTCCTAAAATTTCTATTATGAGAAATACTGATTTGGAAATTATGAATTATGAGTATTTTTGAGTAATTTTGGGTTTTGGAAGTCTTGAGTATTTTTGGAGAACTGCGAGTACTTAGAATATTGTGAGTGTTGCTTATTTGCATCTATATGTTCCAATAGTTTTAATGTAAACATTTTTATATATTATTATCTACAAGTTGTGCTCCTATGTGTTATGTGTGAGTAGTTATTTTAGGAGGTGAATTAAATCTTACTTAGCTTTGCGCTAACTTTGGATACTCTTTGAGTATATTTCAGGTGCATCTACATGAGCATGGATTATGAGATCGATTCGCCACTTCCTATATAGTTGGTTAAAATTTCATTTTTATAGAAAATCTAGAAGTTGTTTTTAGACGAGTGTATTTGATTGGTTGTATTCATATTAGCCTGCAGATATCTTTGTAAGTTGTAAACCTTAGCCTTAGTGTTTGGGTATAGAGAAATACCTGAACGTGGCGATAACACCCATTTCCATTTTTGTTAGTTAATGCTTCTGTAATGATAATATTGAATTTTAAATTGAGAAAAAAAAAATTTAAGGAAAATTTAGTCTTGGAAATTGGGGTGTTACAGATATATTGTACGCTCAAAATGGATAATGGGTGAATGAGAAATTGATTCTCAAAGTAGACCCATTTGAAATGGAATTTGGGTGAAGAAGAAAGCTTATGTAGCTTTTGTCCCACATTGGTTGGGAATGAACATTTGTCCCACTATATATACAAGAGTCTTTTTTATGACTAAGTAACTTGTATAGTATAGTGGCTCTCTCTCGCGCGCAGGGGGGTGCAAATCAAATCCCAAACTGAGACTGAAAAGGCTTGACTCTAGCCCGCCATATTTTCAAACGAGTTTTCATCTCAGAACCACATGAGATCAGAAATGATCTCTCGTTCGAGACATCAAACGAACTGACCTCTCGAGAGGTAGTTCGATGTCTCGCGGAATATCGCGCAGCCCGGGTTGGCGCCGCGCGTCCGATGTCTCGCGGACCTCTGCGACATCTCGCGGCTGATACGATGTCTCGCAGCTTTGCACTGCTTGATGTCTCGAACCAGTGCTGATGTCTCAAAGGTACGCAGACTGGAACGATGTCTCGTACCGCGACTCCGGTGACCTCTCGAACTGCGACCGTGCACCTACTGGATCCAGTGAAAGAAATGACTCTTGGCATTACGGAATTAAATCTATTAATTCCAATCATTACGGAATTAAATCTATTAATTCCAATCATCATTTCAGAGTTAATTCTTGTTAGTGGATTAGTTAGTGGGTGTTAATATTTCGCTAGTGGAGGAAGGTTACACATGGGAAATTAAATGTCAGATTTAATGCAATGATCCCATCCTCTACTATATAATTCGTTGGTGAGCAGCAGATTTGTAATAAGAACACGAACAAGCATCACAGAACACACGAAACACTTTCTCTCCTCAAAACTCTGCTCATCTATTCCTTCAAGCCATCTACGTTTCATCCCACGTTTTAGTTCGTCGGGCTCCAAGTTTGTGTGCTCAAACGCAGGAGTCGTAGTACGTTTTATCCTGGGAAACCTAGGCCGCAACGCTCCAGCACCCCGTGAGGCGGTAAATAAGGTTTTAAGGACAGTGACAACACGACTCGTGCTTCCAACCACCCCGAAGTTCATACAGTTCAACCCACTCATCATCCAGGTTTATTCAACCTCGTGTGGTTTTATTTCTTGGATGTAATCAATCCTTCGTGGATTACTTCTATTATTATTATTTTTTAGTTGTATTTTTCCATTTTCTTTGTGATTTTCTCGAATCAGAATCCTACATATTAACCATTGTCCAATGACCAGTGAGTAAAGTGTAGTAAGTTGCTTTTGTCAAATTTCCAGTCGTTGAAGTGTAATTATGTGTTTGCTTTTTAACTTTTTGATTGCACAAAATGCCTTGACCTCTTTGGGAAATCTTCCTTAGAATATGTACATAGGACACCTTTTGCCTTGGTAACATTCTCCTTGCAACTTAGCATTTTTAGGTTGTTTACTGTTCGCTCAGAGAATGTTTGAATAGTAGGCTACAAGAGGTCACCTTTTACTCCTCGAAGGTTGACCATTCGTAACACACCTTAGCAACCTTTTGGATTTGACTTTCCTTAGTCAATCCTTACACTTTGGAAATTAACATCTCGCTTTAAGTTAACTTTTCGTGTCCCCTTACTATCTAGCTGAGGTTTACCTTTCAAATCTTCGGTCAATGAACCTTCCAGTCTTGAACTCTTTGACTGTTCATCTTCAAGTCTTCAATTCTTCGGCGCTTGACTCTTTGACTCTTTGTAGCTTGACTCCTCGAAGATTATTGCATAGACTTAGTCCAGTTTAACTTCATGTAGGTCTACTTCTAGAATTTCTTTTACTTCCTAGATGAATTACTTCCCGACAGGTAAGATTTATTCTTAAAGTTACCTGTCGAAGATTGAAAAACTGCCTTAAGGTTACTTTTCAAATTGGTTTACTTTCTGGTTGGTAAATTTCATTCTTTAATTGACCCTTTGGACTCCTATTCCTAAGAAAAATTTTGGAACTAAAAATCCTAACACTTTGGTATCACCGAAATTTAAATTAGAATGTTACTAACAATTTCTCACTTTTTTTAATGCCAAAACCCTATACTCTTTAATTATGTGGTTGTCTTATTTAACTTGAATTGTCTTTATTTCAATTTAGCCCATAATTGAGTTTGACAATTTTTTTTCTAAGGAAGACGGTAAATCTTAATAAGAAACACAACAAAAAATTGAAGATTTTAATTAGTAAAAAATACATTACAAGTAGTACAATTGAGCTTCAGAATTTTAAAGAAAGTAAGTAAACATCACATTACTTGAATAACATGTCTTTTCTTCTTTCTTCTTCCTTTCTTCAGCTTCTTTCCTTAAGTGCTCATTCATCCTATCAAGGATGAGATTGATGTTCTTTCTAGATCCATACACATCTCTAGAGCTAAAGCAAAAAAGATCGATCAAGCTCAAGACAACTACGACAACAACAAGAAGTTCATATGCCAAGTCTTGTATTTGGAGAAAGTTAAACAACTTGTGTTCAAACCAATTAATTTCTACTAGGAGTAGTAGAAAGAGGCGAAGTAACAAGTGGCCCTCTCACTGTCTTTTACTTATCACACTAATCTAACCAAACCTAAACTTTTAACAAGATCAAACTACATGCAATTCAATTTTAAAAGTGGTTAAAAATATATTTTCGCTGTGCACTTTGAAAAAAGTTTTCAAAACCATTCAAGTCTATTCACCCCTCCACCTCTAGACTTGTTTATAAAATCGGGATGTGAAGGCTCGGAAGACTGTTGTCTTCAGGGGAAGTGATTACCTCTAGATATACTTGAGTGGACAGTTCAGAAGACCTTGAAAAATTGTGAAGATTATGCTCGAAAGACTTATAGTTGTACTCTTTTTCCCTTAGCTAAGTTTTTTTCCCACTACGTTTTCTTAGGCTAAGGTTTTTAATAGGGCAACCGATGCAACACATATTTGCATACTACATGTGCTCTTTTTCTCGATTAGGTTTTTTTCACTGAGTTTTCTTAGCAAGGAGGAGTGTTATAAATATTATAATTATTCCATTATTTATGTTGAAGGTGATGAAGAATATTTATGTCGGTTCTTCCGACTTTAATACGATCCAGCAAACAATTGCTTTGTTTTTTCCAATATAAATTATTATACGTCGGTAATTTGTTTGGTAAATATTTACCGACATAGTCAATATGTCACCAACAAAACTAATATTTGCAAGCGATGTACAATATTTTGGTAAATACATTTTTTTACAAAAAAAAAAAATAAATAAAATTAAGTAGCGAGAATATATTATATTATTCAATATTCTTGGGAACCTGGGAAAAAAACATACTACATCTTCGACTCGACTTCCGACACTAAGTAGGAAAGTATAGAATCCAATTTTTCTTCAGATTCTACCTCCTAAAATTTCTTTCTTTCCAAGTGAAATCCAATTTCTCTTCAGATTCTACCCATTTTCAACACATTCACAATTTGGGCTAAACTTCCGTTGTTCTTGTCTTCCTTTCCAATTGACTTCACTGGCAGACAAGGAGTCAAGGTAAGGGTTTTCTGTTCTGGTTTTCTTTGATTTTTTTTTGTTCTGGTTTTCTTTGCTTTCCTCTGTTTAGATTTGTTTGGCATATAAAACAAAACATTCATGAGGTAAGGGTTTTCTGTTATGGTTTTCTTTGCTTTCCTCTATTTAGATTTGTTTGGCATATAAAACATTCATTCTTAGCTAGGATAAGTAAAATATGTATTTTAATTTGTTAAACTATGTTTCTTTTTTATTTCTCGTATGAGTTCTGTTCATAGCTACTTTCTCAACCCTGAAGCATAAAGAGTCAACAAATGTTCACTGAGGCTCGAACCCACTCCCCTCCATGTGGGAGTATAAACCGGGTGCCACTAGTACATGTTAGATATTGCTACTTATCTACACATAAAAGCAAAATTATTTCTTACCGGCCCATTTCCAAGAGTAATCAGCGGGTTGTGGTTTGCTGTGGTTTTGTCAAGACCATTAATTCTTTGTAGAGAGTGTTGCATGGGGTTTCAAAAGTGAATGATCTATAACCTACAAAGACCTGTAGTTAGAATGTCTAGGCTTCTAACTAGCAAATTAAAATTGATCGACTCAAAGCCTTAATAATGTGCTATCGATTAAGGGAAATGGTAGGGCTATCATTTGATATACACTTCTTTTCTTGTTATAGGCCTAGAAAGAGTGTTGTAAGATGTGAACAACATACTGAATATTTGTTTTGCAGATTAGAGACATTATGTAAATTGTTGATAGATAGATTATTGTGTTTTCTCTTCTTTTCTTTTTTTTTTTTCTCAAACCAAATACTCATGGAAGAGATACAAATTTCTTAACTCACATAATCCAAATAATTAGGATAGAAATATATCAAATTCAAAATAAGTAAAATCTTGTAGAAGAAGTTCTTCAACAAGCTTTGCCCATAGTATGAATACTAGAGCCAAACCACCCAAAGTTTTGGAGTTGAGTGAATATCTCTTCTAGTTCTTTTGTCCAATATCCTTGAGGGCATATATCTGCTCCTCACCCATGGTAGAGATCACATACACAACAAGGTCCTGCCACTCATCAAATCCTTTGTTGATATGTATAAACAAAGCTTCATTAGTTGGAAGCCCGAGGTCATCCTTACTGTTACCATACTCAATGAGCAGACTCACAAATTCATCCTCTGAGACATCAATATATTAGCTGGTAATCTACACGAGAAACCTGAAGAACATCACTGTTGTGAGGAAAATGAACAATATCTCCAAGCTTCTTAACAAACTACTACTCATGTTTACAATTGAGCTCCTGTTTTATTTAATTTGTTTATTTATTATTCACTTTAATTTGTTATCATAGTTTGGAAAGTGATAAAATATAATTGGGTTGATTTTGCCTCACTTAGCTTCTTTATTATTAGTACTTGGTACAACAATTAGTGAGAGAGTTTATTTTGCTATATAAAATTGCAATTACTAGCTTATACTTTTATTTATTTTTTCTTGCTATATGTATTTTTTTTTTGAATGCTACTGACTCTATTACAGTGTAGTATCTGTTCATAAACTACTTTCTCAACCTACTGAAGAACAAAGAGACAGCAACGCCTCCACTGAGGCTCGAACCCACCACCTCCCTTATACAGGGAAGGGTTTGATACCACTGGACCACAAGGCCCTTGGTCCAGTGGTAGTCACATAATATGTTGTAGATGCCACGTAGCCTAAAAAGGCAAGGCAATTATGGATCAAGCTCCCATAATCGTGGTAGTCACAAGGAGGAGTGTAAGCAAAATATAAACACATATACATTTATACATGTTGTATATGTAACAAATATAACTGAAATATGTAATGCAGATATTTACCAAAATATTAAGCAATAAAGAAAGCGCCAAAATAAGTACACAGCTGAATTTGATAACGCAGTTGGAGAACACTTCCTAATCTGCGGGGTCATGCCCAAAACTTTTTCACTAAAGCTCAACCCGCTGGTATTTACAATTACAAGGTTCAACGAATTACAAAACTAGGTCTACCACCTATTTAAACATTAACCTTATAAAAACTCTATGAAAAAGTTACACGTACGGTTTGAACTAATTCTACCAATTAAACAAACTATAACCAACATGGATTTTAACACAGCTTGTACTGATATAACTTGGAGCTGATTTCTCCGGATAGTACACCAATCTTTCCCTGTATTGAAGTTTCTTCGCAGCACCTTTCTGACTATATATATATATAATTGAAACTCAAAAACTACATCTTCTTCATTGTAGAAATGGCTATTTATAATGTTGTGTGATTTCATATTTGTTTGAGTCACGTACTACGATCACACATGCTGCTGCCACGATTCCAATTCAACATTTGCATTCCTCATTTTTCGTTGCGCCATGATCACACTTCAACATTTAATTTCCTTTTATTTCTTTCTTTTGCGCCACATGTCACATATGCATGCACCACTATCTTGCATAATCCTATTTCATGATTTTTTAGCCATGCATTTCACTACCTCAATTTGTGCCACATTCCACACACAATTTCCACGTACACATGATGCATGCATCCATTATTTCTTTTCCTTTACTCTACACATTATGCATTGCATTTTCAATTTAATTTACGTCCATGCATGCATTACATTTTGCTCCACACCCACATTTGTTTTTGTTTGATATATATGCCAATTCTATGTCCATTACTAACAATCAAACAAACAAATAGCAGTTCTCCCCCTCAACTCATACGCACTCTCCCTCAATTCATAGCCGAGTGTACATCAAGTTCTCCCCCTTAATTCATACACACTCTCCCCCTTAATTATTGCATGTCTCCCCCTTTTGATAAACATTAGCCAAAGGTAACATAGCCACAACAGTATGTATTGAATAATGCAAGAAAATTCAACTAAGAGCATGCAATTGATAAGATGTGGATAGATACTGAAATTTGAAAATTTCACAAAGGGAGGATATATAAGAGGTGTATCAACATGAGAGCCGCATAAGTATAATGATAAAGCACGGAAATAACAACACTGGAAAGCTTTCACACCAGACTCTTCTTAGGTCCTTTTGGAACCATATTAAGTACCGGGTAGCCATCTTTCAGGTAACCAGTTTAAGGAATACTTTTCACTAGATAGCTTTCACTCCGAGCTGTTCTAGGGTCTTTTTGAACCGTAGCAGACACCGGGTAGCCCTCTTCTAAGTAAGTATGTCAGAAATGTTTATGGAGCGCTTTACACTAGACAGCTTTCACTCCGAGTTGTTTTAGGGTTCTTTTGAACCGTAGCGGACACTGGGTAAGCCCTCTTCTAGGTAATCAAGAAAAGTATCAACTGGTAAGAATGTGTTTGAGAGGATGGAGCAATCATATAATTCATACAAACTTCAAGTGTAATATATGTAGCAGGAGTAGAAAATCAAGAACTTAGTGCTATTTTGATGAGCAAGAAGTTGAGTGGGAAACGAGCAACAAGCTTTTTGAATCAGTTCAAGAGAACTATCCACAAGCTATCAATAAAATGCTCTAGATGAACTACTTGCAAAAATCAACACTACTACTGAAAACTAAATATCACCAGTGAACTAACCCTCAATAGAACATGGACTAATCTGTAGAATCAACTGACTGTGCAAAACCTGAGGAAGTGGCAATTGATTGTTTGGATTTGGTCCATCGAAAATAACTTTAACAACTCCTCGCAGCTTGAGAGTCTTAGTTGTAACACCCCCAAATTTTAAAGCCATGAATAAAACAAAATAAAAGATTTTCTTACTAAAAGACTGAATATAAATGCGGAAGCGAAACCAAAACTTAAACAAAGGGGTGCTATGCCACGCTTGGGTCACAACTAAGCCCAAACGCAAAGGCTTCCAAGGTTTCTATTTACAACGTCCATTACAATATTCCTTTATTTAAATCACAACTAACTACAAGACAATTCAGGTCCAATCTACACAGACTATGACATGAACATTTCTCGGGGCTTACAAGTTCTACGTCACGCTCTCAACTAGCGACAAGTCCAGATCCTGAAAACATTCAAGGTTTGGAAAACAAGAGATAAAAGGATTAGCACAGAAATGCTAAGTAAGCTCTACCCCGCCCCGTAAAATAAATACATATATATACTTTTGAAAATAGCTATACTTTGTAAATATGTTTTGGAACCGTTCAGTAAAAGAGTTTGACTCATACCAAAGATACATAGTAAAGATACTTCCCAAAATAGTTTTCCATACATTACTTAAGTATTTAAAGATAACACACACACTACTCAAAGTACCAATAGGTTGATATAAGCAATAGTACTTATTATAATACCTCTCGATCACCACTCATTTCAAAACATAACCTTCCCAAAGATCATTTGTAAGATGTACATATAATATAAGCACGGAGGAATTCAATTCCAGCTTTACTCAAGAATATCATAATATAGATAGGGAGGAATTCATAATCATAAAACATAGCTCATCATATAAGCATTTCCAGTATAGATATTCTCAAAGTCATTCTCAAATATCAATGGGTAGTTCAACTCTCATTCTCAAGTATCAATATAGCATAATAATACATAAGTGGAGGTATCCAACAATTCTTAATTCATAGTAAATCATCAAGTAAAACATAAGTATGGAGGTACTCAAATCACCAATAGGAGGATAGGAACAGAGCTTGCCTCCACTACCGAACCTTCACACCCATACAATGTAAATGGAAACAGGAACTAGAAACCTAAGTGCGCACACCACGGGGATTCCAAGCCCCAAAGGTAGTTACTAGCCCTAGTAACCCAGGATTTTTGCTACCAGGTAACCCACCCAGCAATCAATAACCAGTAGGACCGCAGCCCTAGGTTCTCATATCAATAGCAAATAGAACCGCAGCCCTAAGTGCTCACAATAATCTGGACCGCAGCCCTAAGTGCTCATTTTAGCGACGGACGAAATCCGTCGCTAATCCGTCACTAAACAGATTAGCGACGGATTTTTCCTATTTAGCGACGGAAATCGTCCGTCGCTATTTTCGCGTTTTTTTGTAGTGTCCAATAATAAAAATATAGATAACCTCCATATAGATTATAAACATAAGTATATTATCCAAAAATAGGTATATTACTATATAATTCCTCCAAGATAGTAATATTCTTCCAAAATAGTTTTCATAGATATTTTCCATTGCCCCGTAGGCTATTCAAATACACTTCCCAAAACAAGATAGAGTATATATATAATATATACATTTCCAAAATAGGATTTACATCAAACATAGGATTTATCCTCCAATCATAATATAGCTTATACCATTCAAAATAATTATGGTTTACACTTCCCAAAAATAGTATAGTTGCATACTCTCATAATTCACCATAACATCATCAATAAATACATGTACACCTATTCGTAGTTTATAAATCATAAGGTAACACCAAAAGATATATATATATATATATATATATATATATATATATATATATATATATATATATATATATATATATATATATTGCTATTTATCACACTTTTAAACCCAAACACATTTTCAAAATAGTTTAAGGACACTCAATTAGATAAATAGCACATTTGATAGGGAAAGGTAGTTTTGTCGGACATAGAAACTTACCTTAAGTTAAGCTCCAAAAGCAAGCATCCAATCTAAGGCTCACTCTTAAGCTAGCCACTTCAACGGGGAACCTGTGAATCCATCCAATCTTTATTAAATACCGATACTATTATTATTACTAGTAAATTACCCGTGCGATGCACGGATTAATTGTTTTTATTATATATTTAAATAATAAAATTAAAGGTAAATTTTAAATAATTATAAGATCAATGCAAAACTATCAATAATATATGACTCATTTTATTATATTTATTTTAGAAAAATTGATACGTAATATGATGTATGAAATTATATTATTATTAAAATAAATATAAGAAAAAAGAGATATAATTACAAAAAGCATTAATATGATTTTTGATAATAAAGATAATTTTATTACCCCTTAAGTAGTCCGTGATTACTTTCAATTGCTTAATTTATTATTCCCCATTATTAACTTAATTAAAATTATTTCTTATTTTATTATTTTACTTTATTCCTTAATTCCATTATTAGTTAAATTATAATTAATTCCCTAATTAGTATAATAATAAAAAAAAAAGGAGGAAACGACTAACTAATAATAATATTATAGAACACAAAATTTATTTATTAGTTTTCCTTTACAATGATTTTTACCTTTTTCTTATATTAATTAATTAAAAACGTTTTTTAATTGTAAAAACAATTTGATTACTATGTCAATAGTTTGTATTAAATATTTTTATACTATTAATTATCGTTATAATGATAATTTAAAAAATATTTTATTTATTATAAATATTAATGTTTTGAAAGATTTGCATATATTCATTAACGAAAAAAATTATTTTTTGATTATAAAGATACTTTTATTACCATTTAAATACTTTGTAATTACTTTCAATTTCTTAATTTATTATTCTTCTTTATTAACTTAATTACAATTATTTCCTTATTGGACTTAATTCATTAATTTCATTATTAGCTTAATTTTAATTAATTCCTTAATTTTATTATTATTATTATTATAAAAGGAAGAAAACCACTATCTAATAATAATATTATAGCAGTTTTTCAAAATATAATAATAATAATATTATAGTACACTAAATTTTAAAATGTATTTAATCCAAATCCACTGTGCACATACAAAACACTTATGTTATGGAAAAGAGTGCATAATGATTACTAATGAAGATTATATAATGGAATTAGGATGAAATTAGGGAAAGAAATGTGTATGATGTTTATTTATATAATAACTATTTTCATATGAACTATGTAACTGCCAATTTCATAATTACATATATAGGTATATAGGATAATACTATATTTATATTATTATATATACATATATATCGTACATCATATGTAGTTATTAGGAAATCATAACTGAGGACATAAATTTGTCCGTTATATATTAATGTGCACTAATGATATTATTTATAACAGTTATAACTTAAATATAAAAATATATATAGAGAATACCACAAAATTGCCTTAATAATTAAACAAAATAATGAGAATGATAATTTATTTT
>CP025646.1:9882673-9916964 GCA_003576665.1 Ipomoea trifida
ATTACTCCTAGTATTTAGTACAAAGGGCCACTTGTTACTTCGTTACTCCTAGTAAAATTGATTGGTGAACACAAGTTGTTTAACTTTCTCCAAATACAAGACTTGGTATATGAACTTCTGTTGTTGTCTTAGTTATCTTGAGCTTGATCGATCTTTTACTTTAGCTCTCTCACTTCATTGCATCTTGATAACTTGTAAGATTTTTGCAATTAACACTTCTTAAAAATTGCCATCACTCATTCAAATTTGAATTGAGGTATTTATAGATAGCTTTGAAATTTGTCTATTGGGAGGAAACAAATTTCAAGCGTCTCTTATGTTGAAAAATTGCACTAAAAATGCATTTTAAGTGGCCATTTTGTGGTATAAAATATATGTAGGGTCCACATTCGATTTGGTCGGGTCAAAGTGGATTCGGGTTCTTCGTAGTTAGATGAAGAGATCGATTTTGTAATACCCGATTATTTTACTATATCATCAATAATTCCATAAATTTATTATTATATATTATGTGACCCAAAATTATTTTGGGTGTATTTTTATTAATATTATTTTTAAAGATATTATAGTTTCCTAATTCATATTATCTTATGAATATTATATTGAGTAATATTTTCCCAGTCTGAGTAATCCTAATAATATCATATGTAGTATGTACGTATGCCCCATCATATATTATTATAATTAAAATTTCTAATCCTAATTATTTTCCCTCTACATATATATATTATTTTATCTGAGATAACCCTAATTCCATATATTTCTTTCTTCTCTGTGTCGCCATTCCCTCTTCCACAAACAAATAAAACCCTAAGGGCATGTTTGGTTCGCAGGAAGTAGACTTCCAAGGAAAAGATTTTCCTTCAAATCAAGGAAAATGGTCAGTTCCTGTGTTTGGTTCAGTGGAACTTGTATTCCAGTGAAAATGAGTTCCTCAAGAATGAGGAAAAGAAAATCTGAGCTATACCCTCGATTTTGTTTTCATGTCTGTTGGGAACATTATTGACCTAGGAAGACTATTTTTCCCTTCCATTTTCTTATTCCTCCTCCCGTTTTCTTCCGCCCTGCAAACTGCAAAGATAGCACAACAACAAACGCCAGTCGCCGCCTCCGGTCGCTGCCGTTGCCTCTGCCTCCGCCTAGCCGTACCCACCTCGCCAGTCGCCGCCTCAGCTCTGCGCCTCCGCATCCGCATCGACGTGCCTTCGCCTCCGCATTGCCGCCTCGCTAGTCGCCGCTGCCTCTCTTACCTGCTGACTGCTTCGACCAATGATGAAAAATGAAGACGACCAATGAGTGAAAATGAGAATTAAATTGATTTGTTTACTTGGAAATTTCGGCGTTTATACAATTAGGTTTCTTCATTATTGGGCCCAAATTGAAATAAGAATAAAATGGGTTGTGGACTTGTGGTTCACTGGTTTAGGTTAATAATAATAATAATAATAATAATAATAATAATAATAGTGGGGCATTTAGGTCTTTATACACATTATTCCTTACCATTTTAAATTCAACCAAACAACATAATTTATTTTCCCAGCAACTTCTTTCCACCAACCAAACAACAGAATTTTTTTCCTGGTAACTACTTTTCTACGGAATTTCACTTCCACTTCCCTTCAAATATTTCCGCGAACCAAACGAGCCCTAATTTTCTCCCTATTCATCATCAATCTCCTATTCATCATCAATTAGTCTCAAACTAGCAGACAAGGATCATCAAGAATTTCTAGTGGGTGCAGTAGAGTTTTGGCTCTAGAGTAAGAATCACCAAATTATTGCTTTTTCTTAATAAAAGTATTATTATTTATTCCTACGTGTTTATTTTGAATTGTATATGAATATATTTTGTGTGGTATATAGATTATGGTGATTTTATGGTAATTAGAAGGAAGGATTAAATTCATTGTAGCCACTGTACTGTTTGAGAAAATTCTGACTGCGCTGTTTGAAAATAAAATTCGTGAAAAATACTTTTTAAACTCCGATTGTGCTGAAATTTTTTGTAGAGAACCTAGACTTATGATATTTGATGTATATAAAATTATTTTGTTAGAGATATGCTTCATTATTTCTAGAAAAATTTCGTAAAGTTGTGGCAGTGTGTTGTCAGTTAAATTTCTGTGCAGCACAGTGTTGGGAAATATTTCAAAAAAATACTTCTAGACCTTGGATTGACCTGAAAATTTTTGTGTATAATCTAGACTTGATTTACTTATTATCTGGAAAATTTTGTGTTAAAATATGCTACCGATTTTCCTCGAAAATTCTACAATCCATGGAATAATTTCTGAAAATTTCTGTCAGTTTCAGTTTCTTGTGTCTTGTTGATTATTTGAGCCATAAGTTGTTTATTTGAGATTTTGTGCATATGTGTTGGTTACATAGGTTGGAATATTATGTTGATGGGAGGCATGTGAATATTTTTGGGGAAATGCATACATTTGTATATGAAATTCAAGTGAATGTTATTAGTAGTCTATGTTTTAGTTGGCTACAAAACTTGTGATTGAATTTTGAAAATCTATCATCTTGGAGTGACATATGAGAAATATTGTTATCTTTATTTTTATAAAGATGGAGGATAAAAGGTTTGGTTGGGTTGTGATGCCTTAATGAATTAAAGATGTGTAGTATCCTGCTATGAGATTCTGGATACTTGGGTTAAGACCGAGTTGGTTGTATAATGAGCAGTAGAAACGTATCATGTCTCCATATGACTTTTGATTTTGTTATTTTGAGGAGTGGTTAGCGATGTCTACCACTAGGGTATTTACCCTATCGAGTAGTAGTCATTAGAAACGTATCATGACTACTAGGACTAGTTATCACCCAATGGACTTGGAAACCCATTGGGGGTGCGCACACTTAAGGTATTAGTTGTGTTTCACTTAAATAGGATTTTTGTGTAGTGTTCAATAGACTGATTACTGTTCACTAGGGCTTATTAATTAAGACCCTACCCATTATTTGAGATTGAATGGGATTTTGTGTAGTGTTCAATAGAGAGATTATTGTTCACTAGGGCTTGATGAAACAAGACCCTGCCATTGTATTGAGATTGGTGTTCCTCCATGTATATGTACATGTATATATATAACATTGATTTTGGAGGATATATTACTTTTGAAATGTTCCTAAAATTTCTATTATGAGAAATACTGATTTGGAAATTATGAATTATGAGTATTTTTGAGTAATTTTGGGTTTTGGAAGTCTTGAGTATTTTTGGAGAACTGCGAGTACTTAGAATATTGTGAGTGTTGCTTATTTGCATCTATATGTTCCAATAGTTTTAATGTAAACATTTATATATTATTATCTACAAGTTGTGCTCCTATGTGTTATGTGTGAGTAGTTATTTTAGGAGGTGAATTAAATCTTACTTAGCTTTGCGCTAACTTTGGATACTCTTTGAGTATATTTCAGGTGCATCTACATGAGCATGGATTATGAGATCGATTCGCCACTTCCTATATAGTTGGTTAAAATTTCATTTTTATAGAAAATCTAGAAGTTGTTTTTAGACGAGTGTATTTGATTGGTTGTATTCATATTAGCCTGCAGATATCTTTGTAAGTTGTAAACCTTAGCCTTAGTGTTTGGGTATAGAGAAATACCTGAACGTGGCGATAACACCCATTTCCATTTTTGTTAGTTAATGCTTCTGTAATGATAATATTGAATTTTAAATTGAGAAAAAAAAATTTAAGGAAAATTTAGTCTTGGAAATTGGGTGTTACAGATATATTGTACGCTCAAAATGGATAATGGGTGAATGAGAAATTGATTCTCAAAGTAGACCCATTTGAAATGGAATTTGGGTGAAGAAGAAAGCTTATGTAGCTTTTGTCCCACATTGGTTGGGAATGAACATTTGTCCCACTATATATACAAGAGTCTTTTTTATGACTAAGTAACTTGTATAGTATAGTGGCTCTCTCTCGCGCGCAGGGGGTGCAAATCAAATCCCAAACTGAGACTGAAAAGGCTTGACTCTAGCCTTGCGGGCTGAGTTATGCCATATTTTCAAACGAGTTTTCATCTCAGAACCACATGAGATCAGAAATGATCTCTCGTTCGAGACATCAAACGAACTGACCTCTCGAGAGGTAGTTCGATGTCTCGCGGACGGAGTCGACCTCTCGCGTGCGAGTGCGATATCGCGCAGCCCGGGTTGGCGCCGCGCGTCCGATGTCTCGCGGACCTCTGCGACATCTCGCGGCTGATACGATGTCTCGCAGCTTTGCACTGCTTGATGTCTCGAACCAGTGCTGATGTCTCAAAAGGTACGCAGACTGGAACGATGTCTCGTACCGCGACTCCGGTGACCTCTCGAACTGCGACCTGCACCTACTGGATCCAGTGAAAGAAATGACTCTTGGCATTACGGAATTAAATCTATTAATTCCAATCATTACGGAATTAAATCTATTAATTCCAATCATCATTTCAGAGTTAATTCTTGTTAGTGGATTAGTTAGTGGTGTTAATATTTCGCTAGTGGAGGAAGGTTACACATGGGAAATTAAATGTCAGATTTAATGCAATGATCCCATCCTCTACTATATAATTCGTTGGTGAGCAGCAGATTTGTAATAAGAACACGAACAAGCATCACAGAACACACGAAACACTTTCTCTCCTCAAAACTCTGCTCATCTATTCCTTCAAGCCATCTACGTTTCATCCCACGTTTTAGTTCGTCGGGCTCCAAGTTTGTGTGCTCAAACGCAGGAGTCGTAGTACGTTTTATCCTGGGAAACCTAGGCCGCAACGCTCCAGCACCCCGTGAGGCGGTAAATAAGGTTTTAAGGACAGTGCAACACGACTCGTGCTTCCAACCACCCCGAAGTTCATACAGTTCAACCCACTCATCATCCAGGTTTATTCAACCTCGTGTGGTTTTATTTCTTGGATGTAATCAATCCTTCGTGGATTACTTCTATTATTATTATTTTTTAGTTGTATTTTTCCATTTTCTTTGTGATTTTCTCGAATCAGAATCCTACATATTAACCATTGTCCAATGACCAGTGAGTAAAGTGTAGTAAGTTGCTTTTGTCAAATTTCCAGTCGTTGAAGTGTAATTATGTGTTTGCTTTTTAACTTTTTGATTGCACAAAATGCCTTGACCTCTTTGGGAAATCTTCCTTAGAATATGTACATAGGACACCTTTTGCCTTGGTAACATTCTCCTTGCAACTTAGCATTTTTAGGTTGTTTACTGTTCGCTCAGAGAATGTTTAAATAGTAGGCTACAAGACTACAAGAGGTCACCTTTTACTCCTCGAAGGTTGACCATTCGTAACACACCTTAGCAACCTTTTGGATTTGACTTTCCTTAGTCAATCCTTACACTTTGGAAATTAACATCTCGCTTTAAGTTAACTTTTCGTGTCCCCTTACTATCTAGCTGAGGTTTACCTTTCAAATCTTCGGTCAATGAACCTTCCAGTCTTGAACTCTTTGACTGTTCATCTTCAAGTCTCTCTTCGCGCGCTTGACTCTTTGACTCTTTGTAGCTTGACTCCTCGAAGATTATTGCATAGACTTAGTCCAGTTTAACTTCATGTAGGTCTACTTCTAGAATTTCTTTTACTTCCTAGATGAATTACTTCCCGACAGGTAAGATTTATTCTTAAAGTTACCTGTCGAAGATTGAAAAACTGCCTTAAGGTTACTTTTCAAATTGGTTTACTTTCTGGTTGGTAAATTTCATTCTTTAATTGACCCTTTGGACTCCTATTCCTAAGAAAATTTTGGAACTAAAAATCCTAACACTTTTGGTATCACCGAAATTTAAATTAGAATGTTACTAACAATTTCTCACTTTTTTAATGCCAAAACCCTATACTCTTTAATTATGTGGTTGTCTTATTTAACTTGAATTGTCTTTATTTCAATTTAGCCATAATTGAGTTTGACAATTTTTTTCTAAGGAAGACGGTAAATCTTAATAAGAAACACAACAAAAAATTGAAGATTTTAATTAGTAAAAAATACATTACAAGTAGTACAATTGAGCTTCAGAATTTTAAAGAAAGTAAGTAAACATCACATTACTTGAATAACATGTCTTTTCTTCTTTCTTCTTCCTTTCTTCAGCTTCTTTCCTTAAGTGCTCATTCATCCTATCAAGGATGAGATTGATGTTCTTTCTAGATCCATACACATCTCTAGAGCTAAAGCAAAAAAAGATCGATCAAGCTCAAGACAACTACGACAACAACAAGAAGTTCATATGCCAAGTCTTGTATTTGGAGAAAGTTAAACAACTTGTGTTCAAACCAATTAATTTCTACTAGGAGTAGTAGAAAGAGGCGAAAGTAACAAGTGGCCCTCTCACTGTCTTTTACTTATCACACTAATCTAACCAAACCTAAACTTTTAACAAGATCAAACTACATGCAATTCAATTTTAAAAGTGGTTAAAAATATTTTCGCTGTGCACTTTGAAAAAAGTTTTCAAAACCATTCAAGTCTATTCACCCCTCCACCTCTAGACTTGTTTATAAAATCGGGATGTGAAGGCTCGGAAGACTGTTGTCTTCAGGGAAGTGATTACCTCTAGATATACTTGAGTGGACAGTTCAGAAGACCTTGAAAAATTGTGAAGATTATGCTCGAAAGACTTATAGTTGTACTCTTTTTCCCTTAGCTAAGTTTTTTTCCCACTACGTTTTCTTAGGCTAAGGTTTTTAATAGGGCAACCGATGCAACACATATTTGCATACTACATGTGCTCTTTTCTCGATTAGGTTTTTTTCACTGATTTTCTTAGCAAGGAGGAGTGTTATAATATTATAATTATCCATTATTTATGTTGAAGGTGATGAAGAATATTTATGTCGGTTCTTCCGACTTTAATACGATCCAGCAAACAATTGCTTTGTTTTTCCAATATAAATTATTATACGTCGGTAATTTGTTTTGGTAAATATTTACCGACATAGTCAATATGTCACCAACAAAACTAATATTTGCAAGCGATGTACAATATTTTGGTAAATACATTTTTTTACAAAAAAAAAATAATAAAATTAAGTAGCGAGAATATATTATATTATTCAATATTCTTGGGAACCTGGGAAAAAAACATACTACATCTTCGACTCGACTTCCGACACTAAGTAGGAAAGTATAGAATCCAATTTTTCTTCAGATTCTACCTCCTAAAATTTCTTTCTTTCCAAGTGAAATCCAATTTCTCTTCATTCTACCCATCTTCAACACATTCACAATTTGGGCTAAACTTCCGTTGTTCTTGTCTTCCTTTCCAATTGACTTCACTGGCAGACAAGGAGTCAAGGTAAAGGTTTTCTGTTATGGTTTTCTTTGATTTTTTTTTTGTTCTGGTTTTCTTTGCTTTCCTCTGTTTAGATTTGTTTGGCATATAAAACATTCATGTTTTTCTGTTCTGGTTTTCTTTGCTTTCCTCTATTTAGATTTGTTTGGCATATAAAACATTCATGCTTAGCTAGGATGAGTAAAATATGTATTTTAATTTGTTAAACTATGTTTCTTTTTATTTCTCGTATGAGTTCTGTTCATAGCTACTTTCTCAACCCTGAAGCATAAAGAGTCAACAAATGTTCACTGAGGCTCGAACCCACTCCCCTCCATGTGGGAGTATAAACCGGGTGCCACTAGTACATGTTAGATATTGCTACTTATCTACACATAAAAGCAAAATTATTTCTTACCGGCCCATTTCCAAGAGTAATCAGCGGGTTGTGGTTTGCTGTGGTTTTGTCAAGACCATTAATTCTTTGTAGAGAGTGTTGCATGGGGTTTCAAAAGTGAATGATCTATAACCCACAAAGACCTGTAGTTAGAATGTCTAGGCTTCTAACTAGCAAATTAAAATTGATCGACTCAAAGCCTTAATAATGTGCTATCGATTAAGGGAAATGGTAGGGCTATCATTTGATATACACTTCTTTTCTTGTTATAGGCCTAGAAAGAGTGTTGTAAGATGTGAACAACATATTGAATATTTGTTTTGCAGATTAGAGACATTATGTAAATTGTTGATAGATAGACTCTATGTCTCTTCTTTTCTTTTTTTTTCTCAAACCAAATACTCATGGAAGAGATACAAATTTCTTAACTCACATAATCCAAATAATTAGGATAGAAATATATCAAATTCAAAATAAGTAAAATCTTGTAGAAGAAGTTCTTCAACAAGCTTTGCCCATAGTATGAATACTAGAGCCAAACCACCCAAAGTTTTGGAGTTGAGTGAATATCTCTTCTAGTTCTTTTGTCCAATATCCTTGAGGGCATATATCTGCTCCTCACACCCATGGTAGAGATCACATACACAACAAGGTCCTGCCACTCATCAAATCCTTTGTTGATATGTATAAACAAAGCTTCATTAGTTGGAAGCCCGAGGTCATCCTTACTGTTACCATACTCAATGAGCAGACTCACAAATTCATCCTCTGAGACATCAATATATTAGCTGGTAATCTACACGAGAAACATGAAGAACATCACTGTTGTGAGGAAAATGAACAATATCTCCAAGCTTCTTAACAAACTACTACTCATGTTTACAATTGAGCTCCTGTTTTATTTAATTTGTTTATTTATTATTCACTTTAATTTGTTATCATAGTTTGGAAAGTGATAAAATATAATTGGGTTGATTTTGCCTCACTTAGCTTCTTTATTATTAGTACTTGGTACAACAATTAGTGAGAGAGTTTATTTTGCTATATAAAATTGCAATTACTAGCTTATACTTTTATTTATTTTTTCTTGCTATATGTATTAAAAACATAATATTCAATATGTTGTAGATGCCACGTAGCCTAAAAAGGCAAGACAATTATGGATCAAGCTCCCATAATCGTGGTAGTCACAAGGAGGAGTGTAAGCAAAATATAAACACATATACATTTATACATGTTGTATATGTAACAAATATAACTGAAATTATGTAATGCAGATATTTACCAAAATATTAAGCAATAAAGAAAGCGCCAAAATAAGTACAAGCTGAATTTGATAACGCAGTTGGAGAACACTTCCTAATCTGCGGGGTCATGCCCAAAACTTTTTCACTAAAGCTCAACCCGCTGGTATTTACAATTACAAGGTTCAACGAATTACAAAACTAGGTCTACCACCTATTTAAACATTAACCTTATAAAAACTCTATGAAAAAGTTACACGTACGGTTTGAACTAATTCTACCAATTAAACAAACTATAACCAACCTGGATTTTAACACAGCTTGTACTGATATAACTTGGAGCTGATTTCTCCGGATAGTACACCAATCTTTCCCTGTATTGAAGTTTCTTCGCAGCACCTTTCTGACTATATATATATAATTGAAACTCAAAACTACATCTTCTTCATTGTAGAAATGGCTATTTATAATGTTGTGTGATTTCATATTTGTTTGAGTCACGTACTACGATCACACATGCTGCTGCCACGATTCCAATTCAACATTTGCATTCCTCATTTTTCGTTGCGCCATGATCACACTTCAACATTTAATTTCCTTTTATTTCTTTCTTTGCGCCACATGTCACATATGCATGCACCACTATCTTGCATAATCCTATTTCATGATTTTTTAGCCATGCATTTCACTACCTCAATTTGTGCCACATTCCACACACAATTTCCACGTACACATGATGCATGCATCCATTATTTCTTTTCCTTTACTCTACACATTATGCATTGCATTTTCAATTTAATTTACGTCCATGCATGCATTACATTTTGCTCCACACCCACATTTGTTTTTGTTTGATATATATGCCAATTCTATGTCCATTACTAACAATCAAACAAACAAATAGCAGTTCTCCCCTCAACTCATACGCACTCTCCCTCAATTCATAGCCGAGTGTACATCAAGTTCTCCCCCTTAATTCATACACACTCTCCCCCTTAATTATTGCATGTCTCCCCCTTTTGATAAACATTAGCCAAAGGTAACATAGCCACAACAGTATGTATTGAATAATGCAAGAAAATTCAACTAAGAGCATGCAATTGATAAGATGTGGATAGATACTGAAATTTGAAAATTTCACAAAGGGAGGATATATAAGAGGTGTATCAACATGAGAGCCGCATAAGTATAATGATAAAGCACGGAAATAACAACACTGGAAAGCTTTCACACCAGACTCTTCTCAGGTCCTTTTGGAACCATATTAAGTACCGGGTAGCCATCTTCAGGTAACCAGTTTAAGGAATACTTTTCACTAGATAGCTTTCACTCCGAGCTGTTCTAGGGTCTTTTTGAACCGTAGCAGACACCGGGTAGCCCTCTTCTAAGTAAGTATGTCAGAAATGTTTATGGAGCGCTTTACACTAGACAGCTTTCACTCCGAGTTGTTTTAGGGTTCTTTTGAACCGTAGCGGACACTGGGTAAGCCCTCTTCTAGGTAATCAAGAAAAGTATCAACTGGTAAGAATGTGTTTGAGAGGATGGAGCAATCATATAATTCATACAAACTTCAAGTGTAATATATGTAGCAGGAGTAGAAAATCAAGAACTTAGGGCTATTTTGATGAGCAAGAAGTTGAGTGGGAAACGAGCAACAAGCTTTTTGAATCAGTTCAAGAGAACTATCCACAAGCTATCAATAAAATGCTCTAGATGAACTACTTGCAAAAATCAACTACTACTGAAAACTAAATATCACCAGTGAACTAACCCTCAATAGAACATGGACTAATCTGTAGAATCAACTGACTGTGCAAAACCTGAGGAAGTGGCAATTGATTGTTTGGATTTGGTCCATCGAAAATAACTTTAACAACTCCTCGCAGCTTGAGAGTCTTAGTTGTAACACCCCCAAATTTTAAAGACATGAATAAAACAAAATAAAAGATTTTCTTACTAAAAGACTGAATATAAATGCGGAAGCGAAACCAAAACTTAAACAAAGGGGTGCTATGCCACGCTTGGGTCACAACTAAGCCCAAACGCAAAGGCTTCCAAGGTTTCTATTTACAACGTCCATTACAATATTCCTTTATTTAAATCACAACTAACTACAAGACAATTCAGGTCCAATCTACACAGACTATGACATGAACATTTCTCGGGGCTTACAAGTTCTACGTCACGCTCTCAACTAGCGACAAGTCCAGATCCTGAAAACATTCAAGGTTTGGAAAACAAGAGATAAAAGGATTAGCACAGAAATGCTAAGTAAGCTCTACCCCGCCCGTAAAATAAATACATATATATACTTGAAAATAGTCTATACTTTGTAATGTATATGTTTTGGAACCGTTCAGTAAAAGAGTTTGACTCATACCAAAGATACATAGTAAAGATACTTCCCAAAATAGTTTTCCATACATTACTTAAGTATTTAAAGATAACACACACACTACTCAAAGTACCAATAGGTTGATATAAGTAATAGTACTTATTATAATACCTCTCGATCACCACTCATTTCAAAACATAACCTTCCCAAAGATCATTTGTAAGATGTACATATAATATAAGCACGGAGGAATTCAATTCCAGCTTTACTCAAGAATATCATAATATAGATAGGGAGGAATTCATAATCATAAAACATAGCTCATCATATAAGCATTTCCAGTATAGATATCTCAAAGTCATTCTCAAATATCAATGGGTATTCAACTCTCATTCTCAAGTATCAATATAGCATAATAATACATAAGTGGAGGTATCCAACAATTCTTAATTCATAGTAAATCATCAAGTAAAACATAAGTATGGAGGTACTCAAATCACCAATAGGAGGATAGGAACAGAGCTTGCCTCCACTACCGAACCTTCACACCCATACAATGTAAATGGAAACAGGAACTAGAAACCTAAGTGCGCACACCACGGGGATTCCAAGCCCCAAAGGTAGTTACTAGCCCTAGTAACCCAGGATTTTTGCTACCAGGTAACCCACCCAATCAATAACCAGTAGGACCGCAGCCCTAGGTTCTCATATCAATAGCAAATAGAACCGCAGCCTAAGTGCTCACAATAATCTGACTCAGCTCAATCTCCTCTAATAAACTAAATAATAAAATAGATAACCTCCATATAGATTATAAAATATAGTATATTATCCAAAAATAGGTATATTACTATATAATTCCTCCAAGATAGTAATATTCTTCCAAAATAGTTTTCATAGATATTTTCCATTGCCCCGTAGGCTATTCAAATACACTTCCCAAAACAGAGTATATATATATAATATACATTTCCAAATAGGATTTACATCAAACATAGGATTTATCCTCCAATCATAATATAGCTTATACCATTCAAAATAATTATGGTTTACACTTCCCAAAATAGTATAGTTGCATACTCTCATAATTCACCATAACATCATCAATAAATACATGTACCTATTCGTAGTTTATATCATAAGGTAACCCAAATATATATATATATATATATATATATATATATATATATATATATATATATATATATATAATATATATATATTTATTTATCACACTTTTAAACCCAAACACATTTTCAAAATAGTTTAAGGACACTCAATTAGAAAATAGCACATTTGATAGGAAAGGTAGTTTTGTCGGACATAGAACTTACCTTAAGTTAAGCCCAAAAGCAAGCATCCAATCTAAGGCTCACTCTTAAGCTAGCCACTTCAACGGGGAACCTGTGAATCCATCCAATCTTTATTCAATACCGATACTATTATTATTACTAGTAAATTACCCGTGCGATGCACGGATTAATTGTTTTTATTATATATTTAAATAATAAAATTAAAGGTAAATTTTAAATAATTATAAGATCAATGCAAAACTATCAATAATATATGACTCATTTTATTATATTTTTTTAGAAAAATTGATACGTAATATGATGTATGAAATTATATTATTATTAAAATATAAGAAAAAGAGATATAATTACAAAAAGCATTAATATGATTTTTGATAATAAAGATAATTTTATTACCCTTAAGTAGTCTGTGATTACTTTCAATTGCTTAATTTATTATTCCCCATTATTAGCTTAATTAAATTATTTCTTATTTTATTATTTTACTTAATTCCTTAATTCCATTATTAGTTAAATTATAATTAATTCCCTAATTAGTATAATAATAAAAAAAAAAAAGAGGAAACGACTAACTAATAATAATATTATAGAACACAAAATTTATTTATTAGTTTTCCTTTACAATGATTTTTACCTTTTTCTTATATTAATTAATTAAAAACGTTTTTAATTGTAAAAACAATTTGATTACTATGTCATATTTGTATTAAATTTTTATACTATTAATTATCGTTATAATGATAATTTTAAAAATATTTTATTTATTATAAATATTAATGTTTTGAAAGATTTGCATATATTCATTAACGAAAAAATTATTTTTGATTATAAAGATACTTTTATTACCATTTAAATACTTTGTAATTACTTTCAATTCTTAATTTATTATTCTTCTTTATTAACTTAATTACAATTATTTCCTTATTGGACTTAATTCATTAATTTCATTATTAGCTTAATTTTAATTAATTCCTTAATTTTTTATTATTATTATTATTATAAAGGAAGAAAACCACTATCTAATAATAATATATAGCAGTTTTTCAAAATATAATAATAATAATATATAGTACACTAAATTTATAAATGTATTTAATCAAATCCACTACGCACATACAAAACACTTATGTTATGGAAAAGAGTGCATAATGATTACTAATGAAGATTATATAATGGAATTAGGATGAAATTAGGGAAAGAAATGTGTATGATGTTTATTTATATATAACTATTTCATATGAACTATGTAACTGCAATTTCATAATTACATATATAGGTATATAGGATAATACTATATTTATATTATTATATATACATATATATCGTACATCATATGTAGTTATTAGGAAATCATAACTGAGGACATAAATTTGTCCGTTATATATTATTATGTGCACTAATGATATTATTATAACAGTTATAACTTAAATAAAAAATATATATAGAGAATACCACAAAATTGCCTTAATAATTAAACAAATAATGAGAATGATAATTTATTTTGTATTAATATATTACCATAATAATTATAATGCAATTATACTAATATATTAGCAATTAATTCTTTAATTACCAAAATAATTATTAAATAATTATACTATATCTGTGTAATTATAGTATTATATTATTATAATTATGTATAATATATATATATATATATGTATTATATATATATATATATATATATATATATATATATATAATATATATAAATCGTACTAATAATATTACCATAATAATTATTCGACAATTATATTATATCTCTTCAATTGTACTATTACACTTTTAAGTATAAAAGTATATATATATGATATTACCATAATAATTAAACCGAAGAATGAGAATGATGATTCATTTTGTGCTAATAATATTATCATAATAATTACTAAAAAATAATATACTAATATATGTACAATTAATTCCTTAATTACCATAATACTTATTAGGTAATAATTATGCTAATATTGATGCAATTAATTAATTTCTTAATTACCATAATACTTATTAGGTAATAATAATGCTAGAGTGGGAGCCTATTGTTATGTTTTTTAAATAGGATTTCCTCCGCTTAATGGATAACCATTTGCTACAATGGAGAATTTATTCTCATCTTCAATTGAGGTAATTGGATTTGCACCAATGGAAACTATAAACTTTATACGCAATAGAGGATATGATAGAGTTTAATAATGAGTGGAGTTCTTCTTCCATTCTATCACATTCCCTCAGATACTGACCATTTATACGGGAAAAGTTCTTTTTTTTTTCTCATTAATTATCATAGCAATTAATAGGTAATTATAATAATATATTTTGTACAATTATACTATAACAAAAAAAAAATGCATATAGGGATTGATTTAAAATTATAATAAAATGTTTATAGGTATTATTCGCAGTCTTCATCGTACATGGACGGAACAAATGATCCATTGGACAACAACATGCATCACCAGACAATTTGCTAGAAGCCTCCTCCTCCCTAGACGCACAATACTCTTATTATCCCGATGATCTTGATCTTGATTACTGACAATGCAAAAAGTAAGGGGGTGGTTAGCTCACTCAGGCGGAATTAGCTGCAAAATGGTTGAAGATTGTCTCAAGTGTAGACTGACTGACACTGTATTCTGAAATGCCAACTGCTCTTGTAATAAATCAATAATTTGCAGCACAATGAACATGATATATATATATATATATATATATATATATATATATATATATATATATATAAGGATTATAGGATTGATCCAGTGAGATCACCTCATTTAGACGAGATTGTGAGATTAAATCGTGGTCATCAATTGATTTTTTTTAATGGTTAAGATTGAATGTGCGTTTTTAGATCAGTTTATGTAATTATGGTATAGGAAGGGGCTGTTCAGTCTTTTTGCAATCTGGCTAATTTATTACCATTTTTAAATTAGGTATTATTTTTGAAGTTGTTTCCTTACGTGATTTGTTTACACAGCCGTTCTAAGCAATTGTTTTTTACTTTCATTTTATTCCTCTCCGCGAAATCCAATAGCCTCCGTCATTTTCCTTTCTGCGAAACCATTTGTCTTCGGTCATTGCATATCCAACAATCTCCTTCCCGGTGAGTGGGTGGTGTGTTACGGCATGGCGGGGCGGGATTACTCCTAGTATTTAGTACAAAGGGCCACTTGTTACTTCGTTACTCCTAGTAAAATTGATTGGTGAACACAAGTTGTTTAACTTTCTCCAAATACAAGACTTGGTATATGAACTTCTGTTGTTGTCTTAGTTATCTTGAGCTTGATCGATCTTTTACTTTAGCTCTCTCACTTCATTGCATCTTGATAACTTGTAAGATTTTTGCAATTAACACTTCTTAAAAATTGCCATCACTCATTCAAATTTGAATTGAGGTATTTATAGATAGCTTTGAAATTTGTCTATTGGGAGGAAACAAATTTCAAGCGTCTCTTATGTTGAAAAATTGCACTAAAAATGCATTTTAAGTGGCCATTTTGTGGTATAAAATATATGTAGGGTCCACATTCGATTTGGTCGGGTCAAAGTGGATTCGGGTTCTTCGTAGTTAGATGAAGAGATCGATTTTGTAATACCCGATTATTTTACTATATATGCATAATTATATGAATTTATTATTATATATTATGTGACCCAAAATTATTTTGGGTGTATTTTTATTAATATTATTTTTAAAGATATTATAGTTTCCTAATTCATATTATCTTATGAATATTATATTGAGTAATATTTTCCCAGTCTGAGTAATCCTAATAATATCATATGTAGTATGTACGTATGCCCCATCATATATTATTATAATTAAAATTTCTAATCCTAATTATTTTCCCTCTACATATATATATTATTTTATCTGAGATAACCCTAATTCCATATATTTCTTTCTTCTCTGTGTCGCCATTCCCTCTTCCACAAACAAATAAAACCCTAAGGGCATGTTTGGTTCGCAGGAAGTAGACTTCCAAGGAAAAGATTTTCCTTCAAATCAAGGAAAATGGTCAGTTCCTGTGTTTGGTTCAGTGGAACTTGTATTCCAGTGAAAATGAGTTCCTCAAGAATGAGGAAAAGAAAATCTGAGCTATACCCTCGATTTTGTTTTCATGTCTGTTGGGAACATTATTGACCTAGGAAGACTATTTTTCCCTTCCATTTTCTTATTCCTCCTCCCGTTTTCTTCCGCCCTGCAAACTGCAAAGATAGCACAACAACAAACGCCAGTCGCCGCCTCCGGTCGCTGCCGTTGCCTCTGCCTCCGCCTAGCCGTACCCACCTCGCCAGTCGCCGCCTCAGCTCTGCGCCTCCGCATCCGCATCGACGTGCCTTCGCCTCCGCATTGCCGCCTCGCTAGTCGCCGCTGCCTCTCTTACCTGCTGACTGCTTCGACAATGATGAAAAATGAAGACGACCAATGAGTGAAAAATGAAGAATTAAATTGATTTGTTTACTTGGAAATTTCGGCGTTTATACAATTAGGTTTCTTCATTATTGGGCCCAAATTGAAATAAGAATAAAATGGGTTGTGGACTTGTGGTTCACTGGTTTAGGTTAATAATAATAATAATAATAATAATAATAATAATAATAGTGGGGCATTTAGGTCTTTATACACATTATTCCTTACCATTTTAAATTCAACCAAACAACATAATTTATTTTCCCAGCAACTTCTTTCCACCAACCAAACAACAGAATTTATTTTCCTGGTAACTACTTTTCTACGGAATTTCACTTCCACTTCCCTTCAAATATTTCCGCGAACCAAACGAGCCCTAATTTTCTCCCTATTCATCATCAATCTCCTATTCATCATCAATTAGTCTCAAACTAGCAGACAAGGATCATCAAGAATTTCTAGTGGGTGCAGTAGAGTTTTGGCTCTAGAGTAAGAATCACCAAATTATTGCTTTTTCTTAATAAAAGTATTATTATTTATTCCTACGTGTTTATTTTGAATTGTATATGAATATATTTTGTGTGGTATATAGATTATGGTGATTTTATGGTAATTAGAAGGAAGGATTAAATTCATTGTAGCCACTGTACTGTTTGAGAAAATTCTGACTGCGCTGTTTGAAAATAAAATTCGTGAAAAATACTTTTAAACTCCGATTGTGCTGAAATTTTTTGTAGAGAACCTAGACTTATGATATTTGATGTATATAAAATTATTTTGTTAGAGATATGCTTCATTATTTCTAGAAAAATTTCGTAAAGTTGTGGCAGTGTGTTGTCAGTTAAATTTCTGTGCAGCACAGTGTTGGGAAATTTTCAAAAAAATACTTCTAGACCTTGGATTGACCTGAAAATTTTTGTGTATAATCTAGACTTGATTTACTTATTATCTGGAAAATTTTGTGTTAAAATATGCTACCGATTTTCCTCGAAAATTCTACAATCCATGGAATAATTTCTGAAAATTTCTGTCAGTTTCAGTTTCTTGTGTCTTGTTGATTATTTGAGCCATAAGTTGTTTATTTGAGATTTTGTGCATATGTGTTGGTTACATAGGTTGGAATATTATGTTGATGGGAGGCATGTGAATATTTTTGGGGAAATGCATACATTTGTATATGAAATTCAAGTGAATGTTATTAGTAGTCTATGTTTTAGTTGGCTACAAAACTTGTGATTGAATTTTGAAAATCTATCATCTTGGAGTGACATATGAGAAATATTGTTATCTTTATTTTTATAAAGATGGAGGATAAAAGGTTTGGTTGG
Source organism: Ipomoea trifida (assembly GCA_003576665.1). Taxonomy (NCBI): domain Eukaryota; kingdom Viridiplantae; phylum Streptophyta; class Magnoliopsida; order Solanales; family Convolvulaceae; genus Ipomoea; species Ipomoea trifida. The sequence continues at coordinate 9,900,993 of CP025646.1, forward strand.
GTTGTGATGCCTTAATGAATTATAGATGTGTAGTATCCTGCTATGAGATTCTGGATACTTGGGTTAAGACCGAGTTGGTTGTATAATGAGCAGTAGAAACGTATCATGTCTCCATATGACTTTTGATTTTGTTATTTTGAGGAGTGGTTAGCGATGTCTACCACTAGGGTATTTACCCTATCGAGTAGTAGTCATTAGAAACGTATCATGACTACTAGGACTAGTTATCACCCAATGGACTTGGAAACCCATTGGGGGTGCGCACACTTAAGGTATTAGTTGTGTTTCACTTAAATAGGATTTTTGTGTAGTGTTCAATAGACTGATTACTGTTCACTAGGGCTTATTAATTAAGACCCTACCCATTATTTGAGATTGAATGGGATTTTGTGTAGTGTTCAATAGAGAGATTATTGTTCACTAGGGCTTGATGAAACAAGACCCTGCCCATTGTATTGAGATTGGTGTTCCTCCATGTATATGTACATGTATATATATAACATTGATTTTGGAGGATATATTACTTTTGAAATGTTCCTAAAATTTCTATTATGAGAAATACTGATTTGGAAATTATGAATTATGAGTATTTTTGAGTAATTTGGGTTTTGGAAGTCTTGAGTATTTTTGGAGAACTGCGAGTACTTAGAATATTGTGAGTGTTGCTTATTTGCATCTATATGTTCCAATAGTTTTAATGTAAACATTTATATATTATTATCTACAAGTTGTGCTCCTATGTGTTATGTGTGAGTAGTTATTTTAGGAGGTGAATTAAATCTTACTTAGCTTTGCGCTAACTTTGGATACTCTTTGAGTATATTTCAGGTGCATCTACATGAGCATGGATTATGAGATCGATTCGCCACTTCCTATATAGTTGGTTAAAATTTCATTTTTATAGAAAATCTAGAAGTTGTTTTTAGACGAGTGTATTTGATTGGTTGTATTCATATTAGCCTGCAGATATCTTTGTAAGTTGTAAACCTTAGCCTTAGTGTTTGGGTATAGAGAAATACCTGAACGTGGCGATAACACCCATTTCCATTTTTGTTAGTTAATGCTTCTGTAATGATAATATTGAATTTTAAATTGAGAAAAAAAAATTTAAGGAAAATTTAGTCTTGGAAATTGGGTGTTACAGATATATTGTACGCTCAAATGGATAATGGGTGAATGAGAAATTGATTCTCAAAGTAGACCCATTTGAAATGGAATTTGGGTGAAGAAGAAAGCTTATGTAGCTTTTGTCCACATTGGTTGGGAATGAACATTTGTCCCACTATATATACAAGAGTCTTTTTTATGACTAAGTAACTTGTATAGTATAGTGGCTCTCTCTCGCGCGCAGGGGGTGCAAATCAAATCCCAAACTGAGACTGAAAAGGCTTGACTCTAGCCTTGCGGGCTGAGTTATGCCATATTTTCAAACGAGTTTTCATCTCAGAACCACATGAGATCAGAAATGATCTCTCGTTCGAGACATCAAACGAACTGACCTCTCGAGAGGTAGTTCGATGTCTCGCGGACGGAGTCGACCTCTCGCGTGCGAGTGCGATATCGCGCAGCCCGGGTTGGCGCCGCGCGTCCGATGTCTCGCGGACCTCTGCGACATCTCGCGGCTGATACGATGTCTCGCAGCTTTGCACTGCTTGATGTCTCGAACCAGTGCTGATGTCTCAAAGGTACGCAGACTGGAACGATGTCTCGTACCGCGACTCCGGTGACCTCTCGAACTGCGACCTGCACCTACTGGATCCAGTGAAAGAAATGACTCTTGGCATTACGGAATTAAATCTATTAATTCCAATCATTACGGAATTAAATCTATTAATTCCAATCATCATTTCAGAGTTAATTCTTGTTAGTGGATTAGTTAGTGGTGTTAATATTTCGCTAGTGGAGGAAGGTTACACATGGGAAATTAAATGTCAGATTTAATGCAATGATCCCATCCTCTACTATATAATTCGTTGGTGAGCAGCAGATTTGTAATAAGAACACGAACAAGCATCACAGAACACACGAAACACTTTCTCTCCTCAAAACTCTGCTCATCTATTCCTTCAAGCCATCTACGTTTCATCCCACGTTTTAGTTCGTCGGGCTCCAAGTTTGTGTGCTCAAACGCAGGAGTCGTAGTACGTTTTATCCTGGAAACCTAGGCCGCAACGCTCCAGCACCCCGTGAGGCGGTAAATAAGGTTTTAAGGACAGTGACAACACGACTCGTGCTTCCAACCACCCCGAAGTTCATACAGTTCAACCCACTCATCATCCAGGTTTATTCAACCTCGTGTGGTTTTATTTCTTGGATGTAATCAATCCTTCGTGGATTACTTCTATTATTATTATTTTTTAGTTGTATTTTTCCATTTTCTTTGTGATTTTCTCGAATCAGAATCCTACATATTAACCATTGTCCAATGACCAGTGAGTAAAGTGTAGTAAGTTGCTTTTGTCAAATTTCCAGTCGTTGAAGTGTAATTATGTGTTTGCTTTTTAACTTTTTGATTGCACAAAATGCCTTGACCTCTTTGGGAAATCTTCCTTAGAATATGTACATAGGACACCTTTTGCCTTGGTAACATTCTCCTTGCAACTTAGCATTTTTAGGTTGTTTACTGTTCGCTCAGAGAATGTTTAAATAGTAGGCTACAAGACTACAAGAGGTCACCTTTTACTCCTCGAAGGTTGACCATTCGTAACACACCTTAGCAACCTTTTGGATTTGACTTTCCTTAGTCAATCCTTACACTTTGGAAATTAACATCTCGCTTTAAGTTAACTTTTCGTGTCCCCTTACTATCTAGCTGAGGTTTACCTTTCAAATCTTCGGTCAATGAACCTTCCAGTCTTGAACTCTTTGACTGTTCATCTTCAAGTCTTCAACTTCGCGCGCTTGACTCTTTGACTCTTTGTAGCTTGACTCCTCGAAGATTATTGCATAGACTTAGTCCAGTTTAACTTCATGTAGGTCTACTTCTAGAATTTCTTTTACTTCCTAGATGAATTACTTCCCGACAGGTAAGATTTATTCTTAAAGTTACCTGTCGAAGATTGAAAAACTGCCTTAAGGTTACTTTTCAAATTGGTTTACTTTCTGGTTGGTAAATTTCATTCTTTAATTGACCCTTTGGACTCCTATTCCTAAGAAAAATTTTGGAACTAAAAATCCTAACACTTTTGGTATCACCGAAATTTAAATTAGAATGTTACTAACAATTTCTCACTTTTTTTAATGCCAAAACCCTATACTCTTTAATTATGTGGTTGTCTTATTTAACTTGAATTGTCTTTATTTCAATTTAGCCATAATTGAGTTTGACAATTTTTTTCTAAGGAAGACGGTAAATCTTAATAAGAAACACAACAAAAAATTGAAGATTTTAATTAGTAAAAAATACATTACAAGTAGTACAATTGAGCTTCAGAATTTTAAAGAAAGTAAGTAAACATCACATTACTTGAATAACATGTCTTTCTTCTTTCTTCTTCCTTTCTTCAGCTTCTTTCCTTAAGTGCTCATTCATCCTATCAAGGATGAGATTGATGTTCTTTCTAGATCCATACACATCTCTAGAGCTAAAGCAAAAAAAGATCGATCAAGCTCAAGACAACTACGACAACAACAAGAAGTTCATATGCCAAGTCTTGTATTTGGAGAAAGTTAAACAACTTGTGTTCAAACCAATTAATTTCTACTAGGAGTAGTAGAAAGAGGCGAAGTAACAAGTGGCCCTCTCACTGTCTTTTACTTATCACACTAATCTAACCAAACCTAAACTTTTAACAAGATCAAACTACATGCAATTCAATTTTAAAAGTGGTTAAAAATATTTTCGCTGTGCACTTTGAAAAAAGTTTTCAAAACCATTCAAGTCTATTCACCCCTCCACCTCTAGACTTGTTTATAAAATCGGGATGTGAAGGCTCGGAAGACTGTTGTCTTCAGGGGAAGTGATTACCTCAGATATACTTGAGTGGACAGTTCAGAAGACCTTGAAAAATTGTGAAGATTATGCTCGAAAGACTTATAGTTGTACTCTTTTTCCCTTAGCTAAGTTTTTTTCCCACTACGTTTTCTTAGGCTAAGGTTTTTAATAGGGCAACCGATGCAACACATATTTGCATACTACATGTGCTCTTTTCTCGATTAGGTTTTTTTCACTGGTTTTCTTAGCAAGGAGGAGTGTTATATATATATTATCCATTATTTATGTTGAAGGTGATGAAGAATATTTATGTCGGTTCTTCCGACTTTAATACGATCCAGCAAACAATTGCTTTGTTTTTTCCAATATAAATTATTATACGTCGGTAATTTGTTTGGTAAATATTTACCGACATAGTCAATATGTCACCAACAAAACTAATATTTGCAAGCGATGTACAATATTTTGGTAAATACATTTTTTTACAAAAAAAAAAAAATAAAATTAAGTAGCGAGAATATATTATATTATTCAATATTCTTGGGAACCTGGGAAAAAAACATACTACATCTTCGACTCGACTTCCGACACTAAGTAGGAAAGTATAGAATCCAATTTTTCTTCAGATTCTACCTCCTAAAATTTCTTTCTTTCCAAGTGAAATCCAATTTCTCTTCATTCTACCCATCTTCAACACATTCACAATTTGGGCTAAACTTCCGTTGTTCTTGTCTTCCTTTCCAATTGACTTCACTGGCAGACAAGGAGTCAAGGTAAAGGTTTTCTGTTATGGTTTTCTTTGATTTTTTTTTTGTTCTGGTTTTCTTTGCTTTCCTCTGTTTAGATTTGTTTGGCATATAAAACTTCATGTTTTTCTGTCTGGTTTTCTTTGCTTTCCTCTATTTAGATTTGTTTGGCATATAAAACATTCATGCTTAGCTAGGATGAGTAAAATATGTATTTTAATTTGTTAAACTATGTTTCTTTTTTATTTCTCGTATGAGTTCTGTTCATAGCTACTTTCTCAACCCTGAAGCATAAAGAGTCAACAAATGTTCACTGAGGCTCGAACCCACTCCCCTCCATGTGGGAGTATAAAACCGGGTGCCACTAGTACATGTTAGATATTGCTACTTATCTACACATAAAAGCAAAATTATTTCTTACCGGCCCATTTCCAAGAGTAATCAGCGGTTGTGGTTTGCTGTGGTTTTGTCAAGACCATTAATTCTTTGTAGAGAGTGTTGCATGGGGTTTCAAAAGTGAATGATCTATAACCCACAAAGACCTGTAGTTAGAATGTCTAGGCTTCTAACTAGCAAATTAAAATTGATCGACTCAAAGCCTTAATAATGTGCTATCGATTAAGGGAAATGGTAGGGCTATCATTTGATATACACTTCTTTTCTTGTTATAGGCCTAGAAAGAGTGTTGTAAGATGTGAACAACATATTGAATATTTGTTTTGCAGATTAGAGACATTATGTAAATTGTTGATAGATAGACTTTTGTGTCTCTTCTTTTTTTTTTTTTTCTCAAACCAAATACTCATGGAAGAGATACAAATTTCTTAACTCACATAATCCAAATAATTAGGATAGAAATATATCAAATTCAAAATAAGTAAAATCTTGTAGAAGAAGTTCTTCAACAAGCTTTGCCCATAGTATGAATACTAGAGCCAAACCACCCAAAGTTTTGGAGTTGAGTGAATATCTCTTCTAGTTCTTTTGTCCAATATCCTTGAGGGCATATATCTGCTCCTCACACCCATGGTAGAGATCACATACACAACAAGGTCCTGCACTCATCAAATCCTTTGTTGATATGTATAAACAAAGCTTCATTAGTTGGAAGCCCGAGGTCATCCTTACTGTTACCATACTCAATGAGCAGACTCACAAATTCATCCTCTGAGACATCAATATATTAGCTGGTAATCTACACGAGAAACATGAAGAACATCACTGTTGTGAGGAAAATGAACAATATCTCCAAGCTTCTTAACAAACTACTACTCATGTTTACAATTGAGCTCCTGTTTTATTTAATTTGTTTATTTATTATTCACTTTAATTTGTTATCATAGTTTGGAAAGTGATAAAATATAATTGGGTTGATTTTGCCTCACTTAGCTTCTTATTATTAGTACTTGGTACAACAATTAGTGAGAGAGTTTATTTTGCTATATAAAATTGCAATTACTAGCTTATACTTTTATTTATTTTTTCTTGCTATATGTATTAAAAACATAATATTCAATATGTTGTAGATGCCACGTAGCCTAAAAAGCAAGGCAATTATGGATCAAGCTCCCATAATCGTGGTAGTCACAAGGAGGAGTGTAAGCAAAATATAAACACATATACATTTATACATGTTGTATATGTAACAAATATAACTGAAATATGTAATGCAGATATTTACCAAAATATTAAGCAATAAAGAAAGCGCCAAAATAAGTACAAGCTGAATTTGATAACGCAGTTGGAGAACACTTCCTAATCTGCGGGGTCATGCCCAAAACTTTTTCACTAAAGCTCAACCGCTGGTATTTACAATTACAAGGTTCAACGAATTACAAAACTAGGTCTACCACCTATTTAAACATTAACCTTATAAAAACTCTATGAAAAAGTTACACGTACGGTTTGAACTAATTCTACCAATTAAACAAACTATAACCAACCTGGATTTTAACACAGCTTGTACTGATATAACTTGGAGCTGATTTCTCCGGATAGTACACCAATCTTTCCCTGTATTGAAGTTTCTTCGCAGCACCTTTCTGACTATATATATATAATTGAAACTCAAAACTACATCTTCTTCATTGTAGAAATGGCTATTTATAATGTTGTGTGATTTCATATTTGTTTGAGTCACGTACTACGATCACACATGCTGCTGCCACGATTCCAATTCAACATTTGCATTCCTCATTTTTCGTTGCGCCATGATCACACTTCAACATTTAATTTCCTTTTATTTCTTTCTTTGCGCCACATGTCACATATGCATGCACCACTATCTTGCATAATCCTATTTCATGATTTTTTAGCCATGCATTTCACTACCTCAATTTGTGCCACATTCCACACACAAATTTCCACGTACACATGATGCATGCATCCATTATTTCTTTTCCTTTACTCTACACATTATGCATTGCATTTTCAATTTAATTTACGTCCATGCATGCATTACATTTTGCTCCACACCCACATTTGTTTTTGTTTGATATATATGCCAATTCTATGTCCATTACTAACAATCAAACAAACAAATAGCAGTTCTCCCCTCAACTCATACGCACTCTCCCCTCAATTCATAGCCGAGTGTACATCAAGTTCTCCCCCTTAATTCATACACACTCTCCCCTTAATTATTGCATGTCTCCCCCTTTTGATAAACATTAGCCAAAGGTAACATAGCCACAACAGTATGTATTGAATAATGCAAGAAAATTCAACTAAGAGCATGCAATTGATAAGATGTGGATAGATACTGAAATTTGAAAATTTCACAAAGGGAGGATATATAAGAGGTGTATCAACATGAGAGCCGCATAAGTATAATGATAAAGCACGGAAATAACAACACTGGAAAGCTTTCACACCAGACTCTTCTCAGGTCCTTTTGGAACCATATTAAGTACCGGGTAGCCATCTTCAGGTAACCAGTTTAAGGAATACTTTTCACTAGATAGCTTTCACTCCGAGCTGTTCTAGGGTCTTTTTGAACCGTAGCAGACACCGGGTAGCCCTCTTCTAAGTAAGTATGTCAGAAATGTTTATGGAGCGCTTTACACTAGACAGCTTTCACTCCGAGTTGTTTTAGGGTTCTTTTGAACCGTAGCGGACACTGGGTAAGCCCTCTTCTAGGTAATCAAGAAAAGTATCAACTGGTAAGAATGTGTTTGAGAGGATGGAGCAATCATATAATTCATACAAACTTCAAGTGTAATATATGTAGCAGGAGTAGAAAATCAAGAACTTAGGCTATTTTGATGAGCAAGAAGTTGAGTGGGAAACGAGCAACAAGCTTTTTGAATCAGTTCAAGAGAACTATCCACAAGCTATCAATAAAATGCTCTAGATGAACTACTTGCAAAAATCAACATACTACTGAAAACTAAATATCACCAGTGAACTAACCCTCAATAGAACATGGACTAATCTGTAGAATCAACTGACTGTGCAAAACCTGAGGAAGTGGCAATTGATTGTTTGGATTTGGTCCATCGAAAATAACTTTAACAACTCCTCGCAGCTTGAGAGTCTTAGTTGTAACACCCCCAAATTTTAAAGCCATGAATAAAACAAAATAAAAGATTTTCTTACTAAAAGACTGAATATAAATGCGGAAGCGAAACCAAAACTTAAACAAAGGGGTGCTATGCCACGCTTGGGTCACAACTAAGCCCAAACGCAAAGGCTTCCAAGGTTTCTATTTACAACGTCCATTACAATATTCCTTTATTTAAATCACAACTAACTACAAGACAATTCAGGTCCAATCTACACAGACTATGACATGAACATTTCTCGGGGCTTACAAGTTCTACGTCACGCTCTCAACTAGCGACAAGTCCAGATCCTGAAAACATTCAAGGTTTGGAAAACAAGAGATAAAAGGATTAGCACAGAAATGCTAAGTAAGCTCTACCCCGCCCCGTAAAATAAATACATATATATACTTGAAAATATACTATACTTTGTAATTGAATATGTTTTGGAACCGTTCAGTAAAAGAGTTTGACTCATACCAAAGATACATAGTAAAGATACTTCCCAAAATAGTTTCCATACATTACTTAAGTATTTAAAGATAACACACACACTACTCAAAGTACCAATAGGTTGATATAAGTAATAGTACTTATTATAATACCTCTCGATCACCACTCATTTCAAAACATAACCTTCCCAAAGATCATTTGTAAGATGTACATATAATATAAGCACGGAGGAATTCAATTCCAGCTTTACTCAAGAATATCATAATATAGATAGGGAGGAATTCATAATCATAAAACATAGCTCATCATATAAGCATTTCCAGTATAGATATTCTCAAAGTCATTCTCAAATATCAATGGGTGTCAACTCTCATTCTCAAGTATCAATAGCATAATAATACATAAGTGGAGGTATCCAACAATTCTTAATTCATAGTAAATCATCAAGTAAAACATAAGTATGGAGGTACTCAAATCACCAATAGGAGGATAGGAACAGTGCTTGCCTCCACTACCGAACCTTCACACCCATACAATGTAAATGGAAACAGGAACTAGAAACCTAAGTGCGCACACCACGGGGATTCCAAGCCCCAAAGGTAGTTACTAGCCCTAGTAACCCAGGATTTTTGCTACCAGGTAACCCACCCAATCAATAACCAGTAGGACCGCAGCCCTAGGTTCTCATATCAATAGCAAATAGAACCGCAGCCCTAAGTGCTCACAATAATCTGGCCGAGCTCAACTCCTGCTTAACTAACCTAAATAATAAATATGATAACCTCCATATAGATTATAAAATATAGTATATTATCCAAAAATAGGTATATTACTATATAATTCCTCCAAGATAGTAATATTCTTCCAAAATAGTTTTCATAGATATTTTCCATTGCCCGTAGGCTATTCAAATACACTTCCCAAAACAAGATGTATATATATAATATATACATTTCCAAATAGGATTTACATCAAACATAGGATTTATCCTCCAATCATAATATAGCTTATACCATTCAAAATAATTATGGTTTACACTTCCCAAAAATAGTATAGTTGCATACTCTCATAATTCACCATAACATCATCAATAAATACATGTACACCTATTCGTAGTTTATTCATAAGGTATACACCAATATATATATATATATATATATATATATATATATATATATATATATATATATATATATATATATATATATATTTATTTATCACACTTTTAAACCCAAACACATTTTCAAAATAGTTTAAGGACACTCAATTAGATAAATAGCACATTTGATAGGGAAAGGTAGTTTTGTCGGACATAGAACTTACCTTAAGTTAAGCCAAAAGCAAGCATCCAATCTAAGGCTCACTCTTAAGCTAGCCACTTCAACGGGGAACCTGTGAATCCATCCAATCTTTATTCAATACCGATACTATTATTATTACTAGTAAATTACCCGTGCGATGCACGATTAATTGTTTTTATTATATATTTAAATAATAAAATTAAAGGTAAATTTTAAATAATTATAAGATCAATGCAAAACTATCAATAATATATGACTCATTTTATTATATTTTTTTAGAAAAATTGATACGTATATGATGTATGAAATTATATTATTATTAAAAAATATAAGAAAAAGAGATATAATTACAAAAAGCATTAATATGATTTTTGATAATAAAGATAATTTTATTACCCCTTAAGTAGTCTGTGATTACTTTCAATTGCTTAATTTATTATTCCCCATTATTAGCTTAATTAAAATTATTTCTTATTTTATTATTTTACTTAATTCCTTAATTCCATTATTAGTTAAATTATAATTAATTCCCTAATTAGTATAATAATAAAAAAAAAAGGAGGAAACGACTAACTAATAATAATATTATAGAACACAAAATTTATTTATTAGTTTTCCTTTACAATGATTTTTACCTTTTTCTTATATTAATTAATTAAAAACGTTTTTTAATTGTAAAAACAATTTGATTACTATGTCATATTTTGTATTAAATATTTTTATACTATTAATTATCTTATAATGATAATTTTAAAAATATTTTATTTATTATAAATATTAATGTTTTGAAAGATTTGCATATATTCATTAACGAAAAAATTATTTTTGATTATAAAGATACTTTTTATTACCATTTAAATACTTTGTAATTACTTTCAATTCTTAATTTATTATTCTTCTTTATTAACTTAATTACAATTATTTCCTTATTGGACTTAATTCATTAATTTCATTATTAGCTTAATTTTAATTAATTCCTTAATTTTTATTATTATTATTATTATAAAGGAAGAAAACCACTATCTAATAATAATATATAGCAGTTTTTCAAAATATAATAATAATAATATTATAGTACACTAAATTTAAAATGTATTTAATCAAAATCCACTACGCACATACAAAACACTTATGTTATGGAAAAGAGTGCATAATGATTACTAATGAAGATTATATAATGGAATTAGGATGAAATTAGGAAAGAAATGTGTATGATGTTTATTTATATATAACTATTTTCATATGAACTATGTAACTGCCAATTTCATAATTACATATATAGGTATATAGGATAATACTATATTTATATTATTATATATACATATATATCGTACATCATATGTAGTTATTAGGAAATCATAACTGAGGACATAAATTTGTCCGTTTATATTAATGTGCACTAATGATATTATTATAAACAGTTATAACTTAAATAATAAATATATATAGAGAATACCACAAAATTGCCTTAATAATTAAACAAATAATGAGAATGATAATTTATTTTGTATAATAATATTACCATAATAATTATAATGCAATTATACTAATATATTAGCAATTAATTCTTTAATTACCAAAATAATTATTAAATAATTATACTATATCTGTGTAATTATAGTATTATATTATTATAACTTATGTATAATATATATATATATATATTATTATATATATATATATATATATATATATATATATATATAATATATATTATACGTACTAATAATATTACCATAATAATTATTCGACAATTATATTATATCTCTTCAATTGTACTATTACACTTTTAAGTATAAAAGTATATATATAAGATATTACCATAATAATTAAACCGAAGAATGAGAATGATGATTCATTTTGTGCTAATAATATTATCATAATAATACTAAAAAAATATATACTAATATATGTACAATTAATTCCTTAATTACCATAATACTTATTAGGTAATAATTATGCTAATATTGATGCAATTAATTAATTTCTTAATTACCATAATACTTATTAGGTAATAATAATGCTAGAGTGGGAGCCTTTGTTATGTTTTTTAAATAGGATTTCCTCCGCTTAATGGATAACCATTTGCTACAATGGAGAATTTATTCTCATCTTCAATTGAGGTAATTGGATTTGCACCAATGGAAACTATAAACTTTATACGCAATAGAGGATATGATAGAGTTTAATAATGAGTGGAGTTTTCTTCCATTCTATCACATTCCCTCAGATACTGACCATTTATACGGGAAAAGTTCTTTTTTTTTTCTCATTAATTATCATAGCAATTAATAGGTAATTATAATATATATTTTGTACAATTATACTATAACAAAAAAAAATGCATATAGGGATTGATTTAAAATTATAATAATAATGTTTATAGGTATTATTCGCAGTCTTCATCGTACATGGACGGAACAAATGATCCATTGGACAACAACATGCATCACCAGACAATTTGCTAGACCTCCTCCTCCCTAGACGCACAATACTCTTATTATCCCGATGATCTTGATCTTGATTACTGACAATGCAAAAAGTAAGGGGGTGGTTAGCTCACTCAGGCGGAATTAGCTGCAAAATGGTTGAAGATTGTCTCAAGTGTAGACTGACTGACACTGTATTCTGAAATGCCCAACTGCTCTTGTAATAAATCATAATTTGCAGCACAATGAACATGATATATATATATATATATATATATATATATATATATATATATATATATATAAAGGATATAGGATGATCCAGTGAGATCACCTCATTTAGACGAGATTGTGAGATTAAATCGTGGTCATCAATTGATTTTTTTTAATGGTTAAGATTGAATGTGCGTTTTTAGATCAGTTTATGTAATTATGGTATAGGAAGGGGCTGTTCAGTCTTTTGCAATTTGGCTAATTTATTACCATTTTTAAATTAGGTATTATTTTTGAAGTTGTTTCCTTACGTGATTTGTTTACACAGCCGTTCTAAGCAATTGTTTTTTACTTTCATTTTTTTCCTCTCCGCGAAATCCAATAGCCTCCGTCATTTTCCTTTCTGCGAAACCATTTGTCTTCGGTCATTGCATATCCAACAATCTCCTTCCCGGTGAGTGGGTGGTGTGTTACGGCATGGCGGGGCGGGGCGATGGGTGTTGTGTGTTCGGTCGGGTGCGGTGGTTTGCGAGATAGGGGCAGCGGGTTAGGGCCTTTGGGTGTTTCTGATAGTTAAACTGGTCGCTCCCCGAGGGACAAGCGTATTGTTAAGGATGACACTATCAATGATCTTTGGTGGGGAAAGTAAGTGAATAATGTTTTCTTGATTTTGTGTCAAGAAATACTTTCACGCTTAGTTCTAATGTTGCTTTAATCTCATAGTAAAATTTGGTGGAATTTATGATGTTTTGTGCCTTTTTTCTTGTAGGGGTTCACCGAATATCGAAATGGACGAGCATACTTTCTTGGTGAACAGAGAAAGGGGTGTTGATTACCTATGCTCTTTAGAAAAGGTATGAACTTTACCCAAAAAGATTCTATCTTTGAACTTTATTCTCAAATGTTAGAAACTATATATGGTTCTTCTGATTTTTTATGTAATCTTGTCTTGCTATAGTACTAGGCTGTCCTTCACCATATCAAAGTTAGGATTGTGTCTGCAGGAGCTTATCACTCCTTGTTCATGCACAACATGTAAGCAACCGTATCACTCCTTGTGTCTGCAAGAGCTTATCACTCCTTGTTCATGCACAACCGTATCAAAGTTTGGATTGTTGTTTTGTTCTTTCATAGTGGATGGTGTGTGAGAGTAGGGGTGGGTTGAAATATAGCACCTTTTGAATTAATGGATTTTGGAGAACTATCAACTCCTGAAGTCTAAATTGAAATACCTTTGTGTGAGCTTGTGAGGTTAATTGAAAGGCCATGTGAATTTGTATTCTTGAAGGCAATGATTGAATTTTTGCTTTTTATCTATTTTGGGATATAGAAGAGTAACAGCAACTGTTTAGCTTCATTTGACTATGTATTTACACAATGTGAATTTCTGAATGATGGATCCCTAAAAACGGTTCAAACTCTCATATTGCCTTATCTCCTTTTGTTTCATTTGTTTTACTGAGCCATATGTCTTTGATGTAGTCCATTTGGTTAGCTTAAATGATAGAAAATTTGAAATTTGTTTTTCATCTTTGTCATTTCCTAGCTGACCAATTCTAACATATATATACTGTCAATGATTATTTCTGTTCATCACTTTGGGTGTTTACAAATTAAAATCATTATTAGCACTCCAAAGTTATTAGTATTATTATGTCATTGAAATATGGCAAGTTTTGTGTTGTGGAAAGGGTACTTCAGAGTCACTGTGTTATTTGGGTATGTGCATTTTAGGTATTTAAGTGTGTGCGTTCAGTCTGTATGTGATTTTGATTTATTATTGTTTTTGTTATTTCATGGTTGATGGTGCGTTTTATCTTGATGCGCGTTGATTTACAGGGAACAATGTTGAAGTTGATCAAAATATGATGGTAGAGAGCCCGTTTCTTGACGATTTTGTATCTCCCCCGGTTGTCTTGCCTCCTCGTGTCCAAGCAGATCCGCCTTTGGATGATTCAAATCATGGGCTAGCAAATCTAGCTTAGTTTTATTACTTCAGTTTTCACTTCTCAAATCTTGCTTAGTTTTATTCTCTCTTTTTTTTTTTTTTGTTTTTTTTTTGGTTCTTAATGGATGCTAGACTTTTAAAATCCAAATAATACAGGCCTATTGTTGCACGGTCTAATTTATTGATTTATTTATTAACTTCGTCGTTGAATTAGCTACGTCGTATGCTAACGCACAATTGTGTCCATACGCGTGAAATGGTTCCCAAATTCTCAACTTGTGTTCGTGTTCAAAATAACGCATACATATGCCGCTAAAGCCGCTCACACGAGGTAATTACATTGCTTATTCAGTGGAAATGCACTCACTGCCAATGTGTTACGCACACACTAACATGTTAGCAATAAAAAACTACAACTACTGAATACATGTTTATTTATTAATCTCGGTTATAAACTTATCTCCCCATCTTTGTACTAGTAGTCTCAATCAGATTAACGCACACATCTAACCACCGACGTTGCACATGCACTGTAATTACACTTCTTTGATTTCATTAGCTTTGTTTATAGTATATGTTTTCTTCAGTATAACGCACAAATCTACCACCACTATTTTGCACACGGGCATTAAATTATTCATTCAGTAAAATGCACACTCCGTTTATCACACATGCACACACTTCCACTAAACACTTCCTATCGAATGTTAGTTAGTAGGGTGATAATAGTCCATTTTCTTAATTTATCTACAATCTTGGTTTCTCTTATAACAAACGTCATATGCACCCACACAATAATAAATCAAACTTTGTATCCGTTTACGTTCAGCGAAATGCACACAACTTCATTAGTGTATGCACACGTATGTAGTAGGAGTCATGTTAAAAATTATCGAGTATAATAATGGTCAAGTACTATGTACCCAACTGTCTGAGTAACTGAAAACACATTATCACACATAATTTATTTATTAAATTTAGTTTCTGTTGAAACTAACATCATATACACCCACACAATAATAAATCAAACTCTATACCTGATTACGTTCAGCGAGATGCACACAGCTTCCCTAGCCTATGCATACGCATGTAGTATGAGACATGTTAATAATTAAACGGGTAGTATAATGCAAACATATTTATGAAATTCAAAAAAGTTTTAATCAAGATGCCTATGATTTATTAAATTAGTACGGTTTATTAAATTATTAAACAAAGTTCAATCCCTATGATTTATTAAATTAAGCGTGATTGGTCTGTGCGGGGTTAAATTATCACAGCTTCCAAAAAAACAAGGGGAGGGGGGTGTTTGCACACGCTAACTCCATGAACGTCGCAACGTCTAACAAAAAAAACTACAAACACGCCTAACTCCATGACTGCTAACAATTATAAATTAAGTCTTT
>CP025646.1:9943181-9958840 GCA_003576665.1 Ipomoea trifida
GTATTTTACCATGTATTTGGAGATTTATTCATGTCTTTCATTGAGTATTTGATGCCTTAGTTTGGAGTATTGATTCATGCCTTTGGTTTCCACTTTTGATGTCCTTGGTCTATTGATCCTTTGAGTTATATCTGGGAGTTGGTTGGCGTTCATATTTGAGATGAACCCACGTCTTGGTTGGTTGAGTTGGTGTGGAGTATGGTTGTGGTGATGGACCATTGTGTTACTATGGTGACTATTGTGCTCTTATTGTGGACTATTGGTTACTATTGGTTGTGGACTATTGTGTTACTATGTGTGTTACTATTGTGCTCCTATTGTGGACTATTGGTTACTATTGGTTGTGCTACTATTGTTCATGGGTTCGCTACCCCTGTGATTTGGGTTGATTACCCCTGTGGTTACTATTGGTTACTATTGGACTTCGGTCCCTGTGAGTGGGACTCATCACCCTGTCTGACTCGTGACTATGACTTCTGACTTGTGGTGTGACTTGGTTTGATGTTGGCTCGGTTTGGTTGGGAGGTTGGTGTGGGATGTCATTCCTAGAGAAGTTAAGAACGAGGTCTTAGAAAGGCAGAAGTGATTTCTCGATGGTCGGGTATTGAATTTTCTCAAAGAAAAGAGAGGAGTTTATTTCCCAACGAAGGCGAGAAGAAGATTTAGAATGGATAGAAATGGATGCTTTAATAAAAGAGTGTGCAATCACCAAGGGAATGAGAGAGGTTCGGTTCCAAGAGTTGATAGTAATGAGGTCTAGAAAGATGGAAAGGATTCTTTGATAATAGGGTACTTATCTTACTCCGAGAGGTGAAAGAAGTTAGGTTTCGAAAGGAATTAAAAACGGGGTTTTGGGAAGGCGAAATGATTTGTCAACGGTAGGGTATTCCACTCGTCAAGGGGAGAAAGAAATTCAATCTTGAAATGGGAGAAGAATGAAATAAACCGAAAGGTTGTCTGAACGGAAGGATATACAATTTCCAAGGGAGTGAGAGGAGTTTGAATGTAAGGGACGATAGCAAGGAGATCTAATAAGATAGAAAAGATTCCTTAGCCATAGGGCATGCACTTTCTCAAGGGAAAAGAGAAATTCAGTGTCGAGCGAACATGAGGAAGAGACGAGATGTTCGATACGAGGGCATTTTAGAATTTTAAGAATCAAGGAGAATCACAAACTCACACATCAACGAGAATGGAATTTTCGGGGTGTTACAGATGTCCTATCTAGGTCTCATGTTTGATACTATTACATGGTGTTATAGGCAATGCGACTAGGTATCTATCGAGGGAGCCCACGACACCATCACCGAGTGGCATCACAAACTCACACATCGGCCTCCCAGTTCCTTAGGCGGTTGGGGCATTTTAACAAACACTTAGTCTACCACTTCTCCCCCGCTTCGTAATCCCAGACCAAGGGTGGGGATGTGGCCGCTTAGGACTCGTATAGGCCCGATCTCTCGCAACCTATACTACCCTTAACTTTACTACCTATGCTGGTCGTAAATTGAAGAAAATCAAGATAAACATCAACCCCAGAAGATTTGCCATTTATTGTCATGTAGTGGGAGTTTGATCTCCTTGAGAGTTTTGTATATTAGTGGTGTTGTAGTTATGATGTTTTGGTTTTAGGTGGAGGTGTGGATAGTGATAAAACGGAGAAGAATATCCCCGAGTGTCGCGTTCTCAAAGATGGAAAATTGGAACCGAATCAAGCATATGACATTTATGATGTTAAGAGACAAGAGTTACGAGATTTTCTCAAAGCAAAAGAAATCATGGTGAAGAGATTTGACAAAAGTAACACAAAAGTAATTAATTAAAGAAAGAAAGGAGATGGATGTCCTATTTAGGTCTCATGTTTGATACTATTACATGGTGTTATAGGCAATGCGACTAGGTATCTATCGAGGGAGCCCACGGCACCATCACCGAGTGGCATCACAAACTCACACATCGGCCTCCCAGTTCCTTAGGTGGTTGGGGCATTTTAACAAACACTTAGTCTACCACTTCTCCCCCGCTTCGTAATCCCAGACCAAGGGTGGGGATGTGGCCGCTTAGGACTCGTATAGGCCCGATCTCTCGCAACCTATACTACCCCTAACTTTACTACCTATGCTGGTCGTAAATTGAAGAAAATCAAGATAAACATCAACCCCAGAAGATTTGCCATTTATTTTCATGTAGTGGGAGTTTGATCTCCTTGAGAGTTTTGTATATTAGTGGTGTTGTAGTTATGATGTTTTGGTTTTAGGTGGAGGTGTGGATAGTGATAAAACGGAGAAGAATATCCCCGAGTGTCGCGTTCTCAAATATTGAAAATTGGAACCGAATCAAGCATATGACATTTATGATGTTAAGAGACAAGAGTTACGAGATTTTCTCAAAGCAAAAGAAATCATGGTGAAGAGGTTTGACAAAAGTAAAACAAAAGTAATTAATTAAAGAAAGAAAGGAGATGGATGTCCTTATCTAGGTCTCATGTTTGATACTATTACATGGTGTTATAGGCAATGCGACTAGGTATCTATCGAAGGAGCCCACGGCACCTTCACCGAGTGGCATCACAAACTCACACATCGGCCTCCCAGTTCCTTAGGCGGTTGGGGCATTTTAACAAACACTTAGTCTACCACTTCTCCCCCGCTTCGTAATCCCGGACCAATGGTGGGGATGTGGCCGCTTAGGACTCGTATAGGCCCGATCTCTCGCAACCTATACTACCCCTAACTTTACTACCTATGCTGGTCGTAAATTGAAGAAAATCAAGATACACATCAACCCAAGAAGATTTGTCATTTATTGTCATGTAGTGGGAGTTTGATCTCCTTGAGAGTTTTGTATATTAGTGGTGTTGTAGTTATGATGTTTTGGTTTTAGGTGGAGGTGTGGATAGTGATAAAACGGAGAAGAATATCCCCGAGTGTCGCGTTCTCAAAGATGGAAAATTGGAACCGAATCAAGCATATGACATTTATGATGTTAAGAGGCAAGAGTTACAAGATTTTCTCAAAGCAAAAGAAATCATGGTGAAGAGGTTTGACAAAAGTAAAACAAAAGTAATTAATTAAAGAAAGAAAGGAGATGGATGTCCTTATCTATGTTTCAAGTTTGATACTATTACATGGTGTTATAGGCAATGCGACTAGGTATCTATCGAGGGAGCCCACGGCACCATCACCGAGTGGCGTCACACATCGGACTCCCAGTTCCTTAGGCGGTTAGGGCATTTTAACAAACACTTAGTCTACCACTTCTCCCCCGCTTCGTAATCCCGGACCAAGGGTGGGGATGTGGCCGCTTAGGACTCGTATAGGCCCGATCCCTCGCAACCTATACTAACCCTAACTTTACTACCTATGCTGGTCGTAAATTGAAGAAAATCAAGATAAACATCAACCCCAGAAGATTTGCCATTTATTGTCATGTAGTGGGAGTTTGATCTCCTTGAGAGTTTTGTATATTAGTGGTGTTGTAGTTATGATGTTTTGGTTTTAGGTGGAGGTGTGGATAGTGATAAAACGGAGAAGAATATCCCCGAGTGTCGCGTTCTCAAAGATGGAAAATTGGAACCGAATCAAGCATATGACATTTATGATTTTAAGAGACAAGAGTTACGAGATTTTCTCAAAGCAAAAGAAATCATGGTGAAGAGATTTGACAAAAGTAACACAAAAGTAATTAATTAAAGAAAGAAAGGAGATGGATGTCCTATCTAGGTCTCATGTTTGATACTATTACATGGTGTTATAGGCAATGCGACTAGGTATCTATCGAGGGAGCCCACGGCACCATCACCGAGTGGCGTCACACATCGGACTCCCAGTTCCTTAGGCGGTTTGGGCATTTTGACAAACACTTAGTCTACCACTTCTACCCCGCGTCGTAATCCCGGACCAAGGGAGGGGATTTGACCGTTTAGGACTCGTATAGGCCCGTAATCTCACAACCTGTACTTCCACAAACATTACTACTTATCCTGGTCGTAAATTGAAAAAAATTAAGATAAACATCAACCCTAGAAGATTTGCCATTTATTGCCATGTAGTGGGAGTCTTTGGATCTCCTTGAGAGTTTTGTATATTAGTGGTGTTGTAGTTATGATGTTTTGGTTTTAGTGGGAGGTGTGGATAGTGATAAAACGGAGAAGAAGATCCCCGAGTGTCGCGTTCTCAAAGATGGAAAATTGGAACCGAATCAAGCATATGACATTTATGATGTTAATAGACAAGAGTTACGAGATTTTCTCAAAGCAGAAGAAATCATGGTGAAGAGGTTTGACAAAAGTAACACAAAAGTAATTAATAAAAGAAAGAAAGGAGATGGATGTCCTATCTAGGTCTCATGTTTAATACTATTACATGGTGTTACAGGCAATGCGACTAGGTATCTATCGAGGGAGCCCACGGCACCATCACCGAGTGGCATCACAAACTCACACATCGGCCTCCCAGTTCCTTAGGCGGTTGGGGCATTTTAACAAACACTTAGTCTACCACTTCTCCCCCGCTTCGTAATCCCAGACCAAGGGTGGGGATGTGGCCGCTTAGGACTCGTATAGGCCCGATCTCTCGCAACCTATACTACCCCTAACTTTACTACCTATGCTGGTCGTAAATTGAAGAAAATCAAGATAAACATCAACCCCATAAGATTTTCAATTTATTGTCATGTAGTGGGAGTTTGATCTCCTTGAGAGTTTTGTATATTAGTGGTGTTGTAGGTATGATGTTTTGGTTTTAGGTGGAGGTGTGGATAGTGACAAAACGGAGAAGAATATCCCCGAGTATCGCGTTCTCAAAGATGGAAAATTGGAACCGAATCAAGCATATGACATTTATGATGTTAAGAGACAAGAGTTACGCGATTTTCTCAAAGCAAAAGAAATCATGGTGAAGAGATTTTACAAAAGTAACACAAAAGTAATTAATTAAAGAAAGAAAGGAGATGGATGTCCTATCTAGGTCTCATGTTTGATACTATTACGTGGTGTTATAGGCAATGCGACTAGGTATCTATCGAGGGAGCCCACGGCACCATCACCGAGTGGCATCACAAACTCACACATCGGCCTCCCAGTTCCTTAGGCGGTTGGGGCATTTTAACAAACACTTAGTCTACCACTTCTGTAACACCCCGAAAATTCCTACTACTCTTTTGAATATAATAAGGGGTTATTTTCCTATTAAATAATTATGAGAATGATTTTCTTAAATATTATCATTTTATTATGGGCTGGGAATAATGTATTTTGTATATATATATAACCCATTGCTTTACTAATTGTGGACATGGTAGATATGTATACATATATAGTATACAATTGAGCCCGTATAATCTATATTTTTCCTTAAGATCATAATATTAAAGGCCCATAATTATGTGTATATATGTATATGTATTATAATCCATGGTTTTGACCCAACTTCTCTAATCTAGCCCCCACCATATTATTTTATGGACTCAATAACTACCCTAAGTCCAATAATTATGTTATGATCACTTGGACCCAACCCACTATAGTCTTAAACCAAAGTTGACCCAACTTCTAAATTGATCCAACATGTAGCCCATTCCATTCTTGGTAGCCTTAGCCCAAAATAGTAGCTTCCCAAAGTAGAAACCTAGAGTTCAGCAGCCAAAAACGCTAGCATTCCCTTCTCCCGTTTCCGTCTCTCTCGAACACTCACCGACAACGCTACACGGCAGCCACCACCACCACCCTTCTCCCTCCTCTCTGTTCAGCAACGTTGCAAGGAAGGCGCCGGCGAAGAAATAATGAGAACTCCGGCGGTAGTAGCGACAGTAGCGTACCTCCCCTGTTTTCCGGCAACCTCGCGGGCAGCAGCGACGGATGTCCCTTCTCCACGAAGCTCTTCCGGCAGTGTGGCGCAGCAATGAGCGTCAAAGCAGTGATGGCTCCCCTTCCCTTCTCGTGGACGGGCGACGACGCGTGAACTACGATGGTCGGCGGCGACTGCAACAGGAAGTACTCACGACTCTCCGACATTGTTAGGCGACGGCGGTGGTCTTTCCTCCCTTCTGCGACGAACAAAAAGGAGCAGAGCAATGGCGAGTACGTCCCCGCCATCTTCTTCCGATCGGCGCATGCGGAGCTCCTAGCGACATTGTTCGGTGGCGGCGGGCTCGGCGATGGCGCCTCTCCTCCTTCCTCTTCTCCCGACCAAACCAGCTAGCGGTGGAGTCCAACGGTAGGTCCTCTTCCGTTCGGCTATGGCGGAGTATGTCGACGGTGTCACCCTCCCCGTCATCCTCTTCCGTTCGGTCAACAGCAGCAGCGGTGGCAAGTCGCAACGACAAGTCCAACGGCGAACCCGACGGCAATCGACGATCGTCTCCGGCAAAGCGATGGTTCTCCTCTGTTTGCAGCAGCAGATCTTCTTCACGGAGCCGGAGGGCCGTTCGAAGGATAGTAACTCAGCAACACGCATCCTAACAGCATGAGATTGTTTGGCTCAGCGGTAAGGTGCTCTGCTTCGGAGCTGTAGGGCTTGGGTTCGAAACTGGCTCTTGCCAGTTTAGTGGGGGTTTTGCGTAGCACTTCAGGTAATCCATCTTCCTCTTTCTTTTAGAGTAATAATTGGTTTATAGGGTAGGGTATAGACCATGGTTAATCACTAAGGTTGTTATTAATTAATGATTAGGATTATTATGGACTAGTAACTATATTCTTAGGTGGTTATTATTAAGTGACCTCGTTCATATGCTTAATTATTTGAGTTAGGTGCTTTAGTCCGATAATAAATAATTATGGGTCTTGGGTTATAGGTTATAGTGAACTGATTAGGGATACCAATAGTGTTATGTATAGATAGTGACGGTGTTAGATTATATTGATTCTTCAGGTTCGTGGTTATGAACCGAGCTTTGAGTTTGACGTTGCTTTGGATTAAAATGCTTTGGGTTAATTACGCTTCAAAGGTGACCACTATGTCCATCAAAATCTATTTTACTCTCGCTCCATATGATATTATTTGGTGATTGGAAATCCTGAATATTCTTGATTATTAGCCTATTATTGATTGTGTTGTGGATTCATGGACTCGTGCCCTAATCCTTTGTCTATTTGATGTATATGATCATTGTTGGTTTGGATTTCCATGTTACTTGGCCTCTGTTAAATGAATATTGGTGTATTGTGATATGATATTTGTATTCTGGAGTATCTCTTGGTATTCTGAGCTGAGTCTGATTCGGTATGTGGGAATTGCTCTTGCGGGGTTCTCTAGCGTGACAATGTAAGCGCTAGGGTTTTCCGTGAGAGTAAGGTGGTAGTGATTGGTGAGCAATCCGTTGTTTGTTTCCTCCTTTGTTCTTGAGTTTATTGGAGTATTCTATTGGTTATGTTACCCTGATTCTGAGTATTTATTCATACCTCTTAGTCCACTTGTATGAGTCTACTATTTGATTGGTGGAATCCTCGAGTATATTATTTGGAAGTTGGTTGGTGTTCATATCTGAGATGAACACTCTGAGTGATGGTTCTTGGGCTGAGTTGAGTATGAGTATGTGGTGGTGGATCTTTGAGTATATCTTGGTGGTTGTTGGGTGATTTGACTGTGCTACTATTGGCTATTACTGACTTCTGACTTTGGGTTGATTACCCCTGTGATTGGGCTCTTGCCCCTGTGATTGGACTTAGGTCCCTGTGATTGGGCGGCTCGTCAATGACTCGTATAGGCTCGATCTCTCGCAACCTATACTACCCCTAACTTTACTACCTATGCTGGTCGTAAATTGAAGAAAATCAAGATAAACATCAACCCCAAAAGATTTGCCATTTATTGTCATGTAGTGGGAGTTTGATCTCCTTGAGAGTTTTGTATATTAGTGGTGTTGTAGTTATGATGTTTTGGTTTTAGGTGGAGGTGTGGATAGTGATAAAACGAAGAAGAATATCCCCGAGTGTCGCGTTCTAAAAGATTGAAAATTGGAACCGAATCAAGCATATGACATTTATGATGTTAAGAGACAAGAGTTACGAGATTTTCTCAAAGCAAAAGAAATCATGGTGAAGAGGTTTGACAAAAGTAAAACAAAAGTAATTAATTAAAGAAGGAAAGGAGATGGATGTCCTTATCTAGGTCTCAAGTTTGATACTATTACATGGTGTTATAGGCAATGCGACTAGGTATCTATCGAGGGAGCCCACGGCACCATCACCGAGTGGCGTCACACATCGGACTCCCAGTTCCTTAGGCGGTTAGGGCATTTTAACAAACACTTAGTCTACCACTTCTCCCCCGCTTCGTAATCCCGGACCAAGGGTGGAGATGTGGCCGCTTAGGACTCGTATAGGCCCGATCTCTCGCAACCTATACTACCCCTAACTTTACTACCTATGCTGGTCGTAAATTGAAGAAAAATCAAGATAAACATCAACCCCAGAAGATTTGCCATTTATTGTCATGTAGTGGGAGTTTGATCTCCTTGAGAGTTTTGTATATTAGTGGTGTTGTAGTTATGATGTTTTGGTTTTAGGTGGAGGTGTGGATAGTGAAAAAACGGAGAAGAATATCCCCGAGTGTCGCGTTCTCAAAGATGGAAAATTGGAACCGAATCAAGCATATGACATTTATGATGTTAAGAGACAAGACTTACGAGATTTTCTCAAAGCAAAAGAAATCATGGTGAAGAGGTTTGACAAAAGTAACACAAAAGTAATTAATTAAAGAAAGAAAGGAGATGGATGTCCTATCTAGGTCTCATATTTGATACTATTACATGGTGTTATAGGCAATGCGACTAGGTATCTATCGAGGGAGCCCACGGCACCATCACCGAGTGGCATCACAAACTCACACATCGGCCTCCCAGTTCCTTAGGCGGTTGGGGCATTTTAACAAACACTTAGTCTACCACTTCTCCCCCGCTTCGAAATCCCAGACCAAGGGTGGGGATGTGGCCGCTTAGGACTCGTATAGGCCCGATCTGTGACACCCTAACCTCACACGAGCTGAGACAGCTAAAACTTAACAGAAAAGCTGCCAATCTCAACCAACAAACCAAACATAGCGGAAGCGAATTAAAACTTAAGGGCGTCATGCCACATCTAGGTATAATCACAGCCTAGATGCACAGGCTAAACACAAGAATAAACTAAGCTGTCATATCGTAGAAACTGAAATAATAATCCTCAAAGACAATCCATAGTCATAAGTACTCAAATCTCGAACAAAAGTATCATAATGTCTCATCGGCACACAGGCCCAATAAAACCAAGTCTAAACAATCATAATCTAGGACTATCATCCTCATATAGAGAAAGCTCTTGTGACACCCCAACCTCACACAGGCTGAGATAGCTAAAAACTTAACATAAAAGCTGCCAATCTCAACCAACAAACCAAACATAGCGGAAGCGAATTTAAAACCTAAGGGCGTCATGCCACATCTAGGTATAATCACAGCCTAGATGCACAGGCTAAACACAAGAATAAACTAAACTGTCATCTCATAAAACTGGAATCATAATCCTCAAGTATAAAATCCATAAAACGTCCAAAGAAACCCAAGGAACTAATCAAGAGTATATCATAATATCTCAAGGCACACAAGCCCAAAAACTAAAGTCTAAACAAGGTAAACTAAGTCTACGCATCCTCATGAAAGGAAACTTTAGCGCGCTCGCGTAGACTACTCCATACCTGGAAAACACACAAAGAACCATTAGCAAAAGAATGCNTGTTGGTTTGGATTTCCATGTTACTTGGCCTCTGTTAAATGAATATTGGTGTATTGTGATATGATCTTTGTATTCTGGAGTATCTCTTGGTATTCTAAGCTGAGTCTGATTCGGTATGTGGGAATTGCTCTTGCGGGGTTCTCTAGCGTGACAATGTAAGCGCTAGGGTTTTCCGTGAGAGTAAGGTGGTAGTGATTGGTGAACAATCCGTTGTTTGTTTCCTCCTTTGTTCTTGAGTTTATTGGAGTATTCTATTGGTTATGTTACCCTGATTCTGAGTATTTATTCATACCTCTTAGTCCACTTGTATGAGTCTACTATTTGATTGGTGGAATCCTTGAGTATATTATTTGGAAGTTGGTTGGTGTTCATATCTGAGATGAACACTCTGAGTGATGGTTCTTGGGCTGAGTTGAGTATGAGTATGTGGTGGTGGATCTTTGAGTATCTCTTGGTGGTTGTTGGGTGATTTGACTGTGCTACTATTGGCTATTACTGACTTCTGACTTTGGGTTGATTACCCCTGTGATTGGGCTCTTGCCCCTGTGATTGGACTTAGGTCCCTGTGATTGGACTTCGGTCCCTGTGATTGGGTTCATTACCCCTGTGATTGGGTTCATTACCCCTGTGATTGGACTTCGGTCCCTGTGATTGGACTTCGGTCCCTGTGATTGGGCTCATCACCCCTGCGTACCGGTTTTCCGGATTTGACTTCTGACTTCTGACTTCTGACTATGTGATTGACTTGGTTCGATGGTTGGTTTTGAGGGTTTGGAGATTGGTGTTGTGGGTTCTTCTTGGATTATGTATTCTTGGGTTCCTTGTGTTATTCGGTTGATATCTTGTTGTTTCCATTGAGGTTGATTGGTTCCTTTGGATGGTTGTGTTCAGTTGGTATCATGGTTATGATTCGTTATTGTATTATGCTTTCCCTGTTGAATATTGGCTTTGTTCGACTGAGTCTTGGTTTATGATTCGTTCAGTTTATCCTTGTCGAGTATCCGATTTGAACTGTGGAACAGTTTGTTGGTGTTTATATTCTATATGGGTGTGTAAACCTATTTACAAACTTATATATATCTATACTTCCTTGCGGGTGTGAATGGTGGTTACTTAGCAGTCTTTTGCTAATGGTTCTTCGTGTGTTTTCCAGGTTTGCCTTAAAGTCTATGCGTGAGCGCGATAGAGATACACCCGTATGAGGAGGCTTAGATAGTGGTTATGTTTTTAGACTTGTGCTTTGGCCTGTGTGCCATTTGAGATGTTGTATTCTTTGGTTTAGTTATTGGATGTCTTGAGATATATTTAAGGATTATCGTTTATACAGTTGAGCTCGTTGCTTATGTTTAGCCTGTGCATCTAGGCTGTGTTTATACCTAGATGTGGCATGACGCCCTTAGGTTTTAAATTCGCTTCCGCTATGTTTGGTTTGTTGGTTGAGATTGGCAGCTTTTATGTTAAGTTTTAGCTATCTCAGCCTGTGTGAGGTTGGGGTGTCACAAGGCTGTAAATAGAAGAAAATCTAGATAAACATCACCCACACAAGATATACGAACGGAGAAGATTTGCCATTAATTGACTTGTAGTTGGAGTCTTTTGATCTCATTGAGAGTTATGTATATATTATTGAGGTTGTAGTTTTGATGTTTTGGTTTTAGCGGGAGGTGTGGATAGTGATAAAAGGGAGAAGAAGTTCCACGAATGTCGTGTTCTCAATGATGGAAAACTTGAACCGAATCAAACGTGTAATATTTTTGATGTTAAGAGACAGGAGTTACAAGAATCACTCAAAGCAAAAGAAATAATGGTGAAGAGGTTTGACAAAAGTAAAACAAAAGTAATCAATTAAAGAAAGAAAGGAAATGAATGTCCTAACTAGGTCTCATGTTTGATACTACTACAAGGTGTTCTAGGCAATGCAACTAGGTTTCTATCAAGGAACCCCACGACACCATCTCCGAGTGGGATCAAACTTCGGTTTCCTTGTTCCTTAGTCGGATGGGGCATTTTAACAAACACTTGGTCCACAACTTCTCCCGGGCCTCGGCATCCCGGACCAAGGGTGTGGATGTGGCCGATTACGACTCGTATAGGTCCGATATCTCGCAACCTATACATCCCCTAACTTTACCTACTATCCAGGTCGTAAATAGAAGAAAATCCAGATAAACATCAACCACACAAGATATATGAACGGAGAAGATTTGCCATTCATTGACTTGTAGTTGGAATCTTTTGATCTCATTGAGAGTTATGTATATATTATTGAGGTTGTAGTTTTGATGTTTTTGTTTTAGCGGGAGGTGTGGATAGTGATAAAAGGGAGAAGAAGTTCCACGAGTGTCGTGTTCTCAATGATGGAAAATTTGAACCGAATCAAACGAGTAATATTTTTTAAGTTAAGAGACAGGAGTTACAAGATTCACTCAAAGCAAAAGAAATAATGGTGAAGAGGTTTGACAAAAGTAAAACAAAAGTAATCAATTAAAGAAAGAAAGGAAATGAATGTCCTAACTAGGTCTCATGTTTGATACTTCTACAGGGTGTTCTAGGCAATGCAACTAGGTTTCTATCAAGGGAGCCCACGACACCATCTCCGAGTGGCATCAAACTTCGGACTCCTTGTTCCTTAGTTGGATGGGGCATTTTAACAGACACTTGGTCCACAACTTCTCCGGTGCCTCGACATCCCGGACCAAGGGTGTGGATGTGGCCGATTACGACTCGTATAGGTCTGATATCTCGCAACCTATACATCCCCTAACTTTACCTACTATCCTGGTCGTAAATAGAAGCAAATCCAGATAAACATCAACCACAGAAGATATATGAAAGGAGAAGATTTGCCATTCATTGCCTTGTAGTGGGACTCTTATGATTTCCTTGAGAGTTATGTATATTAGTGAGGTTGTAGTTTTGATGTTTTGATTTTAGTGGGAGGTGTGGATAGTGTGATAAAACGGAGAAGAAGTTCCCCGAGTGTCGTGTTCTCAAGGATGGAAAATTGGAACCGAATCAAGCGTGTGACATTTATAATTTTAAGACACAGGAGTTACAAGATTCACTCAAAGTAAAAGAAGTCATGGTGAAGAAGTTTGACAAATGTAAAACTAAAGTAATCAACTAAAGAAAGAAAGGAAATGAATGTCCAATCTAGGTCTCATGTTTGATACTACTACAGGGTGTTCTAGGCAATGCAACTAGGTTTCTATAAAGAGAGCCCGCGACACCATCTACGGGTGGCATCAAACTTCGGACTCCTTGTTCCTCATTCGGATGTGGCATTTTAACAAACACTTGGTCAAACACTTCTCCCGGGCCTCGGCATCCCGGACCAATGGTGTGGATGGGGACGATTAGGACTCGTATAGATCCGATATCTCGCAAACTATACATCCCCTAACTCTAACACCTATCCTGGTCATAAATAGAACCAAATCAAGATAAACATTAACCACACAAGATATATGAACGGAGAAGATTTGCCCTTTATTGCCTTGTAGTGGGAGTGTTTTGATCTCCTTGAGAGTTATGTATATTAGTGAGGTTGTAGTTTTTATATTTTAGTTTTAGTGGAAGGTGTGGATAATGATAAAACGGAGAAGAAGTTCCCCGAGTGACATGTTCTCAAGGATGGAAAATTGAAATCGAATCAAGCGTGTTACATTTATAATGTTAAGACACAGGACTTACAAGATTCACTCAAGGCAAAAGAAATCACGGTGAAGAGGTTTGACAAAAGTAAAACAAAAGTAATCAATTAAAGAAAGAAAGGAAATGAATGTCCTATCAAGGTCTCATGTTTGATACTACTACAGGGCATTCTAGGCAATGCAACTAGGTTTCTATCAAGGGAGCCCACGACACCATCTCCAAATGGCATCAAACTACGGACTCCTTGTTCCTCAGTCGGATGGGGTATTTTAACAAACACTTGGTCCACAACTTCTCCCGGGCCTCGGCGTCCCGGACCAAGGGTGTGGATGTGGACGATAACGACTCGTATAGGTCCGATGTCTCGCAACCTATACATCCCCTAACTTTACCTACTATCCAGGTCGTAAATAGAAGAAAATCCAGATAAACATCAACCACACAATATATATGAACGGAGAAGATTTGCCATTCATTGACTTGTAGTTGGAGTCTTTTGATCTCCTTGAGAGTTATGTATATTATTGAGGTTGTAGTTTTGATGTTTTTGTTTTAGCGGGAGGTGTGGATAGTGATAAAAGGGAGAAGAAGTTCCACGAGTGACGTGTTCTCAATGATGGAAAATTTGAACCGAATCAAACGTGTAATATTTTTGATCTTAAGAGACAGGAGTTACAAGATTCACTCAAAGCAAAAGAAATCATGGTGAAGAGGTTTGACAAAAGTAAAACAAAAGTAATCAATTAAAGAAAGAAGAAAAATGAATGTCCTATCTAGGTCTCATGTTTGATACTACTACAGGGTGTTCTAGGCAATGCAACTAGGTTTCTATCAAGGGAGCCCACGACACCATCTCCGAGTGGCATCAAACTTCGGACTCCTTGTTCCTCAGTTGGATGGGGCATTTTAACAAACACTTGGTCCACAACTTCTCCCGGGCCTCGGCATCCAGGACCAAGGGTGTGGATGTGGCCGATTACGACTCGTATAGGTCCGATATCTCGCATCCTATACATCCCCTAACTTTACCTACTATCCTGGTCGTAAATAGAAGCAAATCTAGATAAACATCAACCACACAAGATATATGAACGGAGAAGATTTGCCATTCATTGCCCCCGGTCTAACACTGATCCCCTGGACGTAAGGTTCGTTAGAATGATCCCTAGCTGGCCCTACTAGGTCCATAAAAAGGACACCTACCTAGACTTCCTAGAGTAACTATACTTTAAGTGTGCACACTCCCGCAGGAATTCCTCATCCTAACGAGTTATATAATACTCGGCGAATAGACTTCGCCCTTCCGTATGAATGATCATACTATATAGCAACCTTGGGCAAGGGAACTTTAAGCCACCCGAAGGCTAATCAAGGTCCTCCTCAACTTTACTAGAAACTAAGGGTTTGAAAACATTTTTCCTTCTTCCTCATCTTCCTTGAGTCAAAATCACTTTTTGGACATGCTCAACAAAATCAAGTCTCAACTTGAAATCAATCAATACTCTTAACCTAGTCCAAAAGTTTTGTTTCTCCAAACATTTTGATAGTACACTAATTACCATACACTGTGGTAATAAAGTGTAACTATCCCACAATTTCCATCATCACATTACATATGTACATAACACTACCTATATGTATATATGCATACAACATAACACCTCACACATTTATGCATACTTACATAAGGTACACATACTATATATATATATATATATATATATATATATATATATATATATATATATATATACATAGCATAAATTTTCCATAATACCCATACATATATGTATACACGGTTAACATACATACCATATATATATATACATAACACAACACCTTATATTACTTATACATACATACATAATACGCATATAATATATATTATTATACTTACACGTACGTACATACACTATATAATATACATAGTATTTCTAATTTAGATATTTAGGCACATTAACAACCACATCTCACCAACACGACATTTTGTACATATATATTATGTAAAATACAATTACATATATATTATACCTACAAACATGTACACAATAATTTCACCTCAAATTCATCATATTTCAAATAGACCATCAATTATCTAATTTTAAGTGACCTTAACCTACTTATGGGATTCCTTACCTTTCGGGAGTGTACTAACACCGTAGGAGGAATGTAACACCCCGTAAATTCGTTCAAGCCTTTCGAACCGTTAATTAATTCCTTGGGCAATTTAATTAATTTCTAATTGGGCCAATCCTTTCAATTTAATATATATATACTTATATATATATATACCCAT
>CP025646.1:9972493-9995753 GCA_003576665.1 Ipomoea trifida
GCTGGCGCGTCAAGAAAAGAGTTAAAGCACGCCAAGTAGAAGCTTCCGGATCAGCAATGAAGAGTCTCGTGCGAGCTAAACTCGGAGTTAACGTTGCCTGAAGAATACAACCCGAGGTCGTGATTCGCAAACCTTAAGGTAGTCCTACCTACCCCTGAAGCGGCTACGAAGGAACAAGTTGGAAGTTGCAACCTCCAAAGCAAAGAAGATTAAGTCAAGTGGAAAGGAAAAATTTGGACGCTTAAGATCCCCGAAGAAAAGAAGAAATACCATAAGCAAGTGGGGTACGACTCCGTGAAGTGGACCTCGTGTAACCTACTCGGTGTACCTTCGAAAGTAATCCCCTTGCGCAAGAGCTTAAGGAAGTAACCTCGGTTTCTAAAGATCACTATTACCCATAAGCGGATCTCCTTTCAAATCGGGCAATACCTTTCCAATTGAACCTATCTTTTCATAAAGCCTCCTCGGAAATCTCTCGTTCTGTACCATCGGTCATCAATGGTTCCTTGCCTTCAGCCTCTCTTGGAGCAATAAGGTTGTGCGAATCGTAGGTTACATGTAAAGCTTATTCGAATCTCAAGTCAGTATCGCGTGGGTAGCAAGCCGAGATCTATCAATCAGTCAGAGTGTCGTAATCGAATCGTCAACCCGAAGAAATCGCTTAGGATAGAGAGACTTCCTTATCCTTCTTAAAAACAAATCCTTCACAGTTCTTCGCAAATCCTAAGTACCATACTCGTTAGGAATTCCTTCTATCCGTTGTAATCTTCATTCCTATACCCTTGTGGAAACCAAATTCTCCTCGCCTCCTCGAAATCCCAATTACCCATCCATTAGGAAATCCCATTCTCCTTATTCTAATCAGTATTCTATCTTTTCTTGGAAACTAAATTCTCTTTGATTCTCGAAACTCTGAATGCCTTCTTGTTGAAACGCCCCTTCTACCTATTCTAATCTCTTTCTCATTTTCGCTCGACACCGAATTTCTCTTTTCCCTTGAGAAAAGTGCATACCCTATTGCTAAAGAATCTTTTCTATCTTATTAAATCTCCTTGCTACCGTCCCTTACATTCAAATTCCTCTCACTCCCTTGGAAATTGTATATCCTTCCGTTCAGACAACCTTTCAGTTTATCTCCTTCTCCTCCCATTTCAAGATTGAACTTCTTTCTCCCCTTGACAAGTTGAATACCCTACCGTTGACAAATCATTTCGCCTTCCCAGACCCCGTTCTTAATTCCTCTCGAAACCTAATTCCTTCCACATCTCGGAGTAAGATAAATACCCTAGCATTAAAGAATCCTTCCCATCTTTCTAGACCTCATTACTATCGACTCTGGGAAC
Organism: Ipomoea trifida; assembly: GCA_003576665.1. Lineage (NCBI taxonomy): Eukaryota > Viridiplantae > Streptophyta > Magnoliopsida > Solanales > Convolvulaceae > Ipomoea > Ipomoea trifida. Next base: position 9,973,837 of record CP025646.1, read on the forward strand.
CGAATCTCTCTCATTCCCTTGGGGGTTGCCCACTCTTTTATTAAGGCATCCCTCTTCTATCCATTCTAAATCTCCTTCTCACCTTCGTTGGGAAATAAACTCCTCTCTTTTCTTTGAGAAATTGAATACCTTACTATCGAGAAATCATTTCTGCCTCTCTAAGACCCTGCTCTTAGCTTCTCTTGTAACCTGATTCCTCCCTTTCCTTGAGTAAGTTGAATATTCCACCGTTGAGAAACTCGTTCTGCGTTTTCAATCTCATTCTTATCTTCTTCCAAATTGAATCATTTTCTTACCTTGAAGAACTGAATGCCCAATCATTGACAAACCATTTCTGTCTTTCGAAACCTTATTCTTAGTCCCTTTTGGAATCTAATTTCCTTCTTTTCCTCGAATAAGCTAAATACCATATCGTTGGAAAACTCCTCCTGTGTTTTCAATCTTGCGCTTATCTGATCTCGAAGCCAGATTCTTTTCGTTCCTTCTCTTTTTATTGTAAGAACTTGATACTCCCTTACGTTGAGAAATTCTTTTGACCTCGGCGAACCTCGTTCTCATTTCTTTCGAAGCCGAGTTCTTCTCTTCCCTTTAAAGAACTTGACATCCCTTTTATTGCAAAAAAATCATTTCCAACCTCTCAGACGTTGTTATTATTCACCTCTTGAAAATATTTGTGCAAAATAACGACTCTATCTCCTAAGCTGTAACCTTGATAACCTTTGATTCTATTCTTAACCGACGTCGTTCTTAAAACCGTACGCCTTAAACCTTTCACTCTCCTTCCTTCGTTGGGTCAAATTTTCAAAACCGGGCGTATATATATATTATATAAATATTTTCCTATATGTATTATCGTACTAGTTCGTAACTCTCTGTCCCCAAAACGTTTTCTGAGCTTCGGGGACGAAGCTCCTTTTAAGGGGGGTAGAGTGTAACACCCCGAAATTTCCTGCTACTATTTTAAAGAAATAAACGAGGGGTTATTTTCTTATTAAAACAATTATAAGTATAAATTAATTTCGCTTGGGCTTGGAATAATCTCGGGATCGCTTATTATTATTATTATTATTATTACTATGTTATTAAATGCCCTTAGCCCAATATATATATATATATATATATATATATAACTATATATTCTATAGTATATGGTTTTTATTGTGGGCTATGGACCCAAAGAATTAATGTTTTAAATGGATTATAAGGATGGTTATAATACTAAGCCCATGAGCCATAATTCTTATTGTACGTATAAGATGTTTATACATTATCCTTGAGCCCAAAAATAATCAAGTCTTAACCCAACCCCCTAATTTGACCCAAGTTCCATATTTGACCTAGCCCAAAAATAGAAGCTTCCTAATATAGAAACCTACCCTACTACCTATGACCTACAGCTACGTTCGTTGTTCAGCAGCCAAACAATTTTCCGTCTCCTTTTCGCGTTATGCAACAACAGAGAGCTCGGCAACGGCAACGGCAACGCTCCAACAGCAACGGCTTTGATGAACTCCGGTGATGGAGCTCAACAAGGCAGCAGCGGGGAGGAGCTCGTCGATGGCCAGCAAGCCTCAGGCAACAACCTTGAAGCTCCGGCGGTGAAGGCAGCGGCGTGGCTGGAAGAGGCTCGGTGGCGACGTGGTCCTTTTTCCACTTCCGACGTTGCCTTTCTCCATCAACGGCAAAGCAACATTCGGCGGCGGCGGGTTTCCTTCTGCTCTCCCCCTCGCTGCTTCTCCATCGGCGACAAAACCAGTAGCAAGGTGGCGGCTTTGTCTCCAACAGCAAAATAGAGCGGCGGGCGGCGGTAGGCTCCAACCTCGGCGTTCTCTTCGACGGTCTTCAACCTTCCTCGCGACTGGTGGCTGCCTGGTGTTGCGACACTTTGAGCCTGCGGAGGACGAAGGCGGGGGACTCCCTTCCGCCCGACGTGGAACAGAGCGGGGCCCTCTGTGGCTCACGGCAGAGCGCAGAGCGACGGCTCACCGGCGATGGCGTCTCCCAGCAACCGCGGCTTTCCGTTCCAGGCTTCATCTCCCCTCTTAAGTCTTTTCGCTCGACGCCAAGGATGAACTGCAGTAGCTCGACGTGGAACGGTGGTGGCGGCAACGGTGGAAGATGACGGTGAACCTGCCTCTCCGTTGTTCACAGCAACAGCCAATTCCAGAAGCGTTTTATCCCTTCGGTGCGACTCAGTGACAACAAGTGACCGTGTGGCAGGGTGGTGTAGCTCTCGCATGTTGAGCCTAAGGGCGTGGGTTCGACTCTCGGCTAGGCAGCTTTATTAAGGTAATCTTCCCTTTTAGTTCTTAAGAATAATTAGTTTAGTAATTGGTTATAAGATAAGACATTGATCTTGCTAATCATTAGGGTTATTATTGGATTATGATTATGATATCATGGTTTAGTCTTTGAGCTCATCATATGGTCATATTGCATTAGCCTTGGGCATGGATTATAGGATTTTAGGTTGTATTGGACCGATTAGGAATATCAATATTAGTGTTGTCATTAATAGTCATAGTAACGGTGTTAGAATTATATTAATTCTTCAGGTCCACGGTTATGGACCTAGCTTATGAGCTTAGGATTGACGTTGCTTTGGATTAAAACGCTTTTGGGATTAATTACGCTTCAAAGGTAACCATCCATGTCCCCTAGATGTGGCATGACGCCCTTAGGTTTTAAATTCGCTTCCGCTATGTTCTGTTGTTGGTTGAGGTAGGCAGCTGTTTTGGTTAAGTTTTTAGCTATCTCAGCCTGTGTGAGGTTGGGGGTGTCACACACTCACTGTTCCATCTGAAAGGTGTAGTTTTCTTCATGAGCTGCGTGATCGGTTGGGCTATCTTAGCGAAGTCCGGAACAAACCTCCTGTAGTAGCCTGCCAAACCCAGGAAGCTTCGGACTTCAGACGGAGTTGTTGGTGCCGGCCACTCTATCACTGCCCGGATCTTAGCAGGGTCCACCGAGACTCCATCCTTAGCTATCACATGACCCAAGAAAGCCACGCTAGTCTTCCAGAACTCACACTTGGATAGCTTGGCATACAACTGCTTCTCCCTTAGAATGTGCAGCACAATCCTGAGATGCTTCTCATGCTCGGCCGGATCAGGAGAGTAAACTAAGATGTCGTCAATAAACACAACCACGAACTCATCTAGATACGGCTGGAACACCCTGTTCATCAAATCCATAAAGGCTGCTGGGGCATTCGTCAATCCGAATGGCATGACTGTGAATTCATAGTGGCCATAGTGGGTCCGGAATGCCGTCTTCGGAACATCCGCCTCCGCTACCCTCAGCTGATGATAACCGGATCGCAAATCAATCTTTGAGAAGACGCCGGGCGTCTCTGTATTGACTACCGAGAGCTGAACCGGGTAACAGTCAAGAACAAGTATCCCCTGCCGAGAATTGATGACTTGTTCGACCAGTTGAAGGGAGCCGGCGTCTTCTCAAAGATTGATTTGCGATCCGTTATCATCAGCTGAGGGTAGCGGAGGCGGATGTTCCGAAGACGGCATTCCGGACCCACTATGGCCACTATGAATTCACAGTCATGCCATTCGGATTGACGAATGCCCAGCAGCCTTTATGGATTTGATGAACAGGGTGTTCCAGCCGTATCTAGATGAGTTCGTGGTTGTGTTTATTGACGACATCTTAGTTTACTCTCCTGATCCGGCCGAGCATGAGAAGCATCTCAGGATTGTGCTGCACATTCTAAGGGAGAAGCAGTTGTATGCCAAGCTATCCAAGTGTGAGTTCTGGAAGACTAGCGTGGCTTTCTTGGGTCATGTGATAGCTAAGGATGGAGTCTCGGTGGACCCTGCTAAGATCGGGCAGTGATAGAGTGGCCGGCACCAACAACTCCGTCTGAAGTCCGAAGCTTCCTGGGTTGGCAGGCTACTACAGGAGGTTTGTTCCGGACTTCGCTAAGATAGCCCAACCGATCACGCAGCTCATGAAGAAAACTACACCTTTCAGATGGAACAGTGGTGTGTGACACCCCCAACCTCACACAGGCTGAGATAGCTAAAAACTTAACCAAAACAGCTGCCTACCTCAACCAACAACAGAACATAGCGGAAGCGAATTTAAAACCTAAGGGCGTCATGCCACATCTAGGTATAAACACAACCTAGATGCACAGGCTAAACATAAGAAACGAGCTCAACTGTATAAACGATAATCCTTAAAGCATGTTTAACAATATCCAAAGACTAATCTAGAGTGTATAGAGTCTCAAACGGCTCACAGGCCAAAGCAGAAATCTAAAACATAACCACTATCTAAGCCTCCTCATACGGGTGTATCTCTATCGCGCTCACGCAAAGACTTTAAGGCAACCTGGAAAACACACAAAGAACCATTAGCAAAAGACTGCTAAGTAACCACCATTCACACCCGCAAGGAAGTATAGATATACATAAGTTTGTAAATAGGTTTACACACCCATATAGAATATAAACACCAACAAACTGTTCCACAGTTCAAATCGGATACTCAACAAGGATAAACTGAATGAATCAATAACCAAGACTCAATCAAACAAAGCCAATATCCAACAAGGAAAGCATAATACAATAACGAATCATAACCAAGATACCAACTGAACACGATCCAAAGGAACCAACCAACCTCAACGAGAACAACAAGATATCCACCGATAGCACAAAGGACCTACAATAACCAACCAAGAAAGAATCCAACTCCAACCTCCAAACCCTCAAAACAACCACCAAACCAAACCAATCTCATAATCACAAATCGAGAGTCAACCCGGAAAACCGGTACGCAGGGGTAAAAACCCAATCACAGGGACCGTAGTCCAATCACAGGGACGAAGTCCAATCACAGGACCGAAGTCCAATCACAGGGGTAATGAACCCAATCACAGGGGCAAAAGCCCAATCACAGGGACCGAAATCCAATCACAGGGGTCGTCGACCCAATCACAGGGACCGGAGTCCAATCACAGGGGTAATGAACCCAAATATAACAATAGTAGCCGAACCCAGATAACTGGTACGCAGGGACCGAAGCCCAAAGTCAGTAATAGCACAATCAATCCACCCATCAATCTCCACAAGATACTCAAAGAATCCACAACCACATACTCATACTCAACTCAGCCCAAGAACCATCACTCAGAGTGTTCATCTCAGATATGAACACCAACCAACTTCCAAATAATATAATCAAGGAATCCACCAATCAAATAATAGACTCAACAAGTGGACTAAGAGGTATGAATGAATACTCAGAATCAAGATAACACGACCAATAGAATACTCCAATAAACTCAAGAACAAGAGGAAACAACAACGGATTGCTCACCAATCACTACCATCTTACTCTCACGGAAAACCCTAGCGCTTACATTGTCACGCTAGAGAACTCCGCAAGAGCAATTCCCACATACCGAATCAGACTCAGCTCAGAATACAAAGAGATACTCTAGAATACAAAGATCATATCACAGTACACCAATATGCATATAACAGAGGCCAATAACATGGAAATCCCAACCGACAACTGATCATATACATCAAATAGACACAGGATTAGGACACGAGTCCATGAATCCACAACACAATCAATAATAGGCTAATAATCAAGGATATTCAGGATTTCCAATCCACCAAATAACATCATATAGAATAGGAGTGAATAAAATAGTTTGATGGACATGGATGGTTACCTTTGAAGCGTAATTAATCCAAAAGCGTTTTAATCCAAAGCAACGTCAATCCTAAGCTCATAAGCTAGGTCCATAACCGTGGACCTGAAGAATTAATATAATTCTAACACCGTTACTATGACTATTAATGACAACACTAATATTGATATTCCTAATCGGTCCAATACAACCTAAAATCCTATAATCCATGCCCAAGGCTAATGCAATATGACCATATGATGAGCTCAAAGACTAAACCATGATATCATAATCATAATCCAATAATAACCCTAATGATTAGCAAGATCAATGTCTTATCTTATAACCAATTACTAAACTAATTATTCTTAAGAACTAAAAGGGAAGATTACCTTAATAAAGCTGCCTAGCCGAGAGTCGAACCCACGCCCTTAGGCTCAACATGCGAGAGCTACACCACCCTGCCACACGGTCACTTGTTGTCACTGAGTCGCACCGAAGGGATAAAACGCTTCTGGAATTGGCTGTTGCTGTGAACAACGGAGAGGCAGGTTCACCGTCATCTTCCACCGTTGCCGCCACCACCGTTCCACGTCGAGCTACTGCAGTTCATCCTTGGCGTCGAGCGAAAAGACTTGGAGGGGAGATGAAGCCTGGAACGGAAAGCCGCGGTTGCTGGGAGACGCCATCGCCGGTGAGCCGTCGCTCTGCGCTCTGCCGTGAGCCACAGAGGGCCCCGCTCTGTTCCACGTCGGGCGGAAGGGAGTCCCCCGCCTTCGTCCTCCGCAGGCTCAAAGTGTCGCAACACCAGGCAGCCACCAGTCGCGAGGAAGGTTGAAGACCGTCGAAGAGAACGCCGAGGTTGGAGCCTACCGCCGCCCGCCGCTCTATTTTGCTGTTGGAGACAAAGCCGCCACCTTGCTACTGGTTTGTCGCCGATGGAGAAGCAGCGAGGGGGAGAGCAGAAGGAAACCCGCCGCCGAATGTTGCTTTGCCCGTTGATGGAGAAAGGCAACGTCGGAAGTGGAAAAAGGACCACGTCGCCACCGAGCCTCTTCCAGCCACGCCGCTGCCTTCACCGCCGGAGCTTCAAGGTTGTTGCCTGAGGCTTGCTGGCCATCGACGAGCTCCTCCCCGCTGCTGCCTTGTTGAGCTCCATCACCGGAGTTCATCAAAGCCGTTGCTGTTGGAGCGTTGCCGTTGCCGTTGCCGAGCTCTCTGTTGTTGCATAACGCGAAAAGGAGACGGAAAATTGTTTGGCTGCTGAACAACGAACGTAGCTGTAGGTAATAGGTAGTAGGGTAGGTTTCTATATTAGGAAGCTTCTATTTTTGGGCTAGGTCAAATATGGAACTTGGGTCAAATTAGGGGGGTTGGGTTAAGACTTGATTATTTTGGGCTCAAGGATAATGTATAAACATCTTATACGTACAATAAGAATTATGGCTCATGGGCTTAGTATTATAACCATCCTTATAATCCATTTAAAACATTAATTCTTTGGGTCCATAGCCCACAATAAAAACCATATACTATAGAATATATAGTTATATAATATATATATATATATATATTGGGCTAAGGGCATTTAATAACATAGTAATAATAATAATAATAATAATAAGCGATCCCGAGATTATTCCAAGCCCAAGCGAAATTAATTTATACTTATAATTGTTTAATAAGAAAATAACCCCTCGTTTATTTCTTTAAAATAGTAGCAGGAAATTTCGGGGTGTTACACTCTACCCCCCTTAAAAGGAGCTTCGTCCCCGAAGCTCAGAAAACGTTTTGGGGACAGAGAGTTACGAACTAGTACGATAATACATATAGGAAAATATTTATAATATATATATACGCCCGGTTTTGAAAATTTGACCCAACGAAGGAAGGAGAGTGAAAGGTTTAAGGTGTACGGTTTTAAGAACGACGTCGGTTAAGAATAGAATCAAAGGTTATCAAGGTTACAGCTTAGGAGATAGAGTCGTTATTTTGCACAAATATTTCAAGAGGTGAATAATAACAACGTTGAGAGGTTGGAAATGATTTTTTTGCAATAAAAGGGATGTCAAGTTCTTTAAAGGGAAGAGAAGAACTCGGCTTCGAAAGAAATGAGAACGAGGTTCGCCGAGGTCAAAAGAATTTCTCAACGTAAGGGAGTATCAAGTTCTTACAATAAAAAGAGAAGGAACGAAAGAATCTGGCTTCGAGATCAGATAAGCGAGATTGAAAACACAAGGAGTTTTCCAACGATATGGTATTTACTTATTCGAGGAAAAGAAGGAAATTAGATTCCAAAAAGGGACTAAGAATAAGGTTTCGAAAGACAGAAATGGTTTGTCAATGATTGGGCATTCAGTTCTTCAAGGTAAGAAAATGATTCAATTTGGAAGAAGATAAGAATGAGATTGAAAACGCAGAACGAGTTTCTCAACGGTGGAATATTCAACTTACTCAAGGAAAGGGAGGAATCAGGTTACAAGAGAAGCTAAGAGCAGGGTCTTAGAGAGGCAGAAATGATTTCTCGATAGTAAGGTATTCAATTTCTCAAAGAAAAGAGAGGAGTTTATTTCCCAACGAAGGTGAGAAGGAGATTTAGAATGGATAGAAGAGGGATGCCTTAATAAAAGAGTGGGCAACCCCCAAGGGAATGAGAGAGATTCGGTTCCAGAGTCGATAGTAATGAGGTCTAGAAAGATGGGAAGGATTCTTTAATGCTAGGGTATTTATCTTACTCCGAGATGTGGAAGGAATTAGGTTTCGAGAGGAATTAAGAACGGGGTCTGGGAAGGCGAAATGATTTTGTCACGGTAGGGTATTCAACTTGTCAAGGGGAGAAAGAAGTTCAATCTTGAAATGGGAGGAGAAGGAGATAAACTGAAAGGTTGTCTGAACGGAAGGATATACAATTTCCAAGGGAGTGAGAGGAATTTGAATGTAAGGGACGGTAGCAAGGAGATTTAATAAGATAGAAAAGATTCTTTAGCAATAGGGTATGCACTTTTCTCAAGGGAAAAGAGAAATTCGGTGTCGAGCGAAAATGAGAAAGAGATTAGAATAGGTAGAAGGGGCGTTTCAACAAGAAGGCATTCAGAGTTTCGAGAATCAAGAGAATTTAGTTTCAAGAAAAGATAGAATACTGATTAGAATGGAGAATGGATTTCCTAATGGATGGGTAATTGGGATTTCGAGGAGGCGAGGAGAATTTGGTTTCCACAAGGGTATAGGAATGAAGATTACAACGGATAGAAGAATTCCTAACGAGTATGGTACTTAGGATTTGCGAAGAACTGTGAAGGATTTGTTTTTAGAAGGATAAGGAAGTCTCTCTATCCTAAGCGATTTCTTCGGGTTGACGATTCGATTACGACACTCTGACTGATTGATAGATCTCGGCTTGCTAACGCGATACTGACTTGAGATTCGAATAAGCTTTACATGTAACCTACGATTCGCACAACCTTATTGCTCCAAGAGAGGCTGAAGGCAAGGAACCATTGATGACCGATGGTACAGAACGAGAGATTTCCGAGGAGGCTTTATGAAAAATAGGTTCAATTGGAAAGGTATTGCCCGATTTGAAAGGAGATCCGCTTATGGGTAATAGTGATCTTTTAGAAACGAGGTTACTTCCTTAAGCTCTTGCGCAAGGGGATTACTTTCGAAGGTACACCGAGTAGGTTACACGAGGTCCACTTCACGGAGTCGTACCCCACTTGCTTATGGTATTTCTTCTTTTCTTCGGGATCTTAAGCGTCCAAATTTTTCCTTTCCACTTGACTTAATCTTCTTTGCTTTGGAGGTTGCAACTTCCAACTTGTTCCTTCGTAGCCGCTTCAGGGGTAGGTAGGACTACTTAAGGTTTTCACGAATCACGAAGCTCGGGGTTGTATTCTTCAGGCAACGTTAACGCGTCTCTGTATTGACTACCGAGAGCTGAACCGGGTAACAGTCAAGAACAAGTATCCCCTGCCGAGAATTGATGACTTGTTCGACCAGTTGAAGGGAGCCGGCGTCTTCTCAAAGATTGATTTGCGATCCGTTATCATCAGCTGAGGGTAGCGGAGGCGGATGTTCCGAAGACGGCATTCCGGACCCACTATGGCCACTATGAATTCACAGTCATGCCATTCGGATTGACGAATGCCCAGCAGCCTTTATGGATTTGATGAACAGGGTGTTCCAGCCGTATCTAGATGAGTTCGTGGTTGTGTTTATTGACGACATCTTAGTTTACTCTCCTGATCCGGCCGAGCATGAGAAGCATCTCAGGATTGTGCTGCACATTCTAAGGGAGAAGCAGTTGTATGCCAAGCTATCCAAGTGTGAGTTCTGGAAGACTAGCGTGGCTTTCTTGGGTCATGTGATAGCTAAGGATGGAGTCTCGGTGGACCCTGCTAAGATCGGGCAGTGATAGAGTGGCCGGCACCAACAACTCCGTCTGAAGTCCGAAGCTTCCTGGGTTGGCAGGCTACTACAGGAGGTTTGTTCCGGACTTCGCTAAGATAGCCCAACCGATCACGCAGCTCATGAAGAAAACTACACCTTTCAGATGGAACAGTGGTGTGTGACACCCCCAACCTCACACAGGCTGAGATAGCTAAAAACTTAACCAAAACAGCTGCCTACCTCAACCAACAACAGAACATAGCGGAAGCGAATTTAAAACCTAAGGGCGTCATGCCACATCTAGGTATAAACACAACCTAGATGCACAGGCTAAACATAAGAAACGAGCTCAACTGTATAAACGATAATCCTTAAAGCATGTTTAACAATATCCAAAGACTAATCTAGAGTGTATAGAGTCTCAAACGGCTCACAGGCCAAAGCAGAAATCTAAAACATAACCACTATCTAAGCCTCCTCATACGGGTGTATCTCTATCGCGCTCACGCAAAGACTTTAAGGCAACCTGGAAAACACACAAAGAACCATTAGCAAAAGACTGCTAAGTAACCACCATTCACACCCGCAAGGAAGTATAGATATACATAAGTTTGTAAATAGGTTTACACACCCATATAGAATATAAACACCAACAAACTGTTCCACAGTTCAAATCGGATACTCAACAAGGATAAACTGAATGAATCAATAACCAAGACTCAATCAAACAAAGCCAATATCCAACAAGGAAAGCATAATACAATAACGAATCATAACCAAGATACCAACTGAACACGATCCAAAGGAACCAACCAACCTCAACGAGAACAACAAGATATCCACCGATAGCACAAAGGACCTACAATAACCAACCAAGAAAGAATCCAACTCCAACCTCCAAACCCTCAAAACAACCACCAAACCAAACCAATCTCATAATCACAAATCGAGAGTCAACCCGGAAAACCGGTACGCAGGGGTAAAAACCCAATCACAGGGACCGTAGTCCAATCACAGGGACGAAGTCCAATCACAGGACCGAAGTCCAATCACAGGGGTAATGAACCCAATCACAGGGGCAAAAGCCCAATCACAGGGACCGAAATCCAATCACAGGGGTCGTCGACCCAATCACAGGGACCGGAGTCCAATCACAGGGGTAATGAACCCAAATATAACAATAGTAGCCGAACCCAGATAACTGGTACGCAGGGACCGAAGCCCAAAGTCAGTAATAGCACAATCAATCCACCCATCAATCTCCACAAGATACTCAAAGAATCCACAACCACATACTCATACTCAACTCAGCCCAAGAACCATCACTCAGAGTGTTCATCTCAGATATGAACACCAACCAACTTCCAAATAATATAATCAAGGAATCCACCAATCAAATAATAGACTCAACAAGTGGACTAAGAGGTATGAATGAATACTCAGAATCAAGATAACACGACCAATAGAATACTCCAATAAACTCAAGAACAAGAGGAAACAACAACGGATTGCTCACCAATCACTACCATCTTACTCTCACGGAAAACCCTAGCGCTTACATTGTCACGCTAGAGAACTCCGCAAGAGCAATTCCCACATACCGAATCAGACTCAGCTCAGAATACAAAGAGATACTCTAGAATACAAAGATCATATCACAGTACACCAATATGCATATAACAGAGGCCAATAACATGGAAATCCCAACCGACAACTGATCATATACATCAAATAGACACAGGATTAGGACACGAGTCCATGAATCCACAACACAATCAATAATAGGCTAATAATCAAGGATATTCAGGATTTCCAATCCACCAAATAACATCATATAGAATAGGAGTGAATAAAATAGTTTGATGGACATGGATGGTTACCTTTGAAGCGTAATTAATCCAAAAGCGTTTTAATCCAAAGCAACGTCAATCCTAAGCTCATAAGCTAGGTCCATAACCGTGGACCTGAAGAATTAATATAATTCTAACACCGTTACTATGACTATTAATGACAACACTAATATTGATATTCCTAATCGGTCCAATACAACCTAAAATCCTATAATCCATGCCCAAGGCTAATGCAATATGACCATATGATGAGCTCAAAGACTAAACCATGATATCATAATCATAATCCAATAATAACCCTAATGATTAGCAAGATCAATGTCTTATCTTATAACCAATTACTAAACTAATTATTCTTAAGAACTAAAAGGGAAGATTACCTTAATAAAGCTGCCTAGCCGAGAGTCGAACCCACGCCCTTAGGCTCAACATGCGAGAGCTACACCACCCTGCCACACGGTCACTTGTTGTCACTGAGTCGCACCGAAGGGATAAAACGCTTCTGGAATTGGCTGTTGCTGTGAACAACGGAGAGGCAGGTTCACCGTCATCTTCCACCGTTGCCGCCACCACCGTTCCACGTCGAGCTACTGCAGTTCATCCTTGGCGTCGAGCGAAAAGACTTGGAGGGGAGATGAAGCCTGGAACGGAAAGCCGCGGTTGCTGGGAGACGCCATCGCCGGTGAGCCGTCGCTCTGCGCTCTGCCGTGAGCCACAGAGGGCCCCGCTCTGTTCCACGTCGGGCGGAAGGGAGTCCCCCGCCTTCGTCCTCCGCAGGCTCAAAGTGTCGCAACACCAGGCAGCCACCAGTCGCGAGGAAGGTTGAAGACCGTCGAAGAGAACGCCGAGGTTGGAGCCTACCGCCGCCCGCCGCTCTATTTTGCTGTTGGAGACAAAGCCGCCACCTTGCTACTGGTTTGTCGCCGATGGAGAAGCAGCGAGGGGGAGAGCAGAAGGAAACCCGCCGCCGAATGTTGCTTTGCCCGTTGATGGAGAAAGGCAACGTCGGAAGTGGAAAAAGGACCACGTCGCCACCGAGCCTCTTCCAGCCACGCCGCTGCCTTCACCGCCGGAGCTTCAAGGTTGTTGCCTGAGGCTTGCTGGCCATCGACGAGCTCCTCCCCGCTGCTGCCTTGTTGAGCTCCATCACCGGAGTTCATCAAAGCCGTTGCTGTTGGAGCGTTGCCGTTGCCGTTGCCGAGCTCTCTGTTGTTGCATAACGCGAAAAGGAGACGGAAAATTGTTTGGCTGCTGAACAACGAACGTAGCTGTAGGTAATAGGTAGTAGGGTAGGTTTCTATATTAGGAAGCTTCTATTTTTGGGCTAGGTCAAATATGGAACTTGGGTCAAATTAGGGGGGTTGGGTTAAGACTTGATTATTTTGGGCTCAAGGATAATGTATAAACATCTTATACGTACAATAAGAATTATGGCTCATGGGCTTAGTATTATAACCATCCTTATAATCCATTTAAAACATTAATTCTTTGGGTCCATAGCCCACAATAAAAACCATATACTATAGAATATATAGTTATATAATATATATATATATATATATTGGGCTAAGGGCATTTAATAACATAGTAATAATAATAATAATAATAATAAGCGATCCCGAGATTATTCCAAGCCCAAGCGAAATTAATTTATACTTATAATTGTTTAATAAGAAAATAACCCCTCGTTTATTTCTTTAAAATAGTAGCAGGAAATTTCGGGGTGTTACACTCTACCCCCCTTAAAAGGAGCTTCGTCCCCGAAGCTCAGAAAACGTTTTGGGGACAGAGAGTTACGAACTAGTACGATAATACATATAGGAAAATATTTATAATATATATATACGCCCGGTTTTGAAAATTTGACCCAACGAAGGAAGGAGAGTGAAAGGTTTAAGGTGTACGGTTTTAAGAACGACGTCGGTTAAGAATAGAATCAAAGGTTATCAAGGTTACAGCTTAGGAGATAGAGTCGTTATTTTGCACAAATATTTCAAGAGGTGAATAATAACAACGTTGAGAGGTTGGAAATGATTTTTTTGCAATAAAAGGGATGTCAAGTTCTTTAAAGGGAAGAGAAGAACTCGGCTTCGAAAGAAATGAGAACGAGGTTCGCCGAGGTCAAAAGAATTTCTCAACGTAAGGGAGTATCAAGTTCTTACAATAAAAAGAGAAGGAACGAAAGAATCTGGCTTCGAGATCAGATAAGCGAGATTGAAAACACAAGGAGTTTTCCAACGATATGGTATTTACTTATTCGAGGAAAAGAAGGAAATTAGATTCCAAAAAGGGACTAAGAATAAGGTTTCGAAAGACAGAAATGGTTTGTCAATGATTGGGCATTCAGTTCTTCAAGGTAAGAAAATGATTCAATTTGGAAGAAGATAAGAATGAGATTGAAAACGCAGAACGAGTTTCTCAACGGTGGAATATTCAACTTACTCAAGGAAAGGGAGGAATCAGGTTACAAGAGAAGCTAAGAGCAGGGTCTTAGAGAGGCAGAAATGATTTCTCGATAGTAAGGTATTCAATTTCTCAAAGAAAAGAGAGGAGTTTATTTCCCAACGAAGGTGAGAAGGAGATTTAGAATGGATAGAAGAGGGATGCCTTAATAAAAGAGTGGGCAACCCCCAAGGGAATGAGAGAGATTCGGTTCCAGAGTCGATAGTAATGAGGTCTAGAAAGATGGGAAGGATTCTTTAATGCTAGGGTATTTATCTTACTCCGAGATGTGGAAGGAATTAGGTTTCGAGAGGAATTAAGAACGGGGTCTGGGAAGGCGAAATGATTTTGTCACGGTAGGGTATTCAACTTGTCAAGGGGAGAAAGAAGTTCAATCTTGAAATGGGAGGAGAAGGAGATAAACTGAAAGGTTGTCTGAACGGAAGGATATACAATTTCCAAGGGAGTGAGAGGAATTTGAATGTAAGGGACGGTAGCAAGGAGATTTAATAAGATAGAAAAGATTCTTTAGCAATAGGGTATGCACTTTTCTCAAGGGAAAAGAGAAATTCGGTGTCGAGCGAAAATGAGAAAGAGATTAGAATAGGTAGAAGGGGCGTTTCAACAAGAAGGCATTCAGAGTTTCGAGAATCAAGAGAATTTAGTTTCAAGAAAAGATAGAATACTGATTAGAATGGAGAATGGATTTCCTAATGGATGGGTAATTGGGATTTCGAGGAGGCGAGGAGAATTTGGTTTCCACAAGGGTATAGGAATGAAGATTACAACGGATAGAAGAATTCCTAACGAGTATGGTACTTAGGATTTGCGAAGAACTGTGAAGGATTTGTTTTTAGAAGGATAAGGAAGTCTCTCTATCCTAAGCGATTTCTTCGGGTTGACGATTCGATTACGACACTCTGACTGATTGATAGATCTCGGCTTGCTAACGCGATACTGACTTGAGATTCGAATAAGCTTTACATGTAACCTACGATTCGCACAACCTTATTGCTCCAAGAGAGGCTGAAGGCAAGGAACCATTGATGACCGATGGTACAGAACGAGAGATTTCCGAGGAGGCTTTATGAAAAATAGGTTCAATTGGAAAGGTATTGCCCGATTTGAAAGGAGATCCGCTTATGGGTAATAGTGATCTTTTAGAAACGAGGTTACTTCCTTAAGCTCTTGCGCAAGGGGATTACTTTCGAAGGTACACCGAGTAGGTTACACGAGGTCCACTTCACGGAGTCGTACCCCACTTGCTTATGGTATTTCTTCTTTTCTTCGGGATCTTAAGCGTCCAAATTTTTCCTTTCCACTTGACTTAATCTTCTTTGCTTTGGAGGTTGCAACTTCCAACTTGTTCCTTCGTAGCCGCTTCAGGGGTAGGTAGGACTACTTAAGGTTTTCACGAATCACGAAGCTCGGGGTTGTATTCTTCAGGCAACGTTAACGTTAACGTTGACTGAAGAATAAACCCCGAGCTCGTGATTCGTGAAAGACCTTAAGTAGTCCTACCTACCCCTGAAGCGGCTGACAGGAACAAGTTGGAAGTTGCAACCTCCAAAGCAAAGAAGATTAAGTCAAGTGGAAAGGAAATTGGAAGCTTAAGATCCCCGAAGAAAAGAAGAAACCCGTAAGCAAGGAGGTGTAGGCTCCGTGAAGTGGACCTCGTGTAACCTCTTTCGGTGACCTTCGAACGTAAGTCCCTTGCGCAAGAGCTTAAGGAAGTAACCTCGGTTTCTAAAAGATCACTATGCCCATAACGAATCTCCTTTCAAATCGGGCAGATACCCTTCATTGAACCTATTCCTTTCATAAAGCTCCTCGAAATCTCTCGTTCTGTACCATACGGTCAATCAATAGTAATCCTCACTTCAGCCTCTTTGGAGAGATAAGGTTATGCGAATCGTAGGTTAGCATGTGAAGCTTATTCGAATCTCAAGGTCATGTTGCGTGGTAGCAAGCGCAAGATCTATCAATCAGTCAGAGTGTCGTAATCGAATCGTCAACCCGAAGAAATCCGCTTAGGATGAGAGACTTCCTTATCCTCAAAAATCCTTGTCTGCAATCTAAGAATACCTAGAATTCTTCTCCTTGTATCTTCACTAACTGTGGAACATTCTCCTCGTCCAAATCCCAATTATCCCACCATTAGCGAAATCCTTCTCCTGTTCTAATCAAGTATTCCTATCTTTTCTTCGAGAACTGAATTCTCCTTGATTCGTCGAAACTCTGAATGCCTTCTGGAACCCCTCTACTATTCCTAATCTCTTTCTCATTTTCGCTCGACGATTCCTCTTGAGAAAAGTGCATACCCTATTGCTAAGGAATCTTTTCTATCTTATTAAGATCTCCTTGCTACCGTCCCTTACATTCAAATCCTCTCACCCCTTGGAAATTGTATATCCTTCCGTTCAGACAACCTTTCAGTTTATCTCCTTCTCTCTCCCATTTCAAGATTGAACTTTCTTTCTCCCCTTGACAGTTGAATACCCTACGTTGACAAATCATTTCGCCTTCCCAGACCCCGTTCTTAATTCCTCTCGAAACCTAATTTCTTTCACATCTCGGAGTAAGATAAATCCCAGTTAAAGGAATCCTTCTCCATCTTTCTAGACCTCATTACTATCGACTGCTTGGAACGAATCTCTTCTCAGTTCCCTTGGGGACTGCCACTCTCTTTATTAAGGGATCCCTTTCTATCCATTCTAAATCTCCTTCTCACCTTCGTTGGGAAATAGAACTCCTCTCTTTCTGTGGAAATTGAATACCTCTATCATGAGAAACAGTTTCTGCCTCTTCTAAGACCTGCATCTTAGACTTCTCTTAGTAACCGGATTCCTCCCTTTCCTTGAGTAAGTTGAATATCCACCGTTGAGAAACTCGTTCCTGGTTTTCAATCTCATTCTTATCTTCTTTCAAATTGAATATTTCTTCTTACCTTGAAGAGTTGAATACCCAAGTGCATTACAAACCGTTCTTTGTCTTTCGAAACCTATTCTTAGTCCCGTTTTGGAATCTAATTCCTTCTTTTCCTCGAATAAGCTAAATACCTATCGTTGGAAAAACTCTCTGTGTTTCAATCTCGCTTATGCTGATCTCGAAAGCCAGTTCTTTCGTTCTTCTCTTTTTTGTTCAAAGAACTTCGATACTCCCTTACATTTGAGAATTCTTTGACCTCCGGCGAACCTCGATTCTCATTTTCTTTCGAAGCCGAGTTCTTCTCTTTCCCTTTACAAAACGTGACATCCCTTTTATTGCAAGAAAAATCAATTCCACCTCTCGAACGTTGTTATCTTTCCGCTTCTTGAAAATATCTTGTGCAAAGTACGACCTCATTTTCTAAGCTGTCAACCTTGATAACCTCGATTCTATTCTTAACCGACCGTTTTGAATCCTACACCGTAAACCTTTCATCTCCTTCTTCGTTGGGTCAAATTTTCAAAACCGGGCGATATATAGTATATAAATATTTTCCTATATGTACTATCCGTACTAGTTTAACTTCTGTCCCCAAATTCTGAGCTTCGGGGACGAAGCTCCTTTTAAGGGGGGTAGAGTGTAATACCCCGAAATATTCCTGCTACTACTTTTAAGAAATTATAACGGGGTTATTTTCTTATTAAACTAATTATAAATAATAAAGTATAACTATTCGCTTGGGCTTGGGATAATCTCGGATCTTATATATTATTATGTTTATTGACTATGTTATTATAATGGCCTTAGGCCCAATATTCATATTATATATATATATATATATAACTATATACTTCCTACAGTATATGGTATTTTATTGTAGCATGGACCCAAATATATTCTTAATGAGTTTATATAACTGGATTATAAGGTATGTTATAACTACTATAATGTCACCATTCTGTAGTCGGACCACTCAATTACCCTCTATTGTAGTATTATAATTTATGGACAATAACTATCCTTAGGTCCCAAATATAATTAAGTTGTAACCAACCCCCTGTTTGACCCAATTCCATATGAGTGATCCATACCCAAAGAAAGAACCTAATATCTTAAAACTACCCATATCTACGCTACTTACCTATCGCCGTTCGTTGACGTCCAAAATTATTCCTCTCCGTCTCTCGCGTATGAACCAACAGAGACAGCCGGCAACAAGGAACGGCAACAGGAGCTCCAATCTTCAAGGTCTTCTACTCCGTCGAGGAGTCAACAAGCTGAACAGCAGCGAGGACGCTCTCGCCATGCCGCATGAGCCTCGGCAGTACAACCTGAGTCACGGCGGATTTGACAAGGCGAGCGGCGTCATGGCAGTGGCGATCCTCAGGAGCCGGTGGCACGGTCGGAATGCACGCTTCTCGTTCCACCTTTTCCGACAGTGCGTCCCACACGGGCAGTCAACTTCGCGGGGATGTCCCGGCGTCCGCACCCTCCTGCTTCTCCAGCTGACAAACCGTAGAGTTGGCGGCTATGCTTCTCCACAGATAGACGGCGGCGTAGCTAACCTCAGGCTTCAGGTCTCAACTTCTGCGACTGGTGCGCCTGGTGTTGCGACACTGATCCGGTGGGACGAGGCAGGCGAGACTCCTTACCGCCGACGTGAACGAGCGGCCCTCTGTGCTTCACCCTTCGTGCTGGAGCCAGATCACGACGGAGCGTCACGGCATGGGCTCAGCAGACCGGGCTTCCGTCCAGGCTAACATCTCCCCTCAGGTGCTTCGCTGACGCAACAAGGAGAACTGCAGTAGGCTGGTGGTAACCGGTGTGCGTGGCTGAGTTCGAACTTGCTTAGGATTTGTGTTAAGGAATGTTACAGTTGATTAGCCCTGCTCTGTTGTATCAAGCATCATGTAGATTCAGATAGGTATTGGTATCACCTTCGTGTTTGTACTCAGATAGTAATACATACGTGTGCAGGATGTGCACTCATCGATGTTAGCATTACTTAAGGCGATGGTCGATCTCATAGGCGTTATTAAGGAACTCATTAGTCTAATGTCAATAATTAGTTATAGTTAATGGTTAAGATAAGACGATTGATTTGCATCATTAGGTATTATTCGGATTCATGATTATGAATCATGGTTAGCTTTGAGCTCTCATTGGCATGCATGCTTGGCATGATTAGGATTTAGTATGACATTAGTATCTTTTGTCTTATGTAAGTAATTTAAATTAATTCAGGTCCCGGTTCAGTTAAGTAGTGAGCTTGAAACCTTGATAATTACTCAAATATCGTCCATCAAACTATTTTATTCACTCATCTCTATATGATTTATTTGGTGATTGGAAATCCTGAATATCCTTGATTATTAGCCTATTATTGATTGTGTTGTGGATCATGGACTCGTGTCCTAATCCTTGTCTATTGATGTATATGATCACTTGTCGGTTGGATTTCCATGTTATTGGCCTCTCGTTAATGCATATTGGTGTCATTGTGATATGATCTTTGTATTCTAGGAGTATCTCTTTGTATTCTGAGCTGAGTCTGATTCGGTATGTGGGAATTGACTCTTGCGGAGTTCTCTAGCGTGACAATGTAAGCGCTAGGGTTTTCCGTGAGAGTAAGGTGGTAGTGATTGGTGAGCAATCCGTTGTTGTTTCCTCTTTGTTCTTGAGTTTATTGGAGTATTCTATTGGTCGTATGTATCTTGATTCTGAGTATTCTATTCATACCACTTAGTCTTTATGAGTCTATTATTTGATTGGTGTGATCCTTGATTATATTATTTGGAAGTTGGTTGGTGTTCATATCTGAGATGAACACTCTGAGTGATGGTTCTTGGGCTGAGTTGAGTATGAGTATGTGGTTGTGGATTCTTTGAGTATCTTGTGGAGATTGATGGGTGGATTGATTGTGCTATCTACTGACTTTGGGCTTCGGTCCCTGCGTACCAGTTATCTGGGTTCTGGCTACTATTGATTATATTTGGGTTCATTACCCCTGTGATTGGACTCCGGTCCCTGTGATTGGGTCGACGACCCCTGTGATTGGACTTCGGTCCCTGTGATTGGGCTTTTGCCCCTGTGATTGGGTTCATTACCCCTGTGATTGGACTTCGGTCCTTTGACTGTCCGGATTGGACTACGGTCCCTGTACGTCTATTGGGTTTTTACCCCTGCGTACCGGTTTTCCGGGTTGACTCTCTGATTTGTGATTATGAGATTGGTTTGGTTTGGTGGTTGTTTTGAGGGTTTGGAGGTTGGAGTTGGGATTCTTTCTTGGTTGGTTAGTTGTAGGTCCTTTGTCGCTATTCGGTTGATATCTTGTTGTTCTCGTTGAGGTTGGTTGGTTCCCTTTGGATCGTGTTCAGTTGGTATCTTGGTTATGATTCGTTATTGTATTATGCTTTCCTTGTTGGATATTGGCTTTGTTCTGATTGGGTCTTGGTTATGATTCGTTCAGTTTATCCTTGTTGAGTATCCGATTTGAACTGTGGAACAGTTTGTTGGTGTTTATATTCTATAGGGTGTGTAAACCTATTTACACAACTTATTGTATATCTATACTTCCTTGCGGGTGTGAGTGGTGGTTACTTAGCAGTCTTTTGCTAATGGTTCTTTTGTATGTTTTCCAGGTTGCCTTAAAGTCTTGCGTGAGCGCGTAGAGTACACCCGTATGAGAGGCCTTAGATAGTGGTTATGTTTTAGATTTCATGCTTTGGCCTGTGAGCCATTTGAGATCTATGACCTTCTTGAGTTTAGTCTATTGGATTATCTTGAGAATATGACTTTAAGGATTATCGTTTATACAGTTGAGCTCGTTTCTTATGTTTAGCCTGTGCATCTAGGCTGTGTTTATACCTAGATGTGGCATGACGCCCTTAGGTTTTAAATTCGCTTCCGCTATGTTCTGTTTTGGTTGAGTAAGGCAGCTTTTTGTTAAGTTTTTAGTCTATCTCAGCCTGTTGAGGTTGGGGGTGTCACACACCACTGTTCCATCTGAAAGGTGTAGTTTTCTTCATGAGCTGCGTGATCGGTTGGGCTATCTTAGCGAAGTCCGGAACAAACCTCCTGTAGTAGCCTGCCAACCCAGGAAGCTTCGGACTTCAGACGGAGTTGTTGGTGCCGGCCACTCTATCACTGCCCGATCTTAGCAGGGTCCACCGAGACTCCATCCTTAGCTATCACATGACCCAAGAAAGCCACGCTAGTCTTCCAGAACTCACACTTGGATAGCTTGGCATACAACTGCTTCTCCCTTAGAATGTGCAGCACAATCCTGAGATGCTTCTCATGCTCGGCCGGATCAGGAGAGTAAACTAAGATGTCGTCAATAAACACAACCACGAACTCATCTAGATACGGCTGGAACACCCTGTTCATCAAATCCATAAAGGCTGCTGGGCATTCGTCAATCCGAATGGCATGACTGTGAATTCATAGTGGCCATAGTGGGTCCGGAATGCCGTCTTCGGAACATCCGCCTCCGCTACCCTCAGCTGATGATAACGGATCGCAAATCAATCTTTGAGAAGACGCCGGCTCCCTTCAACTGGTCGAACAAGTCATCAATTCTCGGCAGGGGATACTTGTTCTTGACTGTTACCCGGTTCAGCTCTCGGTAGTCAATACAGAGACGC
>CP025646.1:10005274-10019102 GCA_003576665.1 Ipomoea trifida
ATATATATATTTTAAATCGAAAGGATTAGCCCAATTAGAATAACTAAATTGCCCGAAGAATTAATTAGATTGCCCAAGGAATTAATTAACGATCGAAAGGCTTGAAAAGAATTTACGGGGTGTTACAGACGCCACTCGCTAATTGTGACACCCCAACCTTACACAGGCTGAGATAGATAAATCTCAACACAACAGCTGCCTATCTCAACCAACAAACATAACATAGCGGAAGCGAATTTAAAACTTAAGGGCGTCATGCCATATCTAGGTAGAAAACACAGCCTAGATGCACAGGCTAACCATATGAAACGAACTAACTGTCATGCATAAATAAAATAAATCATCAAGTCATGTTTAACAACATCCAAGCACTAGTCAAGAGTATATAAAATCTCCAAAGGCACACAGGCCAAAAACCAAAGTCTAACATCATGAAACTAAGTCTAAGCGTCCTCATAGATAGGCTCTAACGCGCTCGCGCTCAGACTTACTCCATACCTGGAAAAACACGCAAAGAACCATTAGCAAAAGACTGCTAAGCAACCACCATTCACACTCGCAAGGAAGTATAGATATACATAAGCTTGTAAATAGGTTTACACACCCATATAGAATATAAACACCAACAAACCGTTCGATAATTCAAAACAGATACTCAACAACAATAAGCTGAACGAATCGTAAACCAAGACTAATCCACTCAAAGCCAATATCCAACAACGAAAGTATAAGACAACCACAAACCATAACCGAGATATCAACTGAACAACAATCCACAAGAACAACCGACCATAACCGAGAACAACGAGATATCAACCGAATATACACAAGGACTCACAAACCAATGAACCAAGAAGGAACTCTCAACACCAACCACCAAATCCTCACACCAACCATCATACCGAACCCAACCCAGTCAGAAGTCAGGTACGCATGGGTAAAAACCCAATCACAGGGACCGTAGTCCAATCACAGGGACCGATGTCCAATCACAGGGGTAATGAACCCAATCACAGGGGCAAAATCCCAATCACAGGGACCGTAGTCCAATCACAGGGGTAATCAACCCAATCACAGGGGTAATGAACCCGAATATAGTCAATGGTAGCACAATTAGTTCACCCAACAACCTCCAACGATACACAAGAAACCACCACCACATACTCATACTCCAACCTCAACCCAAAACAACCAAACAAAGTGTTCATCTCAACTATGAACACCAACCAACTCCCAGGTAATGAATTCAAGGAATTAGTAAACCAAGAGTACGAAAGGGAAACCAAAGACATGAATCAATACTCCAAGATATGGTATAGATACCCAACAAATGGCACGAATAAATACTCCAAAAACATGGTAAATTACCCAACAAAGCATTCCAACAATATTCAGAACAAAAGGGAAACAAACAGACAACAACAACCGAAAGCAGTCTCTGGAATCCAAATCCCAGAGACCTTGCGGAACACGGCGACGGAACACCATCCACCGCCAGCCCTCTCCGCACGAAGGGGAAAGAACCCCTCGGCGGACCACCTCCAACCGCCTTCCACAGCCGCCTTGGCCTTGTGGAACTCCCCAGTGGGTCACATTATTCCGCTGGGGACCTCCGCAAGGTCAACTCAACCCAATTTCCAGAATCCTCAGACACGAACGAAAAATCATTTCCAGAGAGCAAAATCAGACCCAATTACACCAACATTGCATCAAATTAGAGGCCAAAAATATGGAAATCCAAACCATCAATGATCATAACAACACTAGGCAAAAGATCAAGATGAAATCCAACAAATACAACCAACAAAATAGGGCTAAACACCAAGAAATTTCAGGATTTCCAACACCAAGAATATCATATAGAATAGGAGTGTAGAAATAGATTTTGATGGACATAGTGGTTACCTCAAAGAGCTTTCTCCAACCTAGCAAAGCCTCAAGCAAGCTCACAAAGCCCCACCACCTTCTTGATCATCTTTTACCCAAAGAACCCCAAAAAGAACCACATAAAAATATGCAAAAAGACTAGCAAATCCATAAAATGCAAGGTAGATTCTTAGCTAGATGCACTTACCCAATCCTAAACAAGCTTAAAGGAGCAATCTTGACTTGAAAACTTGTAGGAGAAATGAAGATCAATTTTGGATAAATTGAGAGTGAAAGTGGCGTGAAAGGCAAAGGGAAAGGAGAAGGAGAAGTGTGATCTTCTAGGGTAATTTTAGTCTTCAAATCACATACCAAATGATACATACAATAATTAGATTGTAAGACTTTAATTGAAATTGGGCTTAAGTATATAATGTGATGGCTAGAAGAATTAATATATATATGCAAGACTAGTATTTGGGCTAATGAATTCATCCCTTATGAATTAAATATAATGATTAGGATAAGAAAGCCCATAGAAGAATATCTTAGGAATAATATGTAGGATATATAATATAGGATCAATAAATTGGGCTTGTAGGAATATTAAATTACAAATTGTAAGGGTCCAAATTGAATAAAAATCCTTACAAGAATAATCCAATTAATTGGGCTCTTACTTAGGATAATTAATTTAGGCAACAAATATATATACAAGGGTATATATATATATATTCGAAATTGAAGGAAAGACTAGCCCAATTAAATTAATAAATCGCCCAAGAAATTAATTAGCGATCGAAAGGCTTGAAATGAATTTACGGGGTGTTACAAGGTATGCTGGATCGCCTCAAGAAGCTTAAGGCGGCCGATGTTGGAACGGCAAGGACTTCAGGGGTCAGCAACTCGTGTAGCAAAGGAGTGTCCCTCCCCGGCTTCGAGAGAGCAAGTGGAAAGGAAGGGGTCCCATCTGCAGCAGGGGAGCTCCTCATTATGAACAAGTCCCAGGCCGAGAGCTGCGACGTGGTCACCGGCATCTTCCTCGTACTTTCCGTTCCTACCTTGGTGCTGTTCGACTCTGGAGCCTCTAATTCCTTCATATCCTCGAAGTTGGTTCAAGAGCTGGGCATTGTGCCTAGCGCAGCGACGAGGATTGCAGTTAAGGTGGCGTCGGGCGAGTTAAGGCGTGTGAGCACATCTTCGAGGGTGTGCCTATCAAGATTAAGGAGGTGACCTTCCCCAGTGATCTCATTCAGTTCGACTTGGATGATTTCGGGGTAGTGCTGGGTATGGACTGGCTGGGACAGTATAAGGCTCAGATCCTGTGCAGCGAGCAGAAGGTGGTCTTGAAGGGGCCCGGGGGCAAACGGGTGTCGTACCGAGGGGTGGCTAAGGAGCCCGAGGTCAAGCTGGTCTCGATGATCAAGATCAAGAAATATGTTGCCAAGGGTCATGAAGCTTTTCTATGTACAGTGGAGGACCTCAGTGCTCCGAAAGATGAAGTGCAACAAATACCCGTGGTACGTGAGTTTTCCGATGTCTTCCCAAATGAGATCCCGGGGTTACCGCCTCCCCAAGAGGTAGAGTTCACCATTGACGTGATGCCAGGGACAGCCCCAATATCGAAAGCCCCATACCGTATGGCCCCGAAGGAAATGCAGGAGTTGAACGAGCAGCTGCAGGAATTGTTAAACAAAGGGTATATCCGACAAGTGTTTCACCATGGGGAGCTCCAGTGCTCTTTGTGAAAAAGAAGGATGGTAGTATGCGACTCTGTATTGACTACCGAGAGCTGAATCGGGTGACAGTTAAGAACAAGTACCCCTTGCCAAGAATCGATGATTTGTTCGATCAACTGAAGGGAGCCGGCATCTTCTCAAAGATTGATCTACGGTCCGGGTACCATCAGCTTAGAGTAGCGGAGGCAGATATACCGAAGACAGCGTTCCGGACCCGCTATGGCCACTATGAGTTCACGGTTATGCCGTTCGGATTAACGAATGCTCCAGCTGCTTTCATGGACTTGATGAACAGGGTATTCCAGCCGTACCTAGACGAGTTTGTGGTAGTGTTCATCGACGACATCTTAGTTTATTCTCCTGACCCGGCCGAGCATGAGAAACATCTCCGAACGGTGCTACACGTTTTGAGAGAAAAGCAGTTATATGCCAAGTTATCCAAGTGTGAGTTCTGGAAATCCAGTGTGGCATTCTTGGGGCATGTGATAGCCAAAGATGGAGTCTCGGTGGACCCTGCTAAGATCCGAGCAGTGATAGAGTGACCGCACCAACGACTCCGTCTGAGGTCCGAAGTTTTCTGGGTTTGGCAGGTTACTACAGGAGGTTTGTTCCAGATTTCTCTAAGATAGCCCGCCCAATCACGCAGCTCATGAAGAAGACTACGCCCTTCCGATGGGACAGTGAGTGTGCCACCGCATTCCAAGAGTTGAAAGAAAGATTAACATCGGCTCCAGTTTTGACCTTACCATCAGGGACTGAGGGGTTTGAAGTTTACAGTGATGCATCGAAGAAAGGTTTGGTTGTGTACTGATGCAGCAGGGCCGAGTAGTGGCTTACGCATCCCGTCAGCTTTGAGATTGGCAGCTTTTCTGTTAAGTTTTAGCTGCCTCAGCTCGTGTGAGGTTAGGGTGTCACAGTTGGTATCAGAGCCTGTGTTGAGGTCTGAGTAGGAATCCTAGGGTGGTAATCTGAGACTCTAGGACTTGATCAGTAGAAGTTAAGATGTTTAAGAGTTCTAAGATGTGTGAATTCTAGGCCGCGTGTTGAGGACTCGTTTACTTGCTTTCGTTTATGCTTTGCAGGTTGTTTGTTGTTTGTGGTTGTGAGCTCGTTCTCATTTGCCTTCTTGCGTGTTTGGTTTAGACCGACCGCAGTGTCCTGTCCTCTTTCTGTTAGTACTCTCCCTCTTCTGCACCATGCTGCCGTCAAAGAAGCGGGAGGAAGCCCCAGACGTAGGAGGACGTATGCTGGATCGCCTCAAGAAGCTTAAGGCGGCCGACGTTGAACGACAAGGACTTCAGGGGGCAGCAACTCGTGTAGCAAAGGAGTGTCCCTCCCTGGCTACGAGAGAGCAAGTGGAAAGGAAGGGGTCCCATCTGCGGCAGGGGAGCTTCTCATTATGAACAAGTCCCAGGCCGAGAGCTGCGACGTGGTCACCGGCATCTTCCCCGTACTTTCCGTTCCTACCTTGGTGCTGTTCGACTCTGGAGCCTCTAATTCCTTCATATCCTCGAAGTTGGTGCAAGAGCTGGGCATTGTGCCTAGCGCAGCGACGAGGATTGCAGTTAAGGTGGCTTCGGGCGAGGTTAAGGCGTGTGAGCACATCTTCGAGGGTGTGCCTATCAAGATTAAGGAGGTGACCTTCCCCAGTGATCTCATTCAGTTCGACTTGGATGACTTCGGGGTGGTGCTGGGTATGGACTGGCTGGGACAGTATAAGCCTGGGACAGTGCAGCGAGCAGAAGGTGGTCTTGAAGGGGCCCGGGGGCAAACGGGT
Organism: Ipomoea trifida; assembly: GCA_003576665.1. Classification (NCBI taxonomy): domain Eukaryota; kingdom Viridiplantae; phylum Streptophyta; class Magnoliopsida; order Solanales; family Convolvulaceae; genus Ipomoea; species Ipomoea trifida. The sequence continues at coordinate 10,010,657 of CP025646.1, forward strand.
GTCGTACCGAGGGGTGGCTAAGGAGCCCGAGGTCAAGCTGGTCTCGATGATCAAGATCAAGAAATATGTTGCCAAGGGTCATGAAGCTTTTCTATGTGCAGTGGAGGACCTCAGTGCTCCGAAGACGAAGTGCAACAAATACCCGTGGTACGTGAGTTTCCCGATGTCTTCCCAAATGAGATCCCGGGGTTACCGCCTCCCCGAGAGGTAGAGTTCACCATTGACGTGATGCCAGGGACAGCCCCGATATCGAAAGCCCCATACCGTATGGCCCCGAAGGAAATGCAGGAGTTGAAAGAGCAGCTGCAGGATTTGTTAAACAAAGGGTATATCCGACCAAGTGCTTCACCATGGGGAGCTCCAGTGCTCTTTGTGAAACAGAAGGATGGTAGTATGCGACTCTGTATTGACTACCGAGAGCTGAACCGGGTGACAGTTAAGAACAAGTACCCCTTGCCAAGAATCGATGATTTGTTCGATCAACTGAAGGGAGCCGGCATCTTCTCAAAGATTGATCTACGGTCCAGGTACCATCAGCTTAGAGTAGCGGAGGCAGATATACCGAAGACGGCGTTCCGGACCCGCTATGGCCACTATGAGTTCACGGTTATGCCGTTCGGATTAACGAATGCTCTAGCTGCTTTCATGGACTTGATGAACAGGGTGTTTCAACCGTATCTGGACGAGTACGTGGTGGTGTTCATCGACGACATTTTGGTTTACTCTTCTGATCCATCCGAGCACGAGACGCATCTACGGACTGTGCTGCACATTCTAAGGGAGAAGCAGCTGTATGCCAAACTGTCCAAGTGTGAGTTCTGGAAGACTAGCGTGGCTTTCTTGGGGCACGTGATAGCTAAGGACGGAGTTTCGGTGGACCCCGCTAAGATCCGAGCAGTGATAGAGTGGCCAGCACCCACGACTCCGTCTGAGGTCCGAAGTTTTCTGGGTTTGGCAGGCTACTACAGGAGGTTTGTTCCAGATTTCTCTAAGATAGCCCGACCAATCACGCATCTCATGAAGAAGACTACGCCCTTCCGATGGGACAGTGAGTGTGCCACCGCATTCCAAGAGTTGAAAGAAAGATTAACATCGGCTCCCGTTCTGACCTTACCATCAGGGACTGAGGGGTTTGAAGTTTACAGTGACGCATCGAAGAAAGGTTTGGGTTGTGTACTGATGCAGCAGGGCCGAGTAGTGGCTTACGCATCCCGACAGCTTAAGGGTCACGAGGAGAACTACCCCACGCACGATTTGGAGTTGGCTGCTGTTGTTTTTGCACTCAAGATTTGGAGGCACTACTTGTATGGGGTGCAGTGTAAGATTTACACCGATCACAAGAGTTTAAAATACATCTTCACACAGAAAGAGTTGAATATGAGACAAAGGCGGTGGCTAGAGCTCATTAAGGACTATGACTTGATTATCCAGTACCACGAGGGAAAAGCAAATGTGGTGGCCGACGCACTGAGCAGGAAGACGAGTCACTCACTCAATGCTACTTGGGTGCTCGCGGATGACCTATGCAAGGAATTTCAAAGAATGAATATTACCGTGGTAGAAGAGGGGCAGGCGGATGAAGAAGTCCGACTCCTGAGTATGCAGATCCTACCGGCATGGCTTGATGAAATCCGAAGGGGCCAGACGGGCGATGCCCGGTTGAACAGAGTAAGAACCAAGATGGTTAATGGCAAGAAGGGACCCTTCGAGATCTACCCCGATGGCAGTATGCGATTCTTAGGGCGGTGATGTGTGCCGACTTCATGTAAAGAATTGAAGAAGCAGATATTGGAAGAAAGCCACTACACTCCATACTCCGTACATCCCGGTGGCGACAAGTTATACAAAGATGTGAAGAAACTGTTATGGTGGCCGAACATGAAAAGGGAAATAGCGGACTTTGTGAGCCGCTGTTTGAACTGTCAAAAAGTCAAGGCTGAAAGGTGCAAGACTAAGGGAATGCTGCTACCCCTGGAAGTGCCCGAAGGAAAGTGGGAGTCTATATCTATGGACTTCGTGGGAGGTTTGCCTTTGACCAGATCCGGGAAGGACAAGATTTGGGTGATCGTGGATCGCCTTACCAAGACGGCTCGCTTCATCGCCATGAAAGAAACTTGGACCATAGATCAGTTGGCGAGAGCTTATATACAGCGGGTGGTGAAATACCACGGTGTGCCACGCGACATCGTGTCCGACCGAGATTCGAGGTTTCTATCGCAGTTTTGGAAGTCACTACAGGCAGCACTGGGCACGAGGCTGAAGATGAGTACAGCTTTTCATCCTGCCACTGACGGACAGACTGAGCGCACCATTCAGACTTTGGAAGATATGCTGAGAGCTTGCATGCTTGATCTGCAAGGGTCGTGGGAAGAGCATCTCGATTTGATTGAGTTCTCCTACAACAACAGCTATCACTGCAGCATACAGATGGCCCCATACGAGGCGCTCTACGGTCAGAAGTGCAGAAGCCCGCTATGTTGGGAAGATTTGGTTGACCCAGTGACCATGGGACCTCAGTATCTGCAAGAAGCCACAGAAAAAGTCAAGTTAATTCAAAGTAGAATGAAAGCCGCACAAGACCGCCAGAAATCCTATGCTGACCTGGGAAGGAAATTCGTGGAATATCAAGCCGGCGAGAAAGTGTGGTTGAAGATTTCCCAAACTCGAGGAGTGATGAGATTTGGGAAGAAAGGGAAGTTAAGCCCCCGCTTCATCGGACCTTACGAGGTATTAGAGAGAGTTGGACCGGTGGCGTATCGCTTAGCCCTGCCAGCGGAGTTGGACCGAGTACACAATGTGTTTCATGTCTCCCAGCTGAAGAAGTACGTGCACGACGCCTCGCATGTGTTAGCTCCCGAGGCGTTAGAGTTGGACGAGGCGCTGTCTTATGAAGAGAAGCCCGTAAAGATCTTGGACTCCAAGACGCGTGAAACCCGGCGCAAGGCGATCAAGTTAGTGAAGGTGCTGTTGTAACACCCCGTAAATTCGTTCAAGCCTTTCGAACCGTTAATTAATTCCTTGGGCAATTTAATTAATTTCTAATTGGACCAATCCTTTCAATTTAATATATATATATACTTATATATATATATATATATATATCCATGAGCTTGATTTAATTATTCTATTCAAGAGCCCAATTAATTGAATTATTCTTGTAAGGGATTTTATTCAATTTGGACCCTTACAAATTTGTAATTAAATATTCCTACAAGCCCAATTTATTGATTTTACATTATATGGCATATATATATATATATTTCCTAAGACATTTCTATGGGCTTCCTTGTACTAATTCTTGTATTAATTATAAGGGTGATTATTTAGCCCATTTGCTAGTCTTGAATACATATATATAATTAATTCTTGTGCCATTATATTATAAGCTTAAGCCCAATTCCTAATAAAGTCTTACACTCAAATATTGTATGTATCCTTAGTATATATTTTGATGATCAAATAACCTAAAAGCTTTCACTCCTCTTCCTCTTCCTCCTTACACTCACACGCCATTTCCTCTTCATTTCTCCCAAAATTGATCTCCATTTTCCTACAAGCTTTCAAGTAAAGATCTCTTTTATGGTTGCTTAGGAGTGGGTAAGTTCATCTATCATAGAATCCATCTTGCATTGTGTGTTTTTAATAGTCTTTTTAGCATATTCTTACAAAGTTCTTTTGGGGTTCTTTGGGAAAAGATGATCAAGGTGAAGGTGGGGCATTGTGATCTTGCTTAGGGCTTCTTGGAGTTGGAAAAAGCTATTCAAGGTAACCATCCATGTCCATCAAACTATTTTCATTCACTCCTATCTATATAATTATTTGGTGGATTGGAAATCCTGAAAATCCTTGTGATTAGCCTATCTTGTTGAATCTATTTGTTGGATTTCATCTTGATCTTTTGATTAGTGTTGTATGATCATTGATGGTTTGGATTTCCATGTTTTTGACCTCTAAATTGAATGAAATGTTGATGTCTTGGTCTGATTATACTCTCTGGAAATTTTTTTCGTGTCTGTTGATTCTCTGGAATCTGGGATGGTTGACCTTGCGGAGGCCAAGGCGGAAATGTAACCCGCCGAGGATTCCGCAAGGCCAAGGCGAGGGTTGGCGGAGAGGTGGTCCGGAGGAGGCCGTCCCCTTCGTGCGGAGGAGCGGTGGACTGTGTTGGTCCGCAAGGTCCTGGGAATTCTCCAGAGACTGTTTTGTGATTGTTGTCTGTTGTTTCTCCTTTGTTTCTGATTATTGTTGGATTGTCTTGTTGGGTATTTTACCATGCTTTTGGAGTATTTATCCATGTCTCTTGTTGGATATTTATTCCTTATCTTGGAGATTTATTCATGTCTTTAGTTTCCCCTTTTGTACCCTTTGGTCTATTGATTCTTGATATTCTTTCTACTGGGAGTTTGTTGTGTTCATAGATGAGATGAACACTTTGTTGGGTCGTTTTGGGATGATGTTGGAGTATGTGTGGGTGTTGTTGGCTTGTTGGTATCGTTAGGATTGTGGGTGCACTTGTTGTGCTGTTATTGTTGTACTCGGGTTCATTACCCCTGTGATTGGGTTCATTACCCCTGTGATTGGGTCGATTCACCCCTGTGATTGGACTTAGGTCCCTGTGATTGGGCCATTGCCCCTGTGATTGGGTTCGCCACCCCTGTGATTGGGTTCGCTACCCCTGTGATTGGGTCGATTCACCCCTGTGAGTGGACTTCGGTCCCTGTGATTGGACTACGGTCCCTGTGATTGGGTTCATTACCCCTGTGATTGGGTTCATTACCCCTGGGAGTGAGTTTTATCCTTTGTGTAGTTGGTTTGAGTTGGGATTGGGTTCGGTATGTTGCTTAGTGGTTGGTGTTGGGTTTCCTTTCGGTTCTTGGGATATGAGTCCTTGTTCATTCTATTTGATTATTCCTTATGCTTGTGTTCAGTTAGTACTTTGGCTTCGATTCGTTGTTGTCTTATCCTTCTATCTTTGGATTTCGGCTTTGCTTGAATGAGTTTTGGTTTATGATTCGTTCAGCTTGTTGTTGTTGAGTATCGTTTGAACTATTGCACAGTTCGTTGGTGTTTATATTCTATATGGGTGTGTAAACCTATTTACAAACTTATCATATATCTATACTTCCTTGCGGGTGTGAATGGTGGTTGCTTAGCATTCTTTTGCTAATGGTTCTTTGTGTGTTTTCCAGGTATGGAGTAGTCTACGCGAGCGCGCTAGAGTTTCCTTTTATGAGGATGCGTAGACGTAGTTTACCTTGTTTAGACTTTAGTTTTGGGCCTGTGTGCCTTGAGATATTATGATATACTCTTGATTAGTTCCTTGGGTTTCTTTGGATGTTTTATGGATTTTATACTTGAGGATTATGATTCCAGTTTTATGAGATGACAGTTTAGTTTATTTCTTGTGTTTAGCCTGTGCATCTAGGCTGTGATTATACCTAGATGTGGCATGACGCCCTTAGGTTTTAAATTCGCTTCCGCTATGTTTGGTTTGTTGGTTGAGATTGGCAGCTTTTATGTTAAGTTTTTAGCTATCTCAGCCTGTGTGAGGTTGGGGTGTCACAGTTGGTATCAGAGCCTGTGTTGAGGTCTAAGTAGGAATCCTAGGGTTGTAATCTGAGACTCTAGGACTTGATCAGTAGAAGTTAAGATGCTTAGGAGTCCTAAGATCTGTGAAGTATAGGCCGCGCGGTGAGGACTCGTTTACTTGTTCCTGTTTGTGCCTTTGCAGGTTGTTGTTGTTTGTTTGTTGTGAGCTCGTTCTCACTTGTCTCCTTGCGTGTTTGGTTACGGCCGACCGCAGTTCTGTCCGCTTTCTGTTAGTTTTCTCCCTCTTCTGCACCATGCTACCGTCAAGAAAGCGGGAGGAAGCCCCAGGCTCGGGAGGAGGGATGTTGGAGCGCCTTAAGAAGCTGAAGGCGGCCGATGCTGAAGCGGCAAGGACCTCGGGAGGCAGCAGCTCGAGTAGCAAGGGAGCGACTCTTCCTGGCTTTGAGAGAGCGAAGGGAAAGGTAGAAGTCCCACCTGCGACGGGGGAGCTTCTTATTATGAACAAGTCCCAGGCCGAGAGCTGCGATGTGGTCACCGGTGTCTTCCTGGTGCTCTCCGTCCCTACCTTGGTGTTATTCGACTCGGGAGCCTCTAACTCTTTCATATCCTCGAAGTTGGTCCGTGAGCTAGGCATTGTGCCTAGCGCAGCGACGAGGATTGCTGTCAAGGTGGCGTCGGGAGAGGTTAAGGCGTGCGAGCATCTCTTCGAGGGCGTGCCCATCAAGATTAAGGAGGTGACCTTCCGAAGTGATCTTATTCAGTTCGACTTGGATGACTTCGGCGTAGTGCTGGGTATGGACTGGCTGGGACAATATAAGGCTCAGATTCTGTGCAGCGAACAGAAGGTGGTTCTGAAAGGCCCTGGGGGCAAGCGGGTTTCGTATCGGGGGGTGACCAAGGAACCCGAGGTCAGGCTGGTTTCGATGATCAAGATCAAGAAATATGTCGCCAAGGGGCATGAAGCTTTCTTGTGCGCGGTGGAGGATCTCAGTGCCCCGAAGGATGAAGTGCAGCAGATTCCTATAGTGCGCGAGTTCCCCGATGTCTTTCCCGAGGAGATCCCGGGGTTACCGCCTCCCCGAGAGGTGGAGTTCACCATCGACTTGATGCCAGGGACAGCCCCGATATCGAAGGCCCCGTACCGTATGGCTCCGAAGGAAATGCAAGAGTTGAAGGAACAGTTGCAAGACTTGCTCAACAAAGGATATATCCGGCAGAGTGTTTCGCCGTGGGGAGCTCCAGTGCTCTTCGTGAGGAAGAAGGATGGTAGCATGCGACTTTGTATAGACTACCGAGAGTTGAATCGGGTGACGGTTAAGAACAAGTACCCCTTGCCAAGAATCGATGACTTGTTTGATCAGCTGAAGGGAGCCGGCATCTTCTCAAAGATAGATCTACGATCTGGGTACCATCAGCTCAGAGTGGCAGAGGCTGACATTCCAAAGACGGCGTTCAGGACCCGCTATGGCCACTATGAGTTCACAGTTATGCCGTTCGGGTTGACGAATGCTCCAGCAGCCTTTATGGACTTGATGAACAGGGTGTTTCAACCATATCTGGATGAGTTCGTGGTTGTGTTCATTGACGACATCCTGGTCTACTCTTCTGATCCCACCGAGCATGAGAGACATCTCCGGACTGTGCTGCAAATTCTAAGAGAGAAACAGTTATATGCCAAGTTGTCCAAGTGCGAGTTCTGGAAGACTAGCGTGGCTTTCCTGGGTCACGTGATAGCTAAAGATGGAGTCTCGGCGGACCCTGCTAAGATCCGGGCGGTAATAGAATGGCCAACACCCACGACCCCGTTTGAGGTCCGAAGCTTCCTAGGTTTGGCAGGTTACTACAGGAGGTTTGTTCCAGACTTCGCTAAGATAGCCCAACCAATCACGCAGCTTATGAAGAAAGCTACACCTTTCAGATGGAATAGCGAGTGTGCATGTAACACCCCGAAAATTTCTACTACTCTCTCTTGAGTATTATAAGGGGTTATTTTCTTATTAAATAATTATTCAAATAATTATAAGTACAATTATTTCCTTTGGGCTTGGGAATATATATATATATTCTTATATATATATATATATATAATTTATTGATATGATTCATAATAAAGTTTATAGCCCAATATTTCTATAGTTGAATATATTTCCTACATAAATTATTAGTGAGCCCATAAATTATAAGCACTATATTATAAGCCCATAGTTATGATAAGCCCATAGTTATGATCATATATGTATTATAAGTTATGGTCTTGACCCAACTCAAATGATCCAAATGCCTAGCCCAAACCCAAAGTGGAAACCTAAAGCTACCAATTATAGTATAATGTATTTATAGTAAGTGATATATGGTAGTAGCCTTTCCCTTCTTCCTCTACGCCTCGTCTCTCCTTCTCTCGACCGAGCTAATAACCGACAACAACAATGGTCACGGCGTCGAATGGAGGAGCTCGGCAGTGGCGACGGTGATCCCCTGAAGGTCGACGACGTTCCTCCAGAGCAGCAGCTGGGTGCGACGGTCACCGGCGGCAACAATGTGACGTAGCTTCCTCCCTCCCTCGCTTCTCTTGGTCGACGTCAGTGTTGGGGAGCGTCAAGCGGCGGCATCAAGCTGCAGCAATGGCAGTCTCCGGCGGTGGAGCCCCACGACAACAGCAGCGAAGCAGAACGGCGCGACGACATTGCATCCTCCCCTTCTCCGAGCGGGCGCGAACAGAGCAGCAGCAACGGCGGGGTTACACTCCATCGGCGGTGACGAGATGGAGTAGTAGCAGACGGCGACCTCCCCTGTTTCAATGAAGTCCGGCCATCTCTCCTTCCCGGCGTGCCTTTCTCCGTCGAGTGCGAGCGCAAGGCGGCGGACTGCTTCAACGGCGCCTCAACGGAGTGCCTTC
>CP025646.1:10025289-10040359 GCA_003576665.1 Ipomoea trifida
TCTTTTGCTAATGGTTCTTTGTGTGTTTTCCAGGTATGGAGTAGTCATTCGTGAGCGCGCTAGAGATTTCTCTATATGAGGATGATAGTCCTAGATTATGATTGTTTAGACTTGGTTTTATTGGGCCTGTGTGCCGTTGAGACATTATGATACTTTTGTTAGAGATTTGAGTACTTATGACTATGGATTGTCTTTGAGGATTATTATTTCAGTTTCTACGATATGACAGCTTAGTTTATTCTTGTGTTTAGCCTGTGCATATAGGCTGTGATTATACCTAGATGTGGCATGACGCCCTTAAGTTTTAATTCGCTTCCGCTATGTTTGGTTTGTTGGTTGAGATTGGCAGCTTTTCTGTTAAGTTTTAGCTGCCTCAGCTCGTGTGAGGTTAGGGTGTCACACGTTGTTTGTTTCCTCCTTTGTTCTGAAGTTTGTTGGAGTATTCTATTGAATATGTTACCTTGATTCTGAGTATTTATTCATGCCTCTTAGTCCACTTGTTTGAGTCTATTATTTGATTGGTGGAATCCTTGATTATATTATTTGGAAGTTGGTTGGTGTTCATATCTGAGATGAACACTCTGAGTGATGGTTCTTGGGCTGAGTTGAGTATGAGTATGTGGTAGTGGATCTTTGAGTACCTCTTGGTGGTTGTTGGGTGTTTCGACTGTGCTACTATTGGGTTGATTACCCCTGTGATTGGGTTCATTACCCCCGTGATTGGGTTGATTACACCCCTGTGATTGGACTTAGGTCCCTGTGATTGGACTACGGTCCCTGTGATTGGGTTCATTACCCCTGTGATTGGGTTCATTACCCCTCTTATTCGGGTTGATTACACCCGCTGTGATTGGACTACGGTCCCTGTGATTGGACTTCGGTCCCTGTGATTGGGCTCATCACCCCTGCGTACCAGATTTCTGGATTCGGATTTCTGTCTGTGGTTGGGTTTTGGTATGACGGTTGGTGTGAGGATTTGGTGGTTGGAGTTGAGTGTTCCTTTCGGTTCTTTGGTTGTGAGTCTTGGTTTATTCGGTTGATTTCTCGTTGTTCTCAATTATGATTGATTGTTCCTTATGATTGTGTTCAGTTGGTATCTCGTTTGTGGATTCGTTATATATATATATTCCTTGTGAATGTTGGCTTCGTTGGAAGAGTCTTGGTTGATGATTCGTTCAGTTTATCATTGTTGAGTATCCGATTTGAACTATTGAACAGTTTGTTGGCGTTTATATTCTATATGGGTGTGTAAACCTATTTACAACTTATATGTATATCTATACTTCCTTGCGGGTGTGAATGGTGGTTACTTAGCAGTCTTTTGCTAATGGTTCTTTGTGTGTTTTCCAGGTTCGCTTTAAAGCCTTTGCGTGAGCGCGATAGAGATACACCCGTATGAGGAGGCTTAGATAGTGGTCCTGTTTGTAGATTTATGCTTTGGCCTGTGAGCCATTTGAGACCTTATAAACTCTTGATTAGTGTTTGAATGTTTTGAGACTTGTTTTTTTTAAGGATTATCGTTTATACAGTTGAGCTCGTTTCTTATGTCTAGCCTGTGCATCTAGGCTATGTTTATACCTAGATGTGGCATGACGCCCCCTTAGGTTTTAAATTCGCTTCCGCTATGTTCTGTTTGGTTGAGTAAGGCAGCTGTTGTTTTGAGATTTTATCTATCTCAGCCTGTGTGAGGTTGGGGGTGTCACAGTTTAGGACTCTTATAATCCCGTAATCTCGCAACCTATACTTCCCCTAACATTACTACTTATCCTGGTCGTAAATTGAAGAAAATTAAGATCAACATCAACCATAAAAGATTTGCCATTTATTGCCATGTAGTAGGAGTCTTTTGATCTCCTTGAGAGTTTTATATATTAGTGGTGTGGTAGTTATGATGTTTTGGTTTTAGTGGGGGGGTGTGGATAGTGATAAAACAGAGAAGAAGATCCCCGAGTGTCGCGTTCTCAAAAATGGAAAATTGGAACCGAATCAAGCATATGACATTTATGATGTTAAGAGACAAGAGTTACGAGATTTTCTCAAAGCAAAAAAATCATGGTGAAGAGGTTTGACAAAAGTAAAACAAAATTAATTAATTAATTAAAGAAAGAAAGGAGATTGATGTCCTATCTAGGTCTCATGTTTGATAGTATTACATGGTGTTATAGGCAATGCAACTAGGTATCTATTGAGGGAGCCCACGGCACCATCACCGAGTGGCGTCACACATCGGACTCACAGTTCCTTAGGCGGTTGGGGCATTTTAACAAACACTTAGTCTACCACTTCTCCCCAGCCTCGTAATCCCGGACAAAGGGTGAGGATTTGGCCGTTTAGGACTCGTATAGGCCCGTAATCTCGCAACATATACTACCCCTAACTTTACTACCTATCCTGGTCGTAAATTGAAGAAAATCAAGATAAACATCAACCCTAGAAGATTTGTCATTTATTGCCATGTAGTGGGAGTCTTGTGATCTCCTTGAGAGTTATGTATATTAGTGGTGTTGTAGTTTTGATGTTTTGGTTTTAGTAGGAGGTGTGGATAGTGATATAACGAAGAAGAAGATCCCCAAGTGTCGTGTTCTCAAAGATAGAAAATTGTAACCGAATCAAGCATATGACATTTATGATGTTAAGAGACAAGAGTTACAAGATTTTCTAAAAGCAAAAGAAATCATGGTGAAAAGGTTTGACGAAAGTAAAACAAAAGTAATTAATTAAAGAAAGAAAGGAGATGGATGTCCTATCTAGGTCTCATGTGCGATACTATTACATGATGTTCTAAGCAATGCAACTAGGTATCTATCGAGGGAGCCCACGGCACCATCACCGAGTGGCGTCACACATCGGGCTCACAGTTCCTTAGGCGGTTGGGGGCATTTTAACAAACACTTAGTCTACCACTTCTCCCTAACCTCATAATGCTGGACAAAGGCTGAGGATTTGGCCGTTTAGGACTCGTATAGGCCCGTAATCTCGCAACCTATACTACCCCTAACTTTACTACCTATCCTGGTCGTAAATTGAAGAAAATCAAGATAAACATCATCGCTAGAAGATTTGTCATTTGTTGCCATGTAGTGGGAGTCTTGTGATCTCCTTGAGAGTTATGTATAATAGTGGTGTATTAGTTTTGATGTTTTGGTTTTAGTAGGAGGTGTGGATAGTGATATAACGAAGAAGAAGATCCCCAAGTGTCGTGTTCTCAAAGATAGAAAATTGTAACCGAATGAAGCATATGACATTTATGATGTTAAGGGACAAGAGTTACAAGATTCACTACAAGCAAAAGAAATCATGGTGACGAATTTTGACAAAAGTAAAACAAAAGTAATCAAATAAAGAAAGAAAGGTGGTGGATGTCATATCTAGGTCTCATGTTTGATACTATTACAGGGTGTTCTAGGCAACGCAAGTAGGTATCTATCAAGGGAGCCTACGACACCATCACCGAGTGGCGTTAAACTTCGGAGTCCCAGTTCCTTAGGCGGTGGGGGCATTTTAACAAACACTTAGTGTAACACCCCGTAAATTCGTTCAAGCCATACAACCGATAATTAATTCTTTTGGGCAATTTATTTATTTTAATTGGGCTAGTTCTTCCAATTTCGTATATAGATATATGAATTTATTCTATAAGAATTATATAAGAATCGTATAATATATAATGCTTATAGTATTCCACCACAATAGAATTTTCACAGTTAAAGGAGGAGAAATACCAGGCAAGAGTCATTACTTCGGCCCTAGTGACCAAAAGAAAAACCAACCGGAGACCCACACAGTTGGCCCGAGATCAATTCCTTAAGTATGCATACCCCCAATGGGAGACCTACACCAATGGGTAGAACGAACTCAAAGAGTCTGTGGGATTAACTACCCGGCCCACACCGGTATGTAAAGTAGACTCCATATCCATAATCAATCGTGGGATTAGCTATCCGGCCCACTCCGGTATGTATCAATACAACCAAATTGTGGATTTCCACCACCTCATAACCAATTGTGAGAGACCAAACTCACAAGAAAAATCCAAGTATAAATCCTCCGTGTCTAAAATTAATTAAATACTTTTTATACCAAATAATTTGTTATTTCCACCGTACTCAAATATAAACAAATATATGTATAATATTTCACGCTTCCACACTTATTCAAATATACACAACATACGTAAATCCACATGATTCATACTAACACATTATAATTACACAAATTACACAATAACTAAAAAATCACATAATATTTCACATAATTAATTTCAATAATAAATTTAGCACACAAACACTTAGTAAAATGATTTTACTTTGCGGTAAATAAATTTTAGGTAGACATAAAGCTTACCTGGAAAGTCTAAAATTAACCACTTAAATTTGATGATCCTTGACCTCTAATTCTTGAATTGATGATGAACAAGGAGAATGCTAGGGTTTTATTTATTTGAGAGAGAAAGAATCAAGAGAGAATATGTGAGAGGAGGAATATATGATGGACCTAAGGTTTAACTCATAGAGAATATTTATAGAGGGAACATATAAACCAAACTTGGAGCCCAAGGATTAATATAATAATAATAAACCAAACTTGGAGCCCAAGGATTAATATAATAATAATAAACCAAACTTGGAGCCCAAGGATTTCTAAACTAGAAATAATCTTGAGGAGAGTAATAAAATAATTTTAGTATAATTGGAGTCAAACAATATGATAGAATAATTTAAAATGGACCAATTTAAGGATACAACACTTAGTATAATAATTTTAAGGTGCTCAAAAATCAGTGATGTTACACTCTCCCCTCCTAAGAAATAAAGTTACGTCCTCGTAACTTTCATGCAAGTCCTTACCAAAGCCACACCAGTTACCAAAATAATTTAGCAATTTAGCACTAAGAGAATAAGTAAGTACCTAAAATAAGCAAACAATAAATAAATAACCAAATAACTCATAATAATCCAATTACCCATAACAATTCAATATTTCAAAGTGGTCCAACTTTCGTGCTCAGCCAAATACACAACTCCACCATTTATCAAGAAAGTATAATCCACCACATAGAAAATCATATAAATTCACTAATCCACCAATATCGAAATATTATAACAAGTTACTAAAATCACATAAAATGCGAATGCAACAATATGCAAAATCACACTTCCTCACCGCGGTTATTCCAAATTTTAAATCCCTAGCGAAAATTAATTTCTATACCTAAGATCTCAAAACCTAGGCTTCCAAAGGTTCGAACTGCTCTTATACCAATTTGTAACACCCCCATTTTCCAGACCAAAATATTTTATTAAAACAGGATTTATTTAATTAAAAATCACCTTTAATTTTTGCGGAAGCCCAAAAACAAACGACAGAAAAAAATAGGGATGCTACCGCCACACTTAGATACAACTTATATCTAAATGCACAGGCTAAACCAACTACTAAAAATAACCCATAACTTATACTAGTAGAATGAACTAAATACATTTCTTTTAAATACAACATCTAGATTATCTAATAAAATAAAACTCCAAATATTAATCTAGAAAGGTGTAAATCGCTCTCATGCTCCAAATCATGCAATCATCACCTGCAAAATTAACTAAAGGGGAAACAAAGTCAGCACGACGGCTGGTAAGACTTACTCCACCCCGTAAAACATTTTGCACATAGCACTTTGGAGCACATAAATTTCCACATAATAAATTTAACCCTTAATATATTCTTTTTTATTATTTTAAATTTCCTCATGCTTGATATGATGCTAAACATGCTAGATATATGCCAGGTATGCAAATAAGCCATCATATAAAATCACATAACAACATGTTACTGAATACACTATTACCAACATATAATATATAATGCTTATAGTATTCCACCACAATAGAATTTTCACAGTTAACTATATTTAACCATTTTGACCAGGAGGAGGAGAAATACCAGGCAAGAGCCATTACTTCGGCCCCAGTGACCAAAAGAAAAACCAACCGGAGACCCACACAGTTGGCCCGAGATCAATTCCTTAAGTATGCATACCCCCAATGGGAGACCTACACCAATGGGTAGAACGAACTCAAAGAGTTTGTGGGATTAACTACCCGGCCCACACCGGTATGTAAAGTAGACTCCATATCAATAATCAATCGTGGGATTAGCTATCCGGCCCACTCCGGTATGTATCAATACAACCAAATTGTGGATTTCCACCACCTCATAACCAATTGTGAGAGACCAAACTCACAAGAAAAATCCAAGTATAAATCCTCCGTGTTTAAAATTAATTAAATACTTTTTATACCAAATAATTTGTTATTTCCACCGTACTCAAATATAAACAAATATATGTATAATATTTCACGCTTCCACACTTATTCAAATATACACAACATACGTAAATCCACATGATTCATACTAACACAGTATAATTACACAAATTACACAATAACTAAAAAATCACATAATATTTCACATAATTAATTTCAATAATAAATTTAGCACATAAACACTTAGTAAAATGATTTTACTTTGGGGTAAATAAATTTTAGGTAGACATAAAGCTTACCTGGAAAGTCTAAAATTAACCACTTAAATTTGATGATCCTTGACCTCTAATTCTTGAATTGATGATGAACAAGGAGAATGCTAGGGTTTTATTTATTTGAGAGAGAAAGAATCAAGAGAGAATATGTGAGAGGAGGAATATATGATGGACCTAGGGTTTAACTCATAGAGAATATTTATAGAGGGAACATATAAACCAAACTTGGAGCCCAAGGATTAATATAATAATAATAAACCAAACTTGGAGCCCAAGGATTAATATAATAATAATAAACCAAACTTGGAGCCCAAGGATTTCTAAACTAGGAATAATCTTGAGGAGATTAATAAAATAATTTTAGTATAATTGGAGTCAAACAATATGATAGAATAATTTAAAATGGACCAATTTAAGGATACAACACTTAGTATAATAATTTTAAGGTGCTAAAAAATCAGTGATGTTACATTTAATTCTTAATATCATGGGCTTTCTCTTATTCTAAGTATTTATTTATTTAAGAGATGAATTCCTTGGCCCAATAAATTAATCTTGTACATAATATTGCTACATATATATATATATATATATATATATATATATATATATATATATATATATATATATATATATATAATGGAGCCCATTCCTTATTAAGTCTTTCACCCTAATATACACATATATGAACATATTTAGTGTGGTATATATAGTCAAGACTAAATTCTCCTAGAGGTTTTCACTCTCTCTGTTCCCTACCACTACACTCACGCCATTTTTATCTCATTTCCCTTCAAAAAATTGATCTTCATTTCATCTTCAAGTATTCAAGTCAAGATTGCTCTTTTAGGGTTGTTGGAGTTTGGGTAAGTGTATATATCTAGGAATATTCATTGCATCATATAGTTTTCTTAACCTTTATGCAAGTTTTTATGTTTCTTTTGGGGTTCTTTTGGGAAAAGATGATCAAGAAGGAGGAGGTGCTTTGTGAAGTGTATTGAGGATTTGCTTGGGTGAGAAGGGCTTCAAAAGGTAACCACTATGGCCATCAAAATCTATTTTTACACTCTCAATCTATATGATATTATTGGGTGTTGGAATCTTGAAATTTCTTGAATGTTAGCCTTGTTCTTGATTATGGAATTTGTGTTGATGGATTTATGAACTTGTGTTCTTGATCCTTTGCCTATTGATGTTTATGAGCATTTGATGGTTTGGATTCCATGTTATTTGGCCTCTGTGAGTTGCAAACTGTGTATTATAATCTCATTTTTTGCATTCTGGAACTTTTATTCGTGTCTGAGCCGAAGTCTGGGAGTGGGAGTGTAGTTTTGGCTTAACGGAGGACCTCAGCGGCACAATGTAATCCGCTGAGGCTTTCCGCAAGACCAAAACGGAGGAGGCTGGCGGAGGGATGGAGCCCGTTGAGGAGACCCGTGATCTTCCTGCGGAGGTGTGCGGCGGAGGGCGGTGTTCCGTCACTCTGTTCCGCTAGGTCTCTAGGAATCTGTTCCAGAGAGCGTCTATGGGGTTGTTTGTCTGATTGTTTCCTTGTTGGTTCTGAACATTGTTGGGGTATTTTGTTGGGTATTTTACCATGTCTTTGGAGTATTTATTCATGTCCCTTGGTCCCTCTTTTGTACTCTCGCTTTGTTGATTCCTTGATTATATTATTTGGGAGTTGGTTCGTGTTCATAGTTGAGATGAACACTCTGATTGGTTGTTCTTGGGCCGAGTTGGAGTATGAATATGGAGCGGTGGATCTTTGAGTATCTCTTGGTGGTTGATGGGTGAACTAACTGTGTTATTATTGATTATATTTGGGTTATTACCCCTGTGATTGGTCTTTGGTTTCTGTGATTGGGTTGTTACCCCTGTGATTGGGTTTCTACCCCTGTGATTGGACTTTGGTCTCTGTGATTGGGTTTATACCCCTGTGCTTGGGCATTTATGGCCTCTGTGATTGGGTTTCTACCCCTGTGAACTAACTTTTGGGTTGGTGTTTGGAATGAGGGTTGGTATGGTGGTTTGGAGGTTGGAATTGGGAGTTCTTTCTTGGTATTATGTATTCGTGAGTTTCCTTGTGATTATTCGGTTAAGTTGTATTTCAGTTGATATCTTGTTGTTCCTTGTTATGGTTTAGTTGGTTCCTTTATGATTGTCTTATTGGAGTTATGGTTCAGTTGGTATCTTGTTTATGGACTTGTTGTCTTATACATTCGTTATTGAATATTGGTTTCGTTTGGAGGAGTCTTGGTTTGTGATTTTTTCAGTTTATCATTGTTGAGTATCCGATTTTAATTAAAGAACAGTTTGTTGGTGTGTATATTCTATATGGGTGTGTAAACTTATTTACAACCTTATGTATATCTATACTTCCTTGCGGGTGTGAATGGTGGTTACTTAGCAGTCTTTTGCTAATGGTTCCTTGTGTGTTTTGCCAGGTTTGCAATAAAGTCTAAGCATGAGCGCGCTAGAGATATACCCGTATGAGGAAGCTTAGATAGTCGTTATGTTTTTAGACTTATGCATTGGGCCTGTGTGCCGCTATGAGATTTTATATACTCTTCTTTAGTTCTTGATGTTTGATATTACTTGAGGATTACGTTTATACAGTTGGTTCAGTTATGGTTAGCCTGTGCATCTAGGCCGTGCTTTCTTACCTAGATGTGGCATGACGCCCCTTAAGTTTTAATTCGCTTCCGCTATGTTATGTTTTATGGTTGAGATAGGCAGCTTTTATGTTAAGTTTTAATTATCTCAGCTTGTGAAAAAGTTGGGGTGTCACACTTAGTCTACCACTTGTACCCCGCATCGTAATCCCGGACCAAGGGTGGGGATTTGACCGTTTAGGACTCGTATAGGCCCGTAATCTCGCAACCTATACTTCCCCTAACATTACTACTTATCCTGGTCGTAAATTGAAAAAAAATTAAGATAAACATCAACCCTAGAAGATTTTCCATTTATTGCCATGTAGTGGGAGTCTTTTGATCTCCTTGAGAGTTTTGTATATTAGTGGTGTTGTAGTTATGATGTTTTGGTTTTAGTGGGAGGTGATATGAACCTAGTCCAAGGTTCAAATAAAGATGGAGTATTGTCCTAAGATAGCTCCCAAAGTAAGGATAGAGATGGATCGAAATACCTTAGACCTCACAAGAAACCCTTAGTCTCGAATCCTCAAAGACGTAGAAGAATCCCATTGTAGGTTCAAGTACCTCGATGATGCAATCTTCAATCAACTAGAGTCGGATCTAGTTTCCTTCGATTCAAGAACGAGTCCACGAACCTAAATCTAAGGTTGAAGAAAGGAAGATTGATTCGAGTCCACGAATCAATTTGCTAGTTGAGTCCACGACTAGCCACTAATTGAGTCCACAATTAGCTATAAGGTTTCTTACACAAGTGTAAAGAAAAACTTAAGAATTTTATTGAATGAAAGCGTGTCCTAGACTGATATGATTGTTCCCTATTTATAGGTATAGGGACATCATTATAATCCTAAATATAATGGGAAAAAGAATCCTAAACCTAATCTAGAAAGCAAGTAAATATAGTCCTATTTAGAAAGGGATTTAAGGAATCCTTTCTAAATACAAACTAGTGTTTTCTCTTTCATGCCAAACAATTTAAAATAATGATGACCAAAAATATTGGGCTTGACTTGGGTTTCCACCATCTTTAAACATAACCAATGAAGAGTTGCTTTAATTGTTTGGACTTGGGCCTTGTGATTGGCCCAATTGGTACTCTCAATGGATCTTCATTATGTTGTGCCGCATCAGGAGGTGTGGATAGTGATAAAACGGAGAAGAAGATCCCCGAGTGTCGCGTTCTCAAAGATGGAAAATTGGAACCGAATCAAGCATATGACATTTATGATGTTAAGAGACAAGAGTTACGAGATTTTCTCAAAGCAAAAGAAATCATGGTGAAGAGGTTTGACAAAAGTAAAACAAAATTAATTAATTAAAGAAAGAAAGGAGATGGATGTCCTATCTAGGTCTCATGTTTGATAGTATTACATGGTGTTAAGGCAATGCAACTAGGTTGTGACACCCCAACCTCACATGGGCTGAGATAGCTAAAACTTAACATAAAAGCTGCCAATCTCAACCAACAAACCAAACATAGCGGAAGCGATTTAAAACCTAAGGGCGTCATGCCACATCTAGGTATAATCACAGCCTAGATGCACAGGCTAAACACAAGAATAAACTAAACTGTCATCTTATAAAAACTGAAATAACAATAACAATCCTCAAAGTCTAAAAATCCATCATCATCCAAACGGGACCAAAGAACTAGTCAAGAGTGTATCATAATATCTCAAGGCACACAGGCCCAAAAACCAACAACTAAACAAGGTAGACTAATACTACGCATCCTCATAAAAGAGAGAACTCTAGCGCGCTCGCGTAGACTACTCCATACCTGGAAAACACACAAAGAACCATTAGCAAAAGAATGCTAAGCAACCACCATTCTCACCCGCAAAGAGGTATAGATATATAGTAAGATTGTAAATAGGTTTACACACCCATATAGAATATAAACACCAACGAACTATGCAATAGTTCAAATCAGATACTCAACAAGGATAAACAGAATGAATCATAAACCAAAACTCATTCAAGTAAAGCCGAAGTCCAAAGATAGAAAGATAAGACAACAACGAATCAACTCCAAGGTACTAACCGAACACAAGCATAAGGAATAATCAATAGAATGAACAAGGACTCATATCTCAAGAACCGAAAGGAAACCCAACAACAACCACCAAGCATCATACTAAACCCAAACCCAAACTCAAACCGAATGCACAAAGGCAAAGCTCACTCACAGGGGTAATGAACCCAATCACAGGGGTAATGAACCCAATCACAGGGACCGTAGTCCAATCACAGGGACCGAAGTCCAATCACAGGGGTGAATCGACCCAATCACAGGGGTAGCGAACCCAATCACAGGGGTAGCGAACCCAATCACAGGGGTAGCGAACCCAATCACAGGGGCAATGGCCCAATCACAGGGACCTAAGTCCAATCACAGGGGTAATAAACCCAATCACAGGGGTAATGAACCCAATCACAGGGGTAATGAACCCGAATACGAACAATAATAGCATAACAAGAACCAACAACCAACATCACATACTCATACTCCAGCATCATCCCAAAACAACCAAACAAAGTGTTCATCTCATCTATGAACACCAACAACTCCCAGATAGAAAGAATATCAAGAATCAATAGACCAAAGGGTACAAAAAGGGGAAACTAAAGACATGAACAAATCTCTAAGATAAGGCAATAAATATCCAACAAGAGACATGGATAAATACTCCAAAAGCATGGTAAAATACCCAACAAGACAAACCAACAATACTCAGAAACAAACAGGGAACAAACAGACAACAACTCTCAGAACAGTCTCTGGAAACAATTTCCAGTAGACCTAGCGGAAGACACCAACGGAACACGGTCCACCGTCATCCACCTCCGCATGAAGGCCGCGGAGCTCCCTCACGGATTACCCTGATCCGTCCAACCCTGCCGCTGTGACCATGCGTGTAATACCCCGAAAATTTAGCCGTAACAGTGAAATTTTTTTTTTGTGATCGTAGCATCGCAGAATTTCGCGGTGTACTGAACCTAGCCCAATTTTGAGTTTTAGTCTGGAATAAATTTTTGGTTTCAAAATTATTCCTATTTAAATTATTTTCCACCGAAACTTTATCTGTTTGGACCTCAACTGATAAGTTGGAAGATATTTCATTATTTTATTATTTTCTTTCAACCTTATCACATAAGGTGAGACTAGTCAAAGTGTGATCAAATTATAAAAGCCATTTTTTCCCTTTTTCCTTCCTCATTTTCGAAAATACAAGAGAGAGAGAGAGTGTGGGATCACCTTCATCACCTTCATCAAGTTTCAAGCTTCCATATCCAAAAATTCCTACTCAAGTCTTCAACTATTCGGTAAATTTCAATTTTAATCGGTTTAAAAGCTTTGTTTTTCTTCATAGATCATGAATCCAAGAATAATTTTCTTAAATATGGAGTTATGATGTTATAAATTTCCTAGAAATTTTAGGAGAGTTTTGGGTAGGAAAATCCTATTTTACTAATTATTCTAGTATAGTTAGTGTTCTCAAGGATCTAATATTATGTATGTTGTGGATAATTTATGGATTGTGTAGAAGAATCAAAGGAAGTGGAAGAGTGAACATCCAAAGGAAATTAGTGTGATTTCAAGAAGAAAAGGTAATCTTTATGTCCACCAAAACCTTTTTCCACCTTGATATTCATGAAATTCTTGATAAAGTATGGATATAAAGATTTTAGTAGATGAAATTTGGTGTGATTGTGGTATAGCATGAGTATATGTGTAGATATGGGTATGATATGTTGTGGTGAATATATGAAGAAGACTTGTATATATGTAGAATCTTATATATATATACATATATACGTGTAATATGATTATTACACTTGTGAAAATATTGACAAGAAACTAAGACAGATTTCTGGCTGCAACTTCCGAGAATTTCTGGGAAAAATCGGTAAAGTATTTTGATCCAATATTTTTTATACATGTAGTTCTATAAGTGTAGAACTTACATATAAAATTTCATAATTTTTGGAGTAGTATAAGTGTGGTTTCAAAATTATTTTCCAAAACTGGTCCAGAAAGAAGAAAATTCCGGACAGCACACTGCCAAGGGCAAAAATGGAATTTTCTGTGTTAATTCGTGAACCAAAATGACCAAAACTTTTTATGGACATCAAGTACTATAAGTTAGGGTTCTACCATAAAAATTTCAAGTGAAAAAGAGTTCGGGAACTATCTTTACAGGCTCAATCTTTCAAACTGCGCCAAGCTGAAATTTTCTTATAAGGAGGTGGTATCATGTATATGAAACCTATGTATATATGTGTAGTATATATATATTTATGTGTGTAGTATGTATGTATATATATATATATATACACGTGTGATGTGTGTGTGTTTAAGCTATATATATATATATATGTACATATATGAGTATATATGTATAATTAAATAAAGGTTGTATCTCTGTATATATGTGCGGTATGTGTACTTTATGTAAGTATGCATAAATGTGGAAAATGTTATGTGAGAAAGTAAAGATTGATGAGATGAAATGATATTATGGTGTGAAGTTGGTGGTTATTCCTTTTTAACACTCACAATGGATTCAGAAATACTTGGGCCCTACAGTGATTGGTATGAACCACGTTGAGTAACCTTGTAGAAACATATCCAGGGTTACTAGAGCTAGTGACTAACCTGCGGGCTTGGAATCCCGACAAGGGGTGTGCACACTAAAGGTCCTAGATCTGCTTCCCCTAGTTGGAATAACTAGGTTGTGGTGAGGTGGTGGAAATGAGGAGGAAATTGTGGTGTGAATTGGAATATCCTTTAACTTTATTATGGTAATTGCTATTTAAATGGTTATGTGATTATGAATATGAATATGATTATATTTATGTGTATGAGTATGAGTATGATTATGAGTATGATATTGGGCATACATGTGGAAATTGTGATTATTGGCAAATATTTTCTTTGAAACCATAATGAGGAAATGAATATTTCTTATATGAGAAATCTTGTTGAAGAAGTGTTTATCTTGTGAAATGAACTATTTTCAAAAACAAAGTATAAAACTATTCTCCAAAACCATGATTTTACAGGGTGGAGTAGGGATTACTTAGCACTATGTGCTAATTCTGTTTTACAAATGAATTTCAGGTATGGAGTAGATCTTGTTATCCGAGAGCGCTAGAAAGGAAAGTGATCTACTCTTGATGATAGGAACTACTATGGATTTTGGGTTGTATATTTTTGAGATGTAAAGTAGTGTAGTATGCATTAATGAGGATAGTAGATGTAAAGACTACCTTAGCATCTAAGTTTGTGATAAACTTAGGTGTGGAGTAGCACCTCTGGATTTTGTGCGCTTCCGTTTTGGAGATATTATTAAATATGTTTAACTATGCCTTTTTAGTATGGTGGAAAATCTGGGGTGTTACAGTTGCTGAAAATCTGGGGTGTTACAGTTGGTATCAGAGCCCTAGGTTGAGACCTAGGCATGAACTTTAGGGTGGAACTTTAAGAAATAAGTATTGGATCTTAAGAAGGTAAAGATGAAATTCTAGGGAGGAAATTTTTTTTTTTAGGACTCGTGGTGAGGGTGTGATATTATTTTACTTTGTTAAGATTATGTTTGATACTTAGAACTGGCATTATTGCACCCGATTTGGTGTACACCTGTGTAAGTTAGATAGTGATTTGTGCTTGTCTGAACTTCGTATTGATTCTGCAGTAGTTTATAATGGCTCCGCCTGGAAGGAGACCAGAACCTCGTGGAACTCCTACCGAGGAACTGCTAGCGCAGAATTTGCAGCAGTTGACCCAACTGACTCAAACTTTGGGAAATGCGCTTCTCAATAATCAACGGGGAGGGCCAGATGTGGCTAAGATCATAGCTGGGCATCGTCCGCCATT
>CP025646.1:10041359-10066966 GCA_003576665.1 Ipomoea trifida
GCGTGAGCGCGTTAGAGATACACCCGTATGAGGAGGCTTAGTTAGTGGTTATGTTTTAGATTTATGCTTTGGCCTGTGAGCCACTTGAGACTTTATATACCCTAGACTAGTACTTTGAATATTGTTAAACATGCTTTAAGGATTATCGTTTATACAGTTCCGTTTCATGGTTAGCCTGTGCATCTAGGTTGTGTTATCTTTCCTAGATGTGGCATGACGCCCCTTAGGTTTTAAATTCGCTTCCGCTATCCTTGGTTTGTTGGTTGAGATTGGCAGCTTTTATGTTAAGTTTTAGCTATCTCAGCCTGTGTGAGGTTGGGGTGTCACATTAGGGCTCCTAACCTTGTGCCATATACGAATGTCTTAAATATGCTTTAGAAGTTACACTTTGCACAAATATGCACAATTCGACCCAAAATTGAAAATTTTTATGTGTGCTTGTATGCCTTCACCTTGTATTTTGTTTGGACCTCAGTCAAGGATCTCTCGAAGTGGGAGTGTAAACCCTTGAGCTTTAGAAAGATAAAAATTACGAAGCCCGGAAATTGAATTAATCTTAGCAGGACATGGGGCAAAAGGTGAGCCTAAGTGAGCTTAGAGTGAAAACAATCCCTAATCCCTAGAAAAAGGCATGAGGGGTTGATATGGCGAAAAGAGTAAAAAGGCAAAAATGCCAATCCAAGAGATAAAACAGAGGTGAGCCATCTAGTCTGGATACGGGGTAACCATTGCACCGTCTTCGAAAAAGCATGGAGATCCATGTGAATTCGGTTATCCCGAAGAGATCTTGATAGATGAGAAAAAAGAGAGGAGGTGAGCCACTTCGCTAGGATTCAGGCACCCATTGCACTGACCTTCGAAAAAGCCTGGAGCTCCATGTGAAATCTAGTCGCCTGATTACGTTATCCTAGGAAGTGAGAAAATAGAGTGATCGCCCATGCCATGGCGATGAGCGTTCCATGTCCCTGCCCTCACTTATTTTAACATAAAGGGGCTTTGGCATTAGGTTTGAAATTGGCTAAGGGGTGAACATCGTTCCCACTAGTCGGATCGGCTGGAGGCCCCTAGAAAATACAAGGTGAAACCCTATTGTCATTTGCATGCTTGAAAGGTGTAAAACTTTTTTATGTTATATCTATCTCCTGAGACTTAACTTCCTTAGCATATTTCTTACATTTGGTCTGCATGAGTTTAGTGGTCTTGGTAGGTAGTGTGGGGGATTTCACCCACTCAACTCCGAACACCTACACATCGCTTGATCAATTGACAATGAGAGAATGGACTATCCTTGGTGATTATATGATTAGTGTTTAGAAAAGTATGCTTGCTTGAGGACAAGCAAGATCTAAGTGTGGAAACTTTGACAAGCACCAAGAATAGCTCATTTTAGGGGTCATTAACGGGCTAGAATTGTAGAGTTTATTACCCATTTTATAAGAATATCATGCATTTAGACTCAGATGTGACCAAAACTTCTAACGAGAGTTTGGAAGATGCTTTTTAGGTATTCAGCAGCCAAAAGGAGGACTCAAGCCCACAAACTGAGCAGAAAATGAAGAAACCGTGAAGCAGGAGCCTCCCACGCAGCCTCACACGCGTGTGGAGGGGCGTGGAAACATTCCAGAAGCTCCCCACGACCTCCACCACGCTTGTGGAAAAATCGCGGAAAAATGTCTTCAGGGCTCCCTGGCTTGACGCGTCGAGAGCCCTGTGACACCCTAAAATTCAGCTTCGGGAAAAATGTCTATTTTGCCCCTGTTTTGTTCCCACTATATAAGGATCATTATCCCAAAGCCTTAGGGATGATATTTTTAGCATACAATAGCATAGAATAAAATAGATCTAGAGGGTTTTCTCCTCTCTTGGTGGAAAATTCCTTTCTCTTATAGTTTAGATTAGATCCAAGGGCAAGATTGAAGATAGGGATTTCAAGATCAAGATTGTAAAGATCCCTTTTCCAAGGGTGGTAATTATTCTCTCCTATTTCTAATTCAATACTTGTTTCTTTGAGATTTCTTTTCTTTGTCTTGTTTCTTTAGTATGTTAGAGTAGAATAGAAAGAGGATTGGTGGCCCCTAGGTTAATCTATGTGGATGTTTGATATAAATTGCTAGATTAAATGTGAGCTTTTTGATTGTTAGATGATGATCTTGTGTAGATGATGTTCATACTACTTTGTGCCTAAGTGTGCACCTTAGGTAGCAAACTCAAAGGAAGTGAGCGTGTGCGCGATAGCGGCCACTCACGAGTCTCACTCACCCACTTCTCCGCTCTTAGTCCGAAAGGACAAGATCCGAGAGGAGTGGTAGACAAAGTGTTCGATGAAATGCCCCAACCGAATGAGGATGTGGGAGTCCAAAGTGTGACGCCACTTGGTGATGTGCCATGAACTCCCTAGTCTATTCCACATCTCTAGCTCACGAGACCATACAAAGATAGTCCACACAGAGAAGCCTAAGGCCCCGATCTCCGCCTTTCCATTTATTTTTACCACAACCATTATCAACCTTCCCCTCTCCTACAAATGAATCCAACCCCTAGCCATTCCCGTAACTCTTTCTCTTCAACCTCTTAGATACCAACACACTAATTCGATTCCCATTCGCCATCCTTGAGAGACACGACATTCTGGGAGTCTCGATTCTTCGTTTTACCACCTCACATTCACCTCCCACTAAATTACATCCTTCAGGGGACGAAGATCCTTTTAAGGGGGATAGAGTGTAACACCCCGTATTTTCCTACCACTATTTTAAATATAGATATTTAAATTAAAGGCCTACTTTCTTATTATTAATTATCATAGTATAAAGGTTATAGATATAATTATTTTTCTATGGGCTAGAGATAAATTATTTATATAAATTACTATTTTAAGATCAAAGCACACTAGCCCAAAACCTATATGATATTTATTATAGGGCTATGGACCCAATGAATTACCCTAAATATATCATAATTAATCTTGACCCAACTAATCTAGCCCAATGGCTTAGCCTTGCCATAAATAGCCCAACCCATAAATAGTAACCCTACCCTATTTGGAAATTCCACTCTAAATATATATACAAATATATATAGTATATATATTTAGTTACAATTCCGCAGCCATTCCATCTGTTTCTCAATTCCTCTTCGTCTCTCTCTCGATCAAGAGCAACCAGCATACAATGGAGAGCTCCGGCTAGCTAAGTTGAGTGACGGGGGTCCCTTCTTCCCGTCGACGACAACCTCAAAGATTGGTGACCTTGGTTCCCTCGTACGGCGTCTTCAGGCAGCTACAATGGTTGGCAAGCAAAGCATGACGGACGTGGCTCGACAGTCTCATTCCGACGGCGAGAAGCGTGCAGCAGCGACGTTCTTCGACGGCAGCGACGGGATCGTGGCAGGCGACCTCCATGGCAGGCGACCTCCATGGCAGCAACCGACGTACCCTGTTCTCCAGTGATCACCTTGCATCGACGAAAGCCGCGACGGTTTTGACGGTAGTAGTCACGCGGCGTGAACGGTTCCTCGGAGGAGCTTGGTAGTAGTGGCTCTCCTTTCCCGGCGTCTTTTGTGACACCCCAACCTCACACGGGCAGAGATAGCTAAAAACTTAACATAAAAGCTGCCAATCTCAACCAAACAGAACATAGCGGAAGCGAATTTAAAACCTAAGGGGCGTCATGCCACATCTAGGAAAGATAACACAACCTAGATGCACAGGCTAACCATAAAACACGGAACTGTATAAACGATAATCCTTAAAGCATGTTCAACAATATTCAAAGTACTAGACTAGGGTATGTATAAGTCTCAAATGGCTCACAGGCCAAGCATAAATCTAAGAACATAACCACTATCTAAGCCTCCTCGTACGGGTGTATCTCTATCGCGCTCACGCAAGGCTTTAAGGCAAACCTGGAAAACACACAAGAAACCATTAGCAAAAGACTGCTAAGTAACCACCACTCACACCCGCAAGGAAGTATAGATATACATATAAGTTGTAAATAGGTTTACACACCCATATAGAATATAAACACCAACGAACTGTTCCATAGTTCAAATCGGATACTCAACAAGGATAAACTGAACGAATCATAAACCAAGACTCATCCAACCAAAGCCAATGATTATCAAGGAAAGCATAAGACAACAACGAACCATAACCAAGATACCAACTGAACACAATCATAAGGAACAATCAATCATAAACAAGAACAACGAGATATCAACAGAATAAACAAGGACTCATAACCAAAGAACCGAAGGGAAATCTCAACACTAACCACCAAGCAACATATGTAACCCAATCCCAATCATAAACCAAGTACACGGGGGTAATGAACCCAATCACAGGGGTGATGAACCCAATCACAGGGACCGTAGTCCAATCACAGGGACCGAAGTCCAATCACAGGGGCGAATCGGCCCAAATCACGGGGGTAATGAACCCAATCACAGGGGTAGCGAACCCAATCACAGGGGCAATAGCCCAATCACAGGGACCGACAGTCCAATCACAGGGGTGTAATCAACCCAATCACAGGGGTAATGAACCCAATCACAGGGGTAATCAACCCAAATACAAACAATAGCACAGATAGTCCACCCAACAACTCCAAGTATACCAACAACCACAAGAAATACTCAAAGACCAACTACCACATACTCATACTCAACTCAGCCCAAGAACCATCACTCAGAGTGTTCATCTCAGATATGAACACCAACCAACTTCCAAATAATATAATCAAGGAATCCACCAATCAAATAATAGACTCAACAAGTGGACTAAGAGGTATGAATGAATACTCAGAATCAAGGTAACATACTCAATAGAATACACTAACAACTTAGAATGAAAGGGGAAACCAACCACGGATCACTCACCGACCACTACCACCTTACTCTCACGGAAAACCCTAGCGCTTACATTGTCACGCTAGAGAACCCCGCAAGAGCAATTCCCACATACCGAATCAGACTCAGCTCAGAATCCAAAGAGATACAACAGAATACAAGGATCATATTACAATACACCAATATTCATCTAACAGAGGCCAATAACATGGAAATCCAAACCAACAATGATCATATACATCAAATAGACAAAGGATTAGGACACAAGTCCATGAATCCACAACACAATCAATAATAGGCTAACAATCAAGGATATTCAGGATTTCCAATCCACCAAATAACATCATATAGAATAGGAGTGAATAAAATAGTTTTGATGGACATGGATGGTTACCTTTGAAGCGTAATTAATCCATAAGCATATTAATCCAAAGCACGTCAATCCTAAGCTCAAAGCTCGGTTCATAATCGTGAACCTGAGGGATTAATATAACTCTAACACCGTCACTATGACTATTAACAAGAATACTAATATTCCTAATCTTACTCGGTCCATACTAATAATCCTATAATCCAAGCTCAAAGACTAGCATGATATGACCATATGAATTATACTACCCTAATACTAAAACAAGATATGACTAATATCACTAATCTAGACTTAAGCTATGGTATTATAAATAACACTAAACTATAAGCTCACTTAATAAACCATAATGTTACCTTTAAGCATAAAGCTTAACCCTGGGTTCGAACTCGCGCCCTCCGGCTCAACATGCCAACTCCAACCCGCTACGCTACGCTGTTCCTTGATGCCTGGTTACGCCATTAATAATATAAGTCCGTCCCTTGCTGATCGTTGCTCGGCTTGACGGAGGAAGGCACACCGTTGATACGCCGTTGATGCAGTCCGCTGCCTTGCGCTCACGCTCGACGGAGGAAGGCACGCCGGGGAGGAGGGATGGCCGGACTTCGTCGAAGCAGGGGAGGTCGCCGTCTGTGCTCCGTCACCGGTGAGCCGTTGCGCCAACTCCACCGCTACCATAGCTGCTGCGGCCGAACGGAGGGGAATGGCGGGGGATATCCAAGCCGCCGGGGTGCTCCGCTACCACGGGCTCTGCTTGCCGGAACCAGGGTCGCCAACGCCATGGATGAGCTCGGCTGCCGTCACCGCCATAACCACGTCTCGAGGGTGGGGAGATCGCAAGCTGTCACCGGAGCCCACACCTTGACACAGCCCGCACGCCGTCGAAGAGAGACGCCGGGAGGAAGAGACGCCATCGCTGCTACCAGCCATGATCACGCACCATCGCCATTACCGTCGCTGCTACGCCACTTCGTCCGTCGCCGCCGTCAGAGTTCATGGAGGTTCGCCGGTCGATAATATGCGGAGGGAGAGAGACGAGAGAAGGAGTGTAGGCAGAGGTGAGGCGTAACAACATTCTTGGCTGCCAACATTAGGTTTCCTTTTTGGGAAGCTTCTAATTTGGGCTAAGCCATTTTAGGAAGGCTTCTAGTTTGGGCTAAACAATTGGATCATTTGAGTTGGGTCAAGACCATAACTTATAATACATATATTTATATAATCATAGCTATGGGTTTATAATATAATCCCTAAGAAATATAATTCATGTGGGCTCACTAATAATATTTATGTAGGAGAATATATATATATCTACAACTATAGAAATATTGGGCCATAGCCCATTATTATTAATCATATCAATAAACTATATATATATATGTACATATATACAAGAGTATATAATCCTAAGCCCGTAGGAATAATCTTACTTATAATTATTTAAATAATTATTTAATAAGAAAATAACCCCTTATAATATTCAAGAGAGTAGTAGGAATTTTCGGGGTGTTACATCTTTGGTGATGGAGTCTCGACGGCGGCACCACCCCTCCTCTCTACTCCCGGCGAGCGACGGGCAGCAATGGCGGCAAGACCCTCTTTGATGTGGAGGCGGCGTTCAATGGTAGCGGAAGAGCTTGGCGGTGCACCCTCTTCCGTTCCGCGTTAGTGGTAGTACCTCAATAGTCACCCGAATGTCCGTCTTCTTCGGCTTGTGGCGTCATCGACGGTGCGTAGCTGTGATGGTGGTTGACGGTGGACGGGCGTTGAACCAGCAGCAATGTCAACACGCTTTCTCTCCTCTCCGACGATGGTGGCCGGGAGTTGTGTGAAGGATAGTAGTCGGTGGTTTCGAAACATTGCAAAAGGAGACGAACTGGTCTGGTGGTATGGTGTTTGGGTGGTGAGCTGGAGGGTGAGGGTTCGAATCCAGTACTAGCGTAGGGATTGAAGTATGGTAAAGGGGTAACTATCATGTCCACTAAAATTTATTTTACACTCTTGATCTTTTGCATCTTGATGTTTATGGACATTTGTTGGTATGAATTCCATGTTTATTTGGCTTCTGGGAGATGTAATCTGGATAATCTGATCCTATTTTTGTACTCTGGAATGAATATTGCGTATTCTGTCTGTTCTGGTCTAGGAATGGTTTGGAGTTGCTTTTGGGGTAAGGTTAGGCGGTATAATGTGTCCCGCCTAAGTGGTCCGCAAGAACAACGGGGGAATGGAGTGGCGGAAGGAGGCGTACCGCTGGGCGGCCCTGTCCCTTCTTGTGGAAGAGGACGGCGGACTGGCGTGCTCCGCTGGAGAGTTCCGTCTGTTGGGGCAGGGAATGTGGCGGTGCAGAGTGTTCCGCCAAGGTGTACCGCTAGTGTTTTCTTGGTTCTGTTTCTAGTGAGTTGTTTTGTGATATGTTGTCTGGTTGTTTCACCTTTGGTTCTGGATTTTGTTGGGATATTTTGTTGAGTATTTTACCATGATTCTGGAGTATTTATTCATATCTCTTGGTCCATTATGTGAGTCTATTGGTTGGTTGAATCCTTGATTATATTCTCTAGGAGTTGGTTGTGTTCATAATCTGAGATGAACACTGTGAGTGGTTTGTTCTTGG
Source organism: Ipomoea trifida (assembly GCA_003576665.1). Taxonomy (NCBI): domain Eukaryota; kingdom Viridiplantae; phylum Streptophyta; class Magnoliopsida; order Solanales; family Convolvulaceae; genus Ipomoea; species Ipomoea trifida. The sequence goes on from CP025646.1 coordinate 10,049,186, forward strand.
GTTGAGTCTGAGATTGGATATGGAGTGGTGGATCTTTGAGTATCTTTTGGGCTGTTGAGGGTGAACTAACTGTGGGCTTCATTTACCTCTGTGGAACTAACTGTGGGCATCATTTGCCTCTGTGATTGGCCTTTTGCCTATGTGATTGGGCATTCATTTGCCTCTGTGATTGGGCTTTTGCCTCTGTGATTGGGCATTCATTTGCCTCTTTGGTTGGGCATTCATTTGCCTCTGTGTTTGGGCTTTTGCCTCTGTGAACTAACTTTGGGGTTTGGTGATTGGTATGAGGGATGGTATTTTGGTTGGAGGGTAAGGTTTGGTGCTTATCCTTGGTTTGAAGTCTGTTTGGTTTCTTATTGACTCTTGAGTTGTATCGTATCTCGTTGGTTATCGGTTATTTATTGATATATTGCGGTTTGGTTGTTTCTTGTGAGTATTCGGTTGAGCTTATGATTCGGTTGATATTCCGTTATGGAATTGTTATCTTGTGCAATTCGGTTGGATATTGGTATTGTTTGGAAAGTCCTTGGTTTATTGCTTATTCAGCGTGTTGTTGTTGAGTACCCGTTTTAACTAAAGAACAGTTCGTTGGTGTGTATATTCTATATGGGTGCGTAAACCTATTTACAAGCTTACTATATATGTATGTTTCTCACGAGTGTGAGTGGTGGTTGTTTAGCAGTCTTTTGCTAATGGTTTCTTACATGTTTTCCTGGTATGGAGTAAGTCTAAGCGAGAGCGCGTTAGAGCTTATCGTTATGAGGCCGCTTAGACTAGCTTATGATGTTTAGACTTTATGTTTTGGGCCTGTGTGCCTATGTTGAGATTATATACTCTTGACTAGATTCTTGTTATGATGACAACCTTTTGAGGATTTATACTTTATGCAGTTCAGTTTTGGATAGCCTGTGGATCTAGGCCGTGTTTTTCTTACCTAGATGTGGCATGATACCCCTTAGGTTATAAATCGTTTCCGCTATGTTGTGTTTGGTAGTTGAGATAGACAGCTTTTATGTTTAAAGTTTAGCTATCTCAGCTTGTGAAAGGTTGGGGTGTCACAACGTCGTCGTCCTAGTTCTGCTTGTCAGATTCTTGGTCGCAACCGGAGCTCGCCGCTGCTCATCGCCACTGTTTGTAGTTGTAGCTCGCCGGGGACGCCGTTCTCCCTTGTTTTCCGCCGCTGCTCACCGCCGACTAGGGAGAGCTTGGTCGCTGTAAGAACAGTAGCTAAAGGTGTCCGTCTTTTTTAAAATACACTTTTTGAGTCTATTCACCATGTACAACAGTAGCTAATGTAATTTAAAAAATTACAGAACTACCACCGAACACATTTTAGCACTCTTTTTCAATCAACAGATGCCTATAGTCTAATTTTTTTGGTCAAATCTGTACTAGCGTGGGTTGATCACCCAAAACATCACTCAGGTTGGAGTCTTCGTGACTCGCACCACGAGATGCTTCTATGTTTTCATCACAGGCTGAGCTCAAACTTGTTTGGATATCTACTTCTTTGACTTGAACAATTTGGGGATCAGTTACTTCATTTCTAGGGTTGGAGTCTTTGTGGCTCGCACCACGAGATGCTTCCAAATTGTCATCTCGGGCTAAGCTCAGACTCGCCCTTGGATCAACTGTAACTAGAGCCAATGCATTTTGCTTGTCATTTCTCGGCTCGTCATCCTCTTGCGGTGTAGTAGAGATGTGATCAATCTCTGGCATAGATTCTTGAGGATGATTTTCAGTTTGGTTGTCCTTGGCTTCTACTGTCCTTTGTTCTTCCATGTCCTAAGGCTGATTTGTTTCTCTTTGAGTATCATTCTGACCACCACTCGAATCATTGGAACTAGAAGATCCAACACCACGATTGATCATCTTCTGCTTGCTCAGAAGAGTGAGTGGAGTTCTCGGGTACTTCTTTGGTATGACTCGTCCCAACACCATGACGCAGGTCTCTAACCACATATTGATGTCTAGAGATAGCTTTAACTTTCTCTAGAATGCCTTTGTCAGCACTTTCTCTTTCTCTAGGATTGGGATTGTCTTCATCAATTCCTCAGCCTTTCCCTTTATTTCATCTCGGCCTACTAATTTTTCTCTGAAAACTCTATCTATTTCCTCTGGTGATTTATGCGTTTTGCGTGCGTATCAAAAGTTTTGTGTGACACCCCAACCTTACACAGGCTGAGATAGATAAATCCCAACACAACAGCTGCCTATCTCAACCAACAACATAACATAGCGGAAGCGAATTTAAAACTTAAGGGCGTCATGCCACATCTAGGTAGAAAACACAGCCTAGATGCACAGGCTAACCATAAGAAACGAACTAAACTGTCATGCATAAAATCAAAAATAAATCCTTAAGTCATGTTTAACAACATCCCAACACTAGTCAAGAGTATATAAAATCTCAATTGGCACACAGGCCCAAAAACCAAACCAAAGTCTAATCATCATAAAACTAAGTCTAAGCGTCCTCATAGATAGGCTCTAACGCGCTCGCGCTCAGACTTACTCCATACCTGGAAAACACGCAAAGAACCATTAGCAAAAGACTGCTAAGCAACCACCATTCACACCCGCAAGGAGATATAGATATACATAAGCTTGTAAATAGGTTTACACACCTATATAGAATATAAACGCCAACAAATTGTTCAATAGTTCAAAACAGATACTCGACAACAATAAGCTGAACGAATCATAAACCAAGACTAATCCGTACAAAGCCAATAATCCACAACGAAAGCACAAGACAACAACGAACCATAACCAAGATGCCAACTGAACAACAACCATACGAAACGACCAACCATAACCGAGAACAACAGAATATCAACCGATAAACACAAGGACTCACAAGCAATTAAACCAAGAAAGAATCCCAACTCTAACCTCCAAACCCTCAAACAACCATCATACCAAGTCAATCACATAGTCAGAAGTCAGAAGTCAAGAGTCAGAACCCGGAAATCCGGTACACAGGGGTGATGAGCCCAATCACAGGGACCGAAGTCCAATCACAGGGACCGTAGTCCAATCACAGGGACCGAAGTCCAATCACAGGGACCTAAGTCCAATCACAGGGGTAATCAACCCAATCACAGGGACCGAAGTCCAAAGTCAGAAGTCAATAGTCAATAGTAGCACAGTCAAACCATCCAACAACCTCCAAACGATACCAACAAACCACCACCACATACTCATACTCCAACCTCAACCCAAAACAACCAAACAAAGTGTTCATCTCAACTATGAACACAAACCAACTCCCAGGTAATGAATTCAAGGAATTAATAGACCAAGAGTACAAAAAGAGAAACCAAAGACATGAATCAATACTCCAAGATATGGTATAAATATCCAACAAATGGCATGAATAAATACTCCAAATATATGGTAAAATACCCAACAAAACAATCCAACAATAATCAGAAACAAAGGAGGAACAACAGACAACAACAACACAGAACAACTCTCTGGAAACAATTTCCCAGGAGCCTTGCGGAACAACCCAACGGATCGCACCCTTCCGCCGACCTCCTCCGCAAGGAAGAGACGGTCCCCCCTCAACGGGCCAACCTCCTCCGCCCACATCAACCGCTGCCACCTTGCGGATTACTTTGACGGATTACATTATGCCGTCGCAGGTCTCCGCAAGGCCAAACCCAACTCCCAGAATCAGATCACTCCCAGACATCAACAATTCCCTTTCCTGAATGCAATAATCAGACCAATATACACCAACATTTCATCAAATTAGAGGCCAAAAACATGGAAATCCAAACCATCAATGATCATAACAACACTAGGCAAAAGATCAAGATGAAATCCAACAAATACAACCAAAAATAGGGCTAAACACCAAGAAATTTCAGGATTTCCAACACCAAGAATATCATATAGAATAGGAGTGTAGAAATAGATTTTGATGGACATAGTGGTTACCTCAAAGAGCTTTCTCCAATCTAGCAAAGCCTCAAGCAAGCTCACAAAGCCCCACCACCTTCTTGATCATCTTTTACCCAAAGAACCCCAAAAGAACATACATAAGAATATGCAAAAAGACTAACAAAACCATAAAATGCAAGGTAGATTCTTAGCTAGATGCACTTACCCAATCCTAAACAAGCTTAAAAGAGCAATCTTGACTTGAAAACTTGTAGGAGAAATGAAGATCAATTTTGGGTAATAATGAAGAGGAAATGGCGTGTGAAATGATGAGTAGGGAGGAGAGGGAGTGAAAACCTTTAGGGATTTTTAATCTTCAATATATATACTAGAATACATATAATGTATTAGGGTGAAAGACTTTAATGTGGAATGGGCTTAAGTTACATATATTATATTAGTTACAAGAATTAAATATATACAAGATTAATAAGTTGGGCTAATGAGTTCATCCCTTACAATTAAATATATGAATGAGAATAAAGAAGCCCATAAAATGTCTTAAAGACATTATACTAATATATATTAAGAAATTGGGCTATGTAGGAATATTTTAATTACAAGGATTGTAAGGATCCAAATTGAATAAAAATCCCTTACAAGAATAATTCAATTAATTGGGCTCTTGATTAGAATAACTAAATTAGGCTCAAGAAATATATATATATATATCTATGTATGAAATTGGAAGAACTAGCCCAATTAAAATAATTAAATTGCCCACGGAATTAATTATCGATTGAAAGACTTAAACGAATTTTACGGGGTGTTACATTTTGTGTGTGTGGCGTTGCCCTCGGGTGTTATTGTCTCTCAAGGAGGTTAAAGTAGAGGTATTGCTAAGCTTTTTGTCTAGGGAATGCATTGTGAATGTCTCACCCATATAGAATATACACACCAACGAACTGTTCTTTAGTTAAAACGGATACTCAACAACAACACGCTGAATAAGCAATAAACCAAGGACTCTCCAAGTAATACCAATATCCAATATGAATGTACAAGACAACAAGTCTATAACGGAATATCAACTGAATCATAACCTCGGTAGATTACTCACAAAGAGATCATCAACAACAATATATCAAGGAATAACGGATAACAATGAGGTACAACTCAACCAAAGGACCATAAAGAACCAAACAAACCTCATGCCAAAGATAAGCACCAAACCATACCCTCCAACCACAATACTATCCCTCATACCAACCACCAAACCCAAAGTTAGTTCACAGAGGCAAAAGCCCAAACCACAGAGGCAAATGATGCCCAATCACAGAGGCAAGGATGCCCAATCACAGAGGCAAATGATGCCCAATCACAGAGGCAATGGTGCCCAAACACAGAGGCAAATGATGCCCAAACACAGAGGCAAATGATGCCCACAGTTAGTTCATCCTCAACAACCCAAAAGATACTCAAAGATCCACAACTCCACATCCAACTTTAGACTCAACCCCAAGAATTAACCACTCACAGTGTTCATCTCAGGTTATGAAGACAACATACACTCAGGAAGTATAAACCAAGGATTCAACCAACCATACTAACTCAATAGACCAAGATAATGAACCAAAGAAATGAACAAATACTCAAGAACCAAGGTGAAATACTCAACAAAATATTCAAGATAAGTTCCAGAAACAGAGATGAATCAACAAGACCTCAGATCAATAAAATAGCTACTAGAAACAGACCCCAGAATACACTAGCGGATCACCGGGGCGGAATGCCATGTACCGCCACCCTACACCGCACCTACTAACGGATCATCACGGCGGAACGCCTTGTTCTGTCACCCTACACCGCACGAAGGCCACGGCACACCCTAGCGGATCCCCTCCTTCCGCCACAACACACCATCGTCACCTTGCAGAAAACTCTAGCGGGACACATTATACCGCTAGAATGCACCACAAGAGTAACCCTAACACACCACTTCCCAAATAGAAAAGAATACGAAATACCCAGTCCAGAATGCAAAAACATGATCAGATTGCCTAGAATACATATCTCAGAAGCCAAATAAACACGGAATCCATAACAATAAATGTTTATACTCATCAAGATGCAAAAGATCAAGAACACAAGTTCAAGAATCCATCAAAATAGATCACAGATTATCAAGAACAAAGGCTAAACCAATAAATTTCCACAGGATTCCAAATCACCAAGTATCATACATAGATCAAGAGTGTAAAATAGGTTTTAGTGGACATGATGGTTACCTCTTGTAGCACACTTCAAACCAAGCAAACTCCTTCTCCTTCACAAGCCACTCCCACCCACTTGATCATCTTTTTCCCAAAGAAAGATCCCAAAAGAACACCATAAGAACTTATAAAAGATCATGAAAACAAGATGATACAAGGCATATTCCTAAAGATAAACACTTACCTAAGCCTTAGAAATCTTAAAGGAGCAATCTTGGTCTTGAATCTTGAAGAATAAAGGATAGTGTATATTGTAGGGTTCTTAGGAATGATAAGGTGGGAAGGAAATGTTTGCAGGGAAATGAAAAAGAGTATGAAGGGTTAATACAAGCCCTTTTATATGGATAGGAAAAATCATTACATACATAGTGTATGTATTATATTAGGGTAAGTAGATTAAATAATGGGCCCTTATAAAGAATGGGTCTTACATTATTTATTACAATACTAGTAAGTAGGGAATTGATCCTTCAAGAATAAATAAATTGAGTCATTACAAAATATTCTTACTTATAAGAAATATAAGGATCCAATTTAAAGAAATCCCTTATAGGAATTAAATCAAGAATTGGGCCTTAGAATAAATAATTAATTCCAGAATAAGAAATATATATATCAATTAGAAGAATGAAGCCCAATTAGTTCAAATAAATTACCCGATAGAAATAATTACCGGTCCCAAGGCTTGAACGAAATTACGGGGTGCTACACATTTAGCCTCGGATGAGCCCGTCCACGCCTAGACCACGCGTGGAGTAGCGGCGTGGATGCCTCTGAAGTTTCTCTACGCCGTGTCCACGCGAGGAGCAGTCTATTTTTGCCTCCTGCCTTTTCTCCTTCGCTTTGCTTCTTTTGCCAAGTTTACATGCTTCTTGCTTACGCCTCAAAACCTACAAAATCATTCCAAGTGTGCCAAGAGCGAAACTCTGCAAACGATTGACACATTAGAGCATAGAAATGCTATCAATAATTCACAAAAGAATACAAATTCATTCCTAATTCACCCCAACTTAGACCCTTAACCTAGTTATCTTTGGCGCTTATTATTTTGTCTGGTGGCCGCAAAAACTGATCTCGTGCCCATCCAGTCTAGAGCCCATTGCTCTTCTTCCCACATCATATTGATCGTCGTGGCTATGATTTCATGCTTGGACATTCTCCATTTCTGCCAATCATGCATTCGTTTCAGTTCATTTCGAAGAATTTGTTCTCGTGAAGGTATTTCATCGAGAATCTCTTCTTGGGCTATCTGTCTTGCTAGCTCAGCATCAACATTGATTTGCAATGTATGATCATCAGTAGGTACTGGCAATGCTTCAGCTTCCTCACCATCATTTGGTAATGGTTCAACAGTCTCCTCAACCTCAATCATGTTTACCACCTCTTCTGCTTGTGCAGATTCTTGTGGGAGAGTAGAAGGTTGATCATTTGCCTGAACTACTTAAACCTGACTGCCCTCTTCTTCTCTAACCGGTAAAACGGTTTCCTCGGTTAGTTGCTCATGAGTGATTTCCTGATTAGCTTGTCTCGTAGATTCTACTTCATTATTTGAATCATCTTCCCCCTCAGTTGATTCTTCGGATGAAGAATCCCACGATAGAGATCTTTGAGGAAGTCCCGGATCAGGTCGCTTTAGGGGTGGTCTAGAAGCACGAGTCGTAAGGGCTGATGGCTTGGGCTCCTTTCTCTTTTGTCCCTTAGAGAAAATTCAATCAAGAGTGATATTGTCATCTTCATTAGTATCATCAACTCGGTGTACCTCCTCTTGTGCTGGTGGTGCAACTGGAACATGTGAAGGTTGAAATTCAGAGGCTAAGGCTGCTATTTCAGCATCCTCTTCTCGAGTAAGCATTGGCAAGTTTGAAGTTGCGACCACTATCTCTTGGTTAAGGGGAAGGTCATCATTTTCATAAATATCGGCATGATGAGTATCTTCCCCAGTTGGTAGAACAACTGGCTCAACTGTGATTTGATCATTTGTGGCCAATGCCTCGGCTTGGGCATCTTCCTCGTGTGTAAGCACAGCTGGTAGATTGGATGTTACCACCACAAGTTCTCGATCATATCTCTCAACTGCAGGAATAGGAGCAATTGGTGCGTCATCGACCATTACTTTGGCCGGTGTAACTTCTGTATCTACATCTTGTTGACTCGGTGTGACTAATGGTGCAGAGGATGATGAAGCTTTCTTCGAACGTTTGGAGGGCCGTTTTGAGGGTTCGACCTTTCTCTTTTAAAGAACTTTCCTCTTCTTCTTCTCAACAACAGTTTTTGATGGCTCGGGTGCATTCGAAGTTGAGGTATCCTTCCTTGTTGTAGCGGATGCACCTTCTGCCACCGAAGTCTTAGACTTCGTCTTCTTCTTCTTCTTCTTCTGGGTCGATACATCGAAACCCATCTCAATGGCTTGATGCATGTCATAGTTCTGTGGTTTGGACTTCATGTGGAAGTGAGTCCTATGAGTTGTTGTTCCAAGGTTAACATTTACTCCTTTGGACTTTAGGATCGAGTAAATTACAAACCCGAAGCCTAGTGCCTTTTTGAACTATCTAATGTTGGGAAACATTCCTCTCTCTTGACATTGTCTTTTAGAAAATCAAAAACTACCCGTGACCAGTCTACTTGGTAGTTTGCCAACAAAGAACTTAACATCCTTAGCTTCATTTATGAAATGTCATCAGTCCCTGATTGTTTACTCTCAACTATTTTATTCAGAATGTCCACAGTGAATTCATAATCTAGTCTCAACATCTTCTTTTTATGGGAAAGGGCATTGAATCTGGTTGGTTTGGGGCTTTGATGTCTTCCCATATTTTGGTTTTATCATAGGGATGCTCAGAACAGTTGAGATTGAAGTCTTCACTAACAGGTGGAAACTAAAAGGCTGACCTTATATCTCATGGACCACAGTAACTTCTGTTCCATTCACAGTAGATTGAATCTCATCGAGGTCCTTGCCATTTGCATCTTTGGGGATTTTGCTGTTAATGTAGAACTGGGCTGCATCCGGAATATGAATTGATTTAGGGTCAAAAGTGATGAAGTGAAGCTGTGTAAGTTCTAGTGGTGGTGTAAGTTGTGGAATGAAGGTATGTGTGTAACGCCCCGTAAATTCCTTTTCAAGTCTTTCATTCGTTAATTAATTCCTTGGGCAAGCTAATTGATTTTTCGGGCAATTCAATTAATTCCAATTGGGCTAATTCTTCCTGTTAAATATATATATGTGTATATATTACACTCCTTGAGCTTAATTTGATTATTCTAATCAAGAGCCCAATTAATTGAATTTATTCTTGTAAGGGATTTTATTCAATTTGGACCGCAATATTTGTTGTTTTAATATTCTTACAAGCCCACATTCTTGATCATATATTATATATGAACATATATTGATCCTAAGACATTCTTATGGGCTAATTCTTGTAATTAAATTGTAAGGGGTGAATTTAATGAGCCCAACTTACTAGTCTTGATTATATTAATTTTCCTACACCCATTATTCTATGAGATTACTTAAGCCCACATCATTTAAATGTCTTACACCCTAAATATTGTATGTATTCTTGGTATATAATATGAAGATCAAAATACCCTAAGACTTTCACTCTTTCTTCCTCCTACACACACTCCTTGCGCCATTTCCACTCAACATTTCCCTAAAATTCATCTTCATCTTCCCTACAAGATTTCAAGCCAAGATTGCTCTTTTAAGCTTTGTTGGGAGTGGGTAAGTGCATCTAACCTAGGATTCATCTTGCATTTTGTGTTTTAGATAGCCTTTTTACATAATCTTATAAGTGTTCTTTTGGGGATTCTTTGGGAAAAGATGATCAAGGTGAAGGTGGGGCTTCTTGAGCTAGCAAAAGGCTTATTGGAGTAGGAAAAGCTCTTTGAGGTAACCATCCATGTCCATCAAAACTATTTTATTCCCCTATTCTATATATATTGTTCTTGGTGTTGGAAATCCTGAAAATTATTGTTGAATAGCCTATTTCTTGGATGTTTCTTGTTGGATTTCATCTTGATCTTTGTCTTGTGTTGTATGATCAATGATGTTATGGATTTCCTTATTCTTGGACTCTAAATTGGATGAAATGTGAGTGTCTTTGGTCTGAGTTTGTGTTCTGGAAATTGGATTTGTTCATGTCTGCTTTGCATTCTGGAATCTGGGATTTGGGGTTGGCCTTGCGGAAGACCCGAACGGTATAATGTAACCCGCTAGGGCGATCCGCAAGGTGGCAACGGATGGCTTGGGCGGAGGGGAGTAGCCCGCTGAGGGAGTCCGGCTTCTCCTTGCGGAGGAGGTCGGCGGAGGACAGGGTTCCGTTAGAGCGTTCCGCTAGTTCACTGGGAAATGGTTTCCAGAGAGCAACTTTCTGCTATTGTTGTCTGTTGTTGGTCCCTTGTTTCAGATCATTGTTGGATTGTTTTGTTGGGTATTTTACCATGTTATTGGAGTATTTATTCATGTCATTCATTGAGTATTCGATGCCTTAGTTTGGAGTATTGATTCATGCCTTTGGTTTCCACTTTTGGTGTCCTTGATCTATTGATCCTTTGATTCATAATCTGGGAGTTGGTTGGTGTTCATATTTGAGATGAACCCACGTCTTGGTTGGTAGAGTTGGTGTTGGAGTATGGTTGTGGTGGTGGACCATTGTGTTACTATTGTGGATCATTGTGTTACTATTGTGGACTATTGAGTTACTATTGGTTGTGTTACTATTGTGCTCCTATTGTGGACTATTGGGTTACTATTGGTTGTGCTACTATTGTGTTACTATTGGGTTCGCTACCCCTGTGATTGGGTTGATTACCCCTGTGGTTACTATTGGTTACTATTGGACTTCGGTCCCTGTGAGTGGGACTCATCACCCCGTCTGACTCGTGACTATTGACTTCTGACTTGTGGTGTGACTTGGTTTGGTGGTTGGTTCAGTTTGGTTGGGAGGTTGGTGTTGGGATGTCCTTCTTTGTTGATTCTCATGAGTTCTTTGGATTGTTCGGTTGATGCCTTGTCATTCTCTTGAGTTTGGATGTTCCCTGTTGGATTGTGTTCAGATGGTATCTCATTTATGATTCGTTATGCATGATGCTTTCGTATTGGTTATTGGCTTAGTTGATTGAGTCTTGGTTTACGATTCGTTCAGCTTATTGTTGTTGAGTATCGTTTGAACTATTGAACAGTTCGTTGGTGTTTATATTCTATATGGGTGTGTAAACCTATTTACAAGCTTATGTATATCTATATCTCCTTGCGGGTGTGAATGGTGGTTGCTTAGCATTCTTTTGCTAATGGTTCTTTGTGTGTTTTCCAGGTATGGAGTAGTTACATCGTGAGCGCGCTAGAGCTTTCCTATGAGGATGTTTAGCCTTAGTTGGTTCTGTCTAGACTTTGATTTGTTGGCCTGTGAGCCGTGAGACATTATGACTCTGTTTAGTATGTTGAGTATTTCTTTTGGATTTTATGGATTATGTTGAGGATTATTATTTCGGTTTTATGATATGACAGTTTAGTTCGTTTCATGTTTAGCCTGTGCATCTAGGCTGTGATAATACCTAGATGTGGCATGACGCCCTTAGGTTTTAATTCGCTTCCGCTATGTTTGGTTTGTTGGTTGAGATTGGCAGCTTTTATGTTAAGTTTTTAGCTATCTCAGCCTGTGTGAGGTTGGGGTGTCACAATACCCATTTGGAACATCATCTCAAACACCCTTTCCAAGAAAATTACCCTTCACAAACACCCGATTTTCAAGAAATTGACTCACTGAGCTCCAAAGAAATATCCCAAAACATAGAGAGAAAGTTCGTACGAATAATGAAACAACTCGACCCAAGCTATACTCCCGAGTCTAATTCATTCCCTACTTCCCACCTAAACACACATTACCCACCTCCATCACAAATTCATCAAGAAAACAATACTACCCATTTCTTTGAAACACCACCCTCTTTCCATTACAATACCCATACAAATCCGTGTAATTCTATTCCACCGGCCACCGATGAGATTGAAATTTTAAAAGCGAAAATAGACGAATTTACAAGGACGGCCAAGGAGGATACGGCTAAACTAAAAGCCGAAATCAAGAGCGAACTTAAGGACTATCTCGCTACCCTCCGGGAGGAAGGACTTCCACTAGAAGAAGTTGAAACGAAGATGCTATCTATGATGGAGGAGCTCATGAAAATGAATGAGTCTCGAGCTAACTCTACCATCATGGATGACATCCCCACTTTGGAAGCCCATCCAAGGATTGCACAAGAGGTTGAAGAAACGCGAAATGCTAAGGAAGGGGAGAGTTTCGAAGGAGTAGAGGATTGTTACGCCCCGGTGCTTGAAGAAGTTCCAATCTTCGAATTGGAAAATCAAAAGGAGGTAGAGATGGAGAGTGAGGATGAAGACATTGAGACGGTGTGGGAGGATGAAGAGCCAAAATGTGGTAAAATTCCTAATCCTCATTGCATTAATATTCTTGAAAATCCTATTGCTCTTTTTGAAAATACCCTTGACACTTGTGTGGATGACTCCCTTTGCACTAATATTTTCACTACATATGATTATGATTGCTTTAAATTTCGGGAGGATGATTCCATGGAAAATTTTGATATATTGATTAATGATTGTAAGGATTCGACCTTGTTTGCTAATGATTATGATTGCTTTAACTTTTCGGAAGACGAATCCTTTGTCATGGGTGAAAGAGAGTTGATGAGTGAGGGGGATGATGCTTCGTTTTACTCATGTGAGAGTGAGAGTAATTTTTGGGAAGATGAGAGAAGGGAAAGAGAGGAAGGGATGGTAGGAAATAATGGGTCTTTCACGTTCGATCTTATGGAAGAAGTTGAGTGGAGAGAGTTGACCACACTCGAGATTGAAAGAGAGTGTGGAGATATGGTTTGAAGCGAATGATAAAATCTTTAGGGGGAAAGAGAGGAAAAAAGAAAGGAGGTAGACACCATCCTAGAAGAATTAAGGATGGTGTTTGAGCTTAAAAATCTTTCATTTACGTATACCGTTCTTCCTTTATCTTTGTGGGAATTCAAGGATGTTTCCCACCTTGGGACATTCCTTGAAGCAAAGGTTCATGGGACGCTTAGTAAGGTCCCTAAATCTGTGTGCCTCGAAGGATAGGTCACATTATGTCTGGCCAGGAGACATTAAACCATGGCGCACTTGGGAGGCAGTCCCAATGTTATCTTACTTTTTCTCGAAATTTTTCTTACTTTCTATAGTATGTTTTACTTAGTTTTATTTCAATAATTTTTCTATAACCTCTGTTGAACTAACAAGTACAGATTCAACAATCGAGAGTTATAAAATTGCCCGCAATCAATCGACGAATATCATCGCTAACCAAGGGAGAAAGGGAAACCGAGGTAGGTTTACGCACAACACACCTCCACGCCATCACCACGTCTGTGGCTAGGCGTGGAAACTTTCCAGAGAGCCTCCACGCCGCTCACACGCGTGTGAGCAGGTGTGGGAATTAACCAGAGAGCTCCCACGCCCACCACCACGCGTGGTATCGTGCGTGGACGAGCACCAGACTTTTCGCGGATTTTCGCGCGAAGTGTTTTAAAACCCTTTCCTTGCTTCATTTCTTCCCCACCACGAGCAAAAACTCTCCCAAGCTGAAAATATACACTTTCTAAGCATTTCCTTCTAAGTCTCTCAACTTTTCCCAAAGATTCTAAGTCATTTCTAAGGTATGAACATACTCTTCCTTGCTATTCATTTGTTCAATGAAGAACTTGTTCTATTTTGAAGAATATATCCATGGGTTTTTCTTGTATGACATTTTTCTTGAGATATATTGTTATGAGATGACTTGATAGACTTATATTAAGCCTACATTGCTTCTATAGACTAGAAATTTCATGTTTTAACATCTCTTTGTGACTAGATCTTGAAATTGCTTGATTTGGGTTTTCTCTTGTCATGATGAGATCCTTGTTGATATAGTAAGCATGATGGGTAAAGTTTGCAACTTTCCTACTCTATAGGCACTACATTGTTATATTCTACTAGTTAGATGGTCCAATTTTAACCTTCATGAAACTTCCATTTTTCAACCTTGAGCTAGTCTAGAGGTAGAAGATGAAGTTGACCATGTGTTGACCTTTTGACTATGAAATGAGTGTGGAATGCTATGAGCTAAATTCTTGCATGTAAAGGATAGAATTGTTGATGGATATCAAAATGTTGGTTGCATGCATTTAATACTTATGATTTCTTTTTAAGATATGTGCAATATTGTTCATAATCAATGTTTAAGTTTGGCAAGTGTTTTTCCTTGTGTTGCTTTGATTACCTATGATATAGGAAAAGATGTCTTCGTCATATGAGCTTGCACAACAAATTGCTCAAAGGATCCAGAGAGGGAAAGCTCCCGCAAATGAAAACAATGCCAGGGACACTAACAATCGTTACATAGAAGTACCCACCGGAACTCAAATTCTGCTGATGACTGCTACCATGCTGGGACGGTCTAGGCAATTGTTAAACTACCCTATTGTGCAATGGAGGTATGTGGATTTGAGAGTACTGGAGGATTACGAGTGCAAATATGGACTAGAGAGGTTGATTGCAGAGCCATATTGGAACAACCTGCTGAGCTGGAGACATGATACTTTTATCCCTCTAGTACATGAGTTCATCGCAAGTTTGAAAGTTGATGGAATGGCTGGAGATCTCTACAGCCCCACCATCCAGTTTAGACTCTTCAACCAAGACTACAATATTTCGGCCAACCAGTTGGGAATTCTCCTTGGATTCTATAATGAGGAAGACCAGTCGAAGCACTGGTACAGGAGACTGAGGCATGATTTTAGAGACCGAGATATACCAAGAACATATTGGTCGAAAATTGCAAGGCAAGGAGTCGACTGGGAGGGGTCAAGAGTGAGAATCTCTCAAGTTATAAGGGAAGATCTAAAGGTTTTGTGGAAAGTAATCGCTCATTCTTGGGAAGGAATGCTTGAGACTTACGACCGAGTCTCCAAGTCGGAACTATTTATGCTTTGGAGCATGGACACCGGAAACTCGGTGAACATGAGCGCAATTTGTAGAAATTTTCTCGTGGCACAACAGCAAGAGTCAACTAGGGCAATCTTCATAGGTCCCTTGGTGACTAGGCTATGCATTTCCTTGGGCAATCAAATGAAAATGAATTGGTTTGAGCATCGACTTCCAGGAGCGCATGTAGTTCCTTTATCACCCGAGGACATTGCAAAACTTCACCTGAGACAGCTAGCGCGAACAAGAATAGATGAGGGGATGGCGGATGATCACACAACCTCGCCCTTGACGTCCCCAGGATTCACTCCTTCTCTGACGTCGTTCAACTCCCAGTCTCTTTCGGAAATGTACTCGCCGCTAGACTCTTCAATGTATTCACCACCGCCAAGAGAGCCCGGACCGTCCATGCCCCCACCACAACCTGAAGAGCGAGACCCCGACTCTTCTACCTTCAACATTCCAAGCTGGTTCACCCCAGTAACAGATTGGAGATCCCTCGAGAATTTCCAGTACCAATCGCACTTGGAGCAGATGCAAAAGTTGGATGAAATCTCAAGAGAAATCAAGGAAACCAGGAGAGCATAAAGGAAAGAAGAAACTGAAGAAGATGAAAAGACAAATCTTAATGATGATGACTTGTGATCCGATAACTCTGAACAATTGATTGTGGACAATCTTTTTATTTTCTATTTATAACTTTACCTGCAATTCTGTTTATGTTTTATCTTGCACGTTTCGTCTAGCCAAAGACGTTAAACGTGGCGCTTTTGGGAGGCAACCCACAAATAAAAGAAGAAAGGACCACTCCACCAACAACCATGAAGACCAATCTTGGAAGGGCAAACTCAGATTGCAAAACTTTTCTAAGGATACAAATTGTAAGTATTTCTTTTATCCTGTTTCAATGCCCTGTTTTGGTTCGCTTTATTTTCTAAAATCGTAAATGAAGAGCTGCATGAAATTGTTGTGATAGATGTAGTTTGTTGTTAGGACTGTTTAGCCCAATTCACACTTTTAAGTGTGGAAAAGGGGCATGTGTAGAACCCTTAAACATATATCTTTTTTTCTCCGTTCCCTATGGAAACATCGAGGACAATGTTTATTTCTAAGTGTGGAAAGGGTGTATATTTCTTGCTTCTTGAAACAGTTAAGTGATTAAGTGATAAGGTATAGGAACCTGGAGGGTGTGTTATTGTCAATACTATCTAGGAGGGCTCCTAACCTTGTGCCAAAAATTGAATGTCTTAAATATGCTTTGGAAGTTACACTTTGCACCAATTTGCACAATTGACCCACAAATTGAAAATTTTGATGAGTGTTTGCATGCTTTCACCTTGTATTTTGTTTGGACCTTAGTCAAGGATCACTCGAAGTGGGAGTGTAAACCCCTTGAGTTTTAGAAAGATAAGAATTGCGAAGCCCGGAAATTGAACTAATCCAGCAGGACATGGGGCAAAAGAAGAGCCTAAGTGAGCTTTGAGTGAAAACAATATCTAATCCCTAGAAAAAGGCATGAGGGGTTGATATGGTGAAGCGTGAATAAAGGCTTTAAAAAGGCCACTCCCAGAGATAAAATTTGTGGGAAGCCTTCTCGGTAGGAAGTGTTCAACCATAGTCTTCGAATGCTATATCTGGAGTCGGTTGTCCACTTTAAAATGTTCCTAGGAGAAGAGAAAATTGAGAGGAGGTGAGTCGCCTCGCTAGGATTCGGGCACCCATTGCACTGACCTTCGAAAAAGCATAGATCTCCATGTGAAGTCGGGTAGTCCGATGAGGTTATCCTAGGAGGTGAGAAAATAGAGTGATCGCCCAAGCCATGGCGATGAGCGGTCCATGTCCCTGCCTCACTTATCTTAATGTAAAGGGGCTTTGGCGTTAGGTGAAAGTTGGCTAGGGGGTGAGCATCGTTCCCACTAGTCGAATCGGCTAGAGGCCCCTAGAAAATACAAGGTGAAACCATTTTGTCACTTGCATGCTCGAAAGTGTGAATCAAACTTTTTTATGTTATATCTCCTGAGACTTAACTTCCTTAGCATATTTCTTACATTTGGTTGGCACGGGTTTAGCAGTCTTGGTAGATAGTGTAGGGGATTTCACCCGCTCAATTCCGAACATCTACACATCACTTGGTCAGTTTAACCGTGAGAGGAAATCTATCATTGATGCTTACATAATTAGGGCTTAGAAAAGTATGCTTGCTTGAGGACAAGCAAGGTTTAAGTGCGGAAAGTTTGATAAGCACCAAGGATAGCACTTATAAGGGGTATTTATTAGATTAAAATAGCATCGTTTTGGCATCCATTTACAACAATTGCATGCATTTCAGCTCAAATGCGATTAGTTTCCTCTAACAACATTTCTAGAAAGAGTTTTGAAGCATTTCACAGGTTGGAAAGGGATTTGAAGCTAAAATGGAGCAAAAAGATGAACAAGCAGCATGCAGTAACGCCCCACGCCTAGTCACACGCGTGTGAGGGGGCCTGGAATCATTCCAGAGAGCCCCCACGCCACTCACACGCGTGTGAGCACTCGTGGTCGGGCCAAGGGTTATTTTGGGAAAATTGTCCCTTTTCTTTGTCACCTATATAAATCCCT
>CP025646.1:10069958-10093119 GCA_003576665.1 Ipomoea trifida
CTAACTAAAACACTTAACGAAAGACTCGGAAAGCACTTAACCACTTATTTAAAGATTAAGCTCGAGGGTTACCTTCTTCAAGCCCATTCGCTTCAGCCTGGGTGCGTCCCATCACAAAATCTTCCTCTGCTGCGGCCCGCCTGCTGGCCACGGCCTCCGCTACCCTCGGCCTCTCGGAAGATCGGGTCGCTGCGGGCTCCCTGAGCCGTGCTCGGTCGGGACTGAGATGGTCCTCCCTTCTTCGCGGTGCACTCATAGGCTCGGTGGCCTCGCAGACCACAGCTGAAACACTCGACCAGCCGTCCCTCGCAGTCGCGCCCTGGATGATCTCTCCCACAACGCCTACAGTGGAAGTGCCGTGTGCGAGCTCCATCTCCTCCGATCCTTGCCCAAGGCTAGGGCGAGATCCACCACCACGGCTAGAGCCGCCCTGCTGAAAGCCTCCTCTCATGCTGGAGCCCCGGGTCGGTGCCTCTTGGCATCTGAAGCTCCACCCTCTGCTGGCCGCTTAGAGCGGTCCTGAAGCCCTCGCGGATAGACAGCACGCGGTAGTGATCGGCAGCGCTGCTGTAGGCCTCGCTCAGCGTCTGGAACTTGAACACAACAGGCCATGCGCGTCTCCAGGTTCAAGCCAGCCACGAACCGCTCGATCCTGGTCTCCTCGTCGGGCTAGCGTCGGCGCGAAGCGTGCTAACTCCAGGAAGCGTCTATGATACTCCTGCACGGTCCCGGTCCCCTGCCTGAGGTGCAAGAACTCATCCTGCATCGCTGCCTTGACATGGCGGGGTAGAAACGGGCCCTCAACCTATCCTTGAACACCTCCCATCCAAAGCCGGGCTCCTGGCGCATCGCTGGGCCGCCATGGACCCACCACAAGTCGGCCTCCTCCTTCAAGTAGAAGCTCGCCATCTCGACCTGGCGACCTGGTGGGCACTCGACCACCTCGAGGATCTTGTCGAAGGCGCGAATCCACTCCTCCAGGATCGTAGGATCCTCCTCTCCGCAAAGAAAGGTGGTGCTGCCCCGCCACCCTCCGCACTAGGTCCGGCTGCCCGCGCTGGTTGTTCTGAACCATCGCGGTTGCCCAGAAGCTGGGTGATCTGCGTCAGCTGCTGTAGATTCTGCATCAGCTGCTCCACGTACGGCACCTCGGGGTAGTCCTCACGTCTACGTGGCGGCACCATACTGCTAGAGAAAGGAGAAACTAACAGAAGACGAGGAGAACGCTGCGTCGGTCTAAACCAAACACGCAAGGAAGCAAGTGAGAACGAGCTCACAGCAACAAACAACAAACAACAAACAACCTGCAAAGCATAAAACAAAAGCAAGTAAACGAGTCCTCACAAGCCATAAACAAAAGTTAATCGAACCGTTAAGTGAACCGTAGGCGACCTCTCGTTAGTTAGAACGCTTTAAGACGTGCTTCGTTAAGAAGTTTGAAGACCCGTTTTATGTCAAGTGGTTGGATCGTTCGTGAAGTCGGATCGAGGAACAAAACGCAAAGGAAAGGAAAAAGAGCCTAGCCGATGTTCACAAGGGAACTCGAACCCGCGCCTAATGGTTAATAACAAAGGGACCACACCATCCAGCTACACTGCCTCGTGGTGTTTCAACTGAGAGTCTCTGCTTTTACTTCTGAGGGTTCAGTAGCAACAACGGGCGGATGGGAGGAACGAAACAGAGATCCCCGTGGAGGTGCTCCGCGTGCACGTGCGGAGGAAGGCAACGGAACTGCGTGTTCCGTCAGAGTGTTCCGCGAGGAGAAAGCAAAACCAAGCAGCAGGGTGTGATCTTCCGTTGGCACGGTCCGGAAGTGCGAGGGTACATGCGTCTTTTCTCCGTATCGAGCGAGTTATAACCCTAGATCGTTCGCCTTTCTTCTCCGCTTCTTCTTTTTCCCCCCGTAGCAGCCAGAGCGCAGCAGAGCAACGAAGTCCGCAGATTTCCTCCGTTGACAGCACCCAGGTCCGCGAACGGCAGCCGTCGCCTACGCCAGCTACGTACGTTTGTCCGCAAAGGTCCGCATCGGTCGACCGGTTCTCGCACACTTCACGGCAGTCGGCAGCCAACAATTAACACCCAACAACATCAACAACAAAATGTCAAGAAGGAATTAAGCCGAGGTAGGAGAAGGCTCAAGCAACATTCGCTACAACATCATTGATGGTAAAGCTCTTGACCCGTTACACTTTTCGCCCGAGATTGTGAACATGTTGAATTTTCAAGGTTTATTGAATATGTTTTTGAGGATTGAGAATGTTGTGTACCCCAACTTGGTTCATCAATTTTATCAAAATATGAAGGTTAAGACTACCAATCAAGTGCCCGTACTCACTTCGATAGTGAAGGGCGTAAGGATTTCGTTTGACCCGCCTAAGTTGGCTAGGTGGCTTAACTTACCGTTGGGAGGAATTAATGTGTACGAGCGTACTAACTGGGTGGAGACACAGGAAGTGGGGTTCCGTGATTATTTAAGGTACATGTTGGGGCCGAATGAGAACGTTGCTTTGGATACACGCCCCGATAAACACAATCTGACGGGTGAACAGAGGATTCTGATGCTATTGGTTGGGGAGAGTTTGTTGCCTAACCGAAACAACAGCCGACAGGTCACAGCCATAGAGTGTGCCTTTGCGTACTTTCTGAAGCACCGAGTGAAGTTTGACTTGCCTACCCTGATGATCTTGCACATGGATTTCTGCAAGACGGTTAAGAGGCGCAATCGGCCGTATGGAATGATTCTGAGTTGGTTATTTCAGCAGCGGAGGGTCAATGTGACCGGGGAGTTGGTCAGGCAGCCGGTTCACAGCGCGTTCAATGCGCCGAGCTTGCAGTTTTCTGGGTTGTTCCAGGTTGAGGGGAACGAGTACATCACCGCTCATGAGCTGAGTAGGATGCCAGCCGCCGAGAGCAGGGAGCTGATCGAGCGCTATCACATTCCGCATAAGAGGTTGCGAGGATTGGTCGGGCCTCAGCAGGCTGAGCAGGCAGGTGATGATGAGGGAGAGGATGAGTCTGAAGAAGAGGCCGAAGAAGAAGAACCGATGGGTGAGGCTGACCGAGAGCACAGAAGGAAGGAGCAGCACGATCCTTTGGCTCCTACGCCACCAGTTGGCCCTGTACTCCGACAGCTGCAGGAGATGCAGCGTATGGTGGAGGCGAGGTTTGATTCGTTAGATCTGAGAGTGGATCGCGGCTTCCAGCGTTTGGGCTACATCGAGAACAAGCTAGGCATTGAAGTGCCACCGGAGTACCTGCCGTCTTATCAGCAGCAGTATCCTTACCCTTACCCGTACCCTTACCCTTATCCACCACACGGTCCGGGCAGTTCTTCTCAAGGAGGCCAACCAGGTTAGTGATAGTTTTCTCGTTAGTGTTAGTTCCGTAGTAGTAACCCTGTAGTTTAGGTAAGTAGTTTAGTTTACGTTTTGCATGCTAGTTGGGTTGGGTAAGTTATGAGTTTAGATTGTTAGGAGTGTTAGTATGTTCTTGAGTTTAGTTGCATGTTAGTGTGTTTGTGAGTTTAGGAGTTGTTGAGCAATCGTTCGTTCCGAATCTTCCGTTGAATCTTCGTTTCCTTTGAATCGTTTCGTTTCAAGTTCCCGTTAGCTTTGAGCTTCGGGGACGAAGCTCCTTTTAAGGGGGGTAGAGTGTAACACCCCGTAAATTCATTTCAAGCCTTTCGTTCGTTCGTTAATTAATTCTTTGGGCAATTTAATTAATTCCAATTGGGCTAATTCTTTCTATTTATATATATATACTTGTATATATATTTCTTGAGCCTAATTTAATTATTCTAATCAAGAGCCCAATTAATTGAATTTATTCTTGTAAGGGATTTTTATTCAATTTGGACCCTTACAATATTGTAATTAAATATTCCTACAAGCCCAATTTATTGATCTTATATTATATATGTATATATATTGTTCCTAAGACATTTTATGGGCTTTCTTATCCTAATCATTATATTTAATTCATAAGGGATGAATTCACTAGCCCAACTACTAGTCTTGAATATATATATATAATTAATTCTTATAGCCATCATATTACATACTTAAGCCCAATTCCAATTAAAGTCTTACAACCTAAATATTGTATGTATTCTTGGTATATGATTTGAAGACCAAAATTACCCTAAAAGTTTACACTCTCTTCCTCCCTACACACAACCCGCCATTTTCTCATTATCATCCAAAATTCATCTTCATTTCCCTACAAGTTTTCAAGTAAAGATTGCTCTTTTAAGCTTGGTTAGGAGTGGGTAAGTGCATCTATCCTAGAATCCATCTTGCATTTTGTGTTTTTAGTAGTCTTTATGCTTGTTCTTATAAAGTTCTTTTGGGGTTCTTTGGGTAAAAGATGATCAAGGTGAAGGTGGGGCTTAGAGGACTATCTTGAGGCTTGATTGGTTGGAGAAAAGGTCTAAAAGGTAACCATCCATGTCCATCAAATCTATTTTATTCACCTATTCTATATGTTATGTTCTTGGTGTTGGAAATCCTGAAATTTCTTGTGTTTTGGCCTATTTCTTGGATGTATTTTGTTGGATTTCATCTTGATTTTTTGCCTAGTGTTGTATGATCATAGATGCTATGGATTTCCCTATTTTTGGCCTCTAAATTTGATGTAATGTTGGTGTATTTTGGTCTGGAATTACTCTCTGGAATTGGAACATTTCTCGTGTCTGATCTGCTTCTGGAAGTCTGGGATGAGGTGACCTTGCGGAGGACACCAGCGGCACAATGTAACCCGCTGGTGTGTTCCGCAAGGCCACGGCGGTGGAGAGTGACGGAGGAGTGGTTTCCGTTGAGGTGGACCGCCTCCTCCTTGCGGAGGGGTGCGGCGGAGGTCAGTGGCCCGTTGAGGCATTCCGCATGAACACTGTGAATCTCGATTCCAGTGGATCTGTTTCTGTTGTTGTTGTCTGTTGTTGGTTCTTTGTTCTGATTATTGTTGGATTGTTTTATTGGGTATTTTGACATGGTTTTGGAGTATTTATCCATGACTTTTGTTGGGTATTTACTATCATATTTTGGAGATTAATTCATGTCTTTGGTTTCCTATTTTTGTACTCTTGGTCTATTGATTTTTGGAATTCATTAACTGGGAGTTGGTTTGTGTTCATAGTTGAGATGAACACTTTGGTTGGTTGTTTTGGGATGGTGTTGGAGTATGAGTATGAGATGGTGGTTTGTTGGTATCGTTGAGACTTGTTGAATGAACTAACTGTGCTCTATTGATTATATTCGGGTTCATTACCCCTGTGATTGGACTACGGTCCCTGTGATTGGGTTGATTACCCCTGTGATTGGACTCTGGTCCCTGTGATTGGGCTTTTGCCCCTGTGATTGGGTTCATTACCCCTGTGATTGGACTTTGGTCCCTGTGATTGGACTACGGTCCCTGTGATTGGGTTTCTACCCCTGCGTACCGGTTTTTCGGATTTGACTCTTGGTTTGTGACTATGAGGTTGACTTGGTTGGTGGCTGGTTTTGGGGATTTGGAGGTTTGGAGTGGGATTCTCCTTTGGGTTGGTTTGTGAGTTCTTTACGTTATTCGATCGTTACCTTGTTGTTCTTGTTGTGGTTTGGTTGGTTCTCTTGGATTGGGTACTCAGTTGGTATCTCGATTGTTGGTTCGTTCTTGTGTTATGCTTTCTTGGTTGGATATTGGCTTTGTTTGATTGAGTCTTGGTTATTGATTCATTCAGCTTGTTGTTGTTGAGTATCGATTTAAACTATTGAACAGTTCGTTGGTGTTTATATTCTATATGGGTGTGTAAACCTATTTACAAGCTTATGTATATCTATATCTCCTTGCGGGTGTGAATGGTGGTTGCTTAGCATTCTTTTGCTAATGGTTCTTTGTGTGTTTTCCAGGTATGGAGTAGTTATTCGTAAGTGCGCTAGAGCTTTCTCTATATGAGGATGATAACCTTAGTTTGTGATGTTTAGACTTTGATTTGTTGGGCCTGTGTGCCGTTGAGACATTATGATACTCTTATTAGTGTTTTGAGTACTGTTGACTTCTATTCGGGTTTTGGAGAATTATGACTTGAGGAATTATTCTATCTTTTATCTATGACAGTTTAGTTTGATTCTTATGGTTAGCCTGTGCATCTAGGCTGTGTTTATACCTAGATGTGGCATGACGCCCTTAAGTTTTAAATTCGCTTCCGCTTTGTTATGAATGTTGGTTGAGATTGGCAGCTGTTATGTTAAGTTTTAGCTATCTCAGCCTGTGTGGGGTTGGGGTGTCACATTTAGCTTTAGCTACACGGGCATCAACATTATTTCATAACACAATACTTTCAAAGCTCAAATCATTCTTTAACTCATGACTCATTAGCAACATACTCCCACCATTATACCTTGTGGCATAGGCCATTATTGGTATAATGATCTAAAAAGACTCGACGATTCGGAATGAGTCAGGCTCGACGATTCGGAATGAGCCGGATGGAACGTTCCAATATATAATTCAAAAGTAAAGACTCGACGATTCGGAATGAGTCAGCTCGACGATTCGGAATGAGCATTTAGGAACGTTCCAAGCCAAACAAAACAAATTGTAGGTTGCCTCATGAGTTTGGTCAAACATTCCAAATAATTCTTATAATCAAATAGCCCATTGTAGCAAAAATCGTTTCCTTAACATACACCACATAACAAGTGCATATCCAAAAGTAATATGAAATCCGTATAGCTCATAACTTGGCAAAACAAATCTAACTTCATAAACTAATAATTGCCAAATAACTTACTTGATCCTCTCTTATAGCAAAACCCCTTAGTACAAATCACACTTACAATTAAAGCCCAAAAGGTCATGTTCACCTATTCACAAAATCCATACTTAGGCATGCCCAAAGATATCTATAATCAAGTTTAATAGTCCAAAAACATATCATAGCACTTCTTCAAACATATACTTAGAAATTAATACTAATAACTCCTAAATCGTATAATAGTGAACTCACACTTTAACAATCATAAATAGCTTGAGTCATACTTTATCAAAAGCCCAACATATTGTTAACTCAAACTAACCCTAAAATGGGTATTCCAATTGGTAGAGATTCCAAATAAACTATGGGTTTTGCAATAATAAGGAGAGAAGAGTTAACCACTTACCTAAAACATCCAAATCTTAGCTATTTAGCTCGATCACCCAAATACTCTTTGTCAAAATCCCTAATATTTTCAAAACATCAATCTTAGGGCTCCAATGATAAACCCAACTCAAAAAGAGTGAAATATGGAGGTCAAACTTACCTAGAATACTCCAAAAATTACTTGAGACCTAAGCTTGAAGAAGATGGAGAACAAAGCTTCAAGATTTTTCCTTCCCTTATCTCTCTAGCAACTCTCCTAATCTTCTTTAAAAAAAATGAGATATCTTCTTCCAAAATGAGATATATGTTTATCCAAGACAAAGTGGTTTCTTAACCTTTAAGGATAAAGAAGGGTAGTTTAGTAATTTCATATAATATCCAACTTTAATAACCTTTGACTTGTTGACTTAACTTAATAAACAAAGTATAATTGTATATATAAGGAAGTGGGTATTACACTAGTAGTTTAAAATAAGAGCTTATTTTGAAACGCTACTTGAGGTAGCTTCTCAAAAATAAGCTAGTAGATTTTTAACTTTTTTCCATATTTATCCTTATTATTTTAAATAAATGACATCTTTTACCCCTCTCAATTAAAACCCTTTTAACATTTTATTTTCATTATGTTTGGGTGTAATTTTAGTTTGACATTTGTGTTTGAACATTAATTTGTATGAACTAATCTTATGAATTATAAACATTTTTTTACTTTATATATTTTCAAATATATGTTTTTACTTTATATTTTATTTAAATATATTGATTTCATTATTTTATATTTTAATATATAAACAAACCTATTTACATTTATCATCTTATCAAAAAGCTAATTTTACCAAACACTTTTAAGCATAACAGCTACCTTAACAGCTCTTTAGATTTCAGCTTCGAGCTTATAGCTTTTCAGTTTTCAGCTACTTTTCAGCTTTCAGCTACCTTTTCAGCTAGGTTTGCCAAACATAGCCTAAGAGGTTGCCTCTGAACCATGTTAATTTTAGTGTCCGTTTGAAAATCCGTAAATGACTTTCAAAAATTACATTTTAATTTTTTTTTGTGTGTTTAGAAACACAAAGAAAATAAAGTCAAAAAGTAAATAAGCATTCTAATTGTTGGTTTTATGACTTTTGGGTAGTCAAAGGCAGGCCAACACTACCTGTTAGAATAGCGAGAATATAGGAAATATGTAGGAAAAATATATGGAGAGAATATAGGTATTGTATTGCTCAGGATTGCTTCCCTTGGCCTTAGTTCTGAATTAACCCCGACCGACCTTCACTTATCATCTTCGAGGCCAAATCAAATATTGAAACAACATCAGGAGAGTCGGCTCTGTACAGCAAAAATAGTACATTGTAATAAAAACAAAAAATAAGAGCAGAACTGGGTAGCATGAACTTGTAAGTAGTTCAAATCTGAGCAACATCAAGCCATAAATGACAATATTATAATATTTTAAGATTCACAAGAAGCAAAGTTGCAGGATTCAGTCTCTATGTCTGAGGTAAGACACTCAGACAAGGAGGAATGTTCTGCTCTATGTATAACAAGATGTTCTGTACATTATTTTGGATAATTTGAAAATTCACTATATATTACACATAAGGAGGATCACTCCCAAATTTTAACCACAAAGTCAAACCTCATAACATTAACACAAATTTTAAGGCAATCAGAATAACACACAAGCTGCAGTAATTTATCAATGTTGTTGATATCTAGATTTCTGTTTTTTGGAGACAGCAGCTTCAGAATCCTTCTAAGAAGAGTAATTTATTGTCCATCCTGAACAATTAATAGTGTCAAGCTAATTTGAAATTAAAATAAAAAATGAAAGGTGAAAAAAAAAATCGAATTCAGAGAAAGGCAGAAACTTGCTGTAAGATGAATTTTTAAAGAAAGGAGCAATTGATGATTTTACAAGCATTACTGCAGCATCATATTATAATAACTTTAATCTAATTCAGTGAGTTATAAAAGGACCATCACACGACTAATGGTGGCTACAACAAACTATGAGAATTCTGCTTCTTTATAATAGTATTATATGATCAATGAGTGAATCTAGTAAAATTCCAAGTAGATAGCACCAGCTCAAAATGAATCACCAGAAGAAAACTTCAGAGATGTAATGACACCAATGCAGACTTTATCATTTGGCTGTGTCACAGGTTAAGAATCAACGAATCAACACTAATGCAAGGTCATGAGATTGCTATGAATAGCCCACTTGCCAGCTATTTGTTTATAAAGTATGACTTCAGTTCAGTGTTAAACAATGAAGAGGCTCAGCAGCGCATTATTTCCATTTGTATTTAAGAGAAGAAGTAGGAGGATACTAGTTGGCATTATAAAATATCTTACATAAGCATGGCCATCTTCATCAAGGATGACAAAGTCAACAGACATAGATGCTGAGCTAAATGTTCCAAAAGCTTGTGGCTGCAAAAGACTTCCTGCAACATAGGTGGATGCAAGATCTGTTGTAACACCCCGGACCAGCCCTGCCGTACATCCGGAGTAGTTACCGCCACACCCAGAGTGAAGTCTACCATCCTCTGATAAATTCCACTCTAGATGCACAGGCTAAAATAGTTACACTCGACGATCACAACTACTCACCAGATTATAACGCATAGCCAAAATACATATATACTAAAGTATTTACGGAAGCTTATACATAGTTCAAAAACATTTACAAGCCTCGGGTTTTCAACCACCCGAGGGCTAAGTTAGCCTACACTGAGGCTACCAAAAGTAAGTACACCCAAAAACAAGCTTTCCCAGATACTACCCCACCTACCCTTCACTCCATACTCTGGTATACTGGTACAGTGTACGATGCCCACACGAGGTGCCACTCCTCCCTAAACCACATGAACTGTGTAGAAAACGGTCTGTCACATACTTCATGGACCACTCGTCCATGTAGACGGGAGGACTAGGGTCGTACGGACAAGGAAAGTACACTATAAACTCGATGGGTCTGACTCGGGAATCATCTCTAGCGGGTAGTACCCGTAGCTGGCATGGACTTCATCCATGTAATCCAAAAACGAAGAGGGATTGGAGGAATGGCGGGAGCTTCAGGAGTAAATCCGGGGCATAAGGTCGGAGTCCTCCATTTCTGCGATGTAATCCTCGTAACTCATCTCGTGGCACGAATAGTCCGAAGAACTATCGGTGTTCTCCGGACTGTGGGAGCTAACACTGGACTGCTAAGTAAGGTATTCGTGGATTACTCAAAAACTCAATAAAGGTGTCAAACACGTAATTCAAGGAGTAACTCTTACCATTCTTACACACCAACTAGGTTCTACCTGTATACAAACATCAGACATAGTTGCACCAATAACAACAACTGATCAACAACACAAGTTCTTTTAAAGAGTAATTTCATCACAAAAATCAGCATGCAAGCATTCAATGGAATTTATACACATTGCATACTAACCACCCTTACACATTTGAAAACCTTTCTTCATGGAAAAAGTCTCACAATACTCTTTTCAAAAAGAACTTATCAAACTTTGGTACACAACCAATCATTACTCCTTCTTTCATGTAGCTACAACATAACTACGAATCTTGCATCAAAATCACTTAGTTCTTATAGGAAGAGTGAGGCCTTTGGAGTCTTTTTCACCTCCTTAGTTTAGTTTTGACCACTTGGATCTTCGAACTCGGGTACAGTGGTCATCCCCCCGGTCTGAAACTGATCCCTTGGATTAAGGTTCATTAAAATGCTCCCTAGCTGGCCTAACTAGGTACATTAAAACGACACCTACCCGGACTTCTTGAGTATCTATACTTAAGTGTGCACACCCCCGAAGGAAACTCCATCCAACGGGTATATAGTACTACGGCGAATAGACTTCGCGAATTAGTATGAATTGGATGTCATACGGCATAAAAAAAATTGACCTTGGGCAAGGGCACACAGCCACCCGAAGGCCAATCCAGGTCCTCCTCAACTTACTTTGGAACTAAGGTTTGGAAAACATTTCATTCTTCCACAACTCACATGAGCTAAACCATTTTTTGATCATTTTAAAAGTCTTGTTTTTCTTAAAATATTGGATAGTGCCACAACTTCTTCACCTAACGAATTTGAGATAATAATCCCACTTCTCAATAATCATACTCTAACCATACAAGTACCAAATATATTACATAAACGCATTCACTAGCATACTAGTATACTCCACACTCTTACACTATAACATGTACTATTTACATATGCAATTAATCAACACTCCCTGCTATTTAGTATATACTTCTATCTATGTATACCACGAGCTCCTAACATATACGAGGTACCACAATTTGCACATAATTCACATTACATATATACATACATAACGCACGATATACACCTTAGATTCATATAACCATACCTTTTTTCTACACACTAATAATCCTTATTGATAACACAATGAATTAGGAACGACTATACACATATTACATTTATGCACTCATATTTCGATTTCACACCCACATACATACCTAAACATTTTGCTCATATCTTGGGCTATGAATGTCTAATTGAGGTGATTTTTACCACCATTGAAAGAAGACTCAAAGGGCTATAACTCTTAGGAAGAGATCACAGCCTGAAAGGAAGTTACAGGGGTCAAATAATCCCTAAAGTTGAACTTCGACAGAATTTCTCCTTTCTGCCACTGTTTAGTATTTTGACCATATCTTGAACTTGGGAGTCCAAACGAGGTGCCCTCAAACAGAGTTTCAGAATCAGCAATGCATCCACATTTACCATACATATCAGCTAATGCACTAGCCACAAACAAATCACTAAATTGCCCAGATTTAACTGCTAAGCAATGCAACTGCCTTCCATTACTAAGGCTTGCTATACGTGAAGTGCCACTCACACAACTTGCAAGAGTGAATTCATTTGGCTTAACACCTTCCTTTAACATTTGACTTAAACATTCAAAGGCTTTTTCTCCCTGATCACTCTGTACATAGCCTGTAGTCATCACTGTCCTTGCGAACACATCTTTTTGAGTCAACCTATTGAAAATAACTTCGACATCATTTAGGCACCCACATTTAGAATACATGTCAATAAGAGTAGTTCCAACATAACAATCACAGCTCAAGTTTTCTTTGACTACATGAGCATGTACTTGCTTCCCAAGACTAACATATTTGGTTTGAAACCTTCAATAAGCATCTGTCTGAAGATTTTTGGCCCTTCATGAGATGTTTCATTGTCATGGAATCCAGATAAAAGTCCATTCCAAGAAATCACATCCCTTGAATCCATAGAAACAAAAACCTTGTAACCATCATTAAATGATCCAAAGTTCATGTACATTGAGATAAGTGTGTTGCTAACCACAGTCTCAGAGTCAAACCCAAACTTGTAAACACAAGCATGGATGCTTTTGCATAAAAGTAAATCACCTAAATCAGCTGCAGCACTAATAACACTTGCAAGAGTGAATTGATTAGGCCTCACATCTTAATGCCTCATCAGTTGAAATAGCTAAAATGCTTCTTTTTTATGTCCCTGTTGATCAAGGCCATTAATCATTGTACTCCATGCAACAACATCAGGACTTCTAATTCTCTTAAATACTTTCATAGAATCCTCAGGAAATCTAAACTTGGAATACATATCTACTAGACTAGAGCTTATATAATTATCAAATTCACTTCCAATCTTGATTGCTACTGAATGAAGAACTTGGCCAACTCTCAAGTTACCCACATTAGCACAACTCTTTAAAACAGTACTTAAAGTATAACTGCTAAATCTAAATTCTGACTCAGACAAACTACAAAACAATCTTAAGACCTCTTGCCATTCACCTTCTTTTGCATACCCATTAAGCAACGCATTCCAAGATACTAAATTCTGGTCAGGCATATGATGAAATATTGTTTTTGCATCCTCCATTTGATGGCATTTAGCATAGAGATCAATAAGCGCAGAACCAATATAAACATCAGAAAAGGTGTCAGATTTTACTACCTCAGCATGCAACTGTTTCCCAAACTCTAAATTCAAGCACATAGAACAACCCTTCAAAACTGTTGCCAATGTAAATCCATTAGGCTTCACACCTTCTCTCCTCATCTCACAAAACAATCTAACACTCTCACTACCATTCCCTTCAGGTAGAAATCCCGAGATTAGTGATGTCCATGATACAACATCCCTCTCAGGCATTTGATCAAACACTTTGCGGGCAGAACTTAGATCCCCAGATTTTGCATAAAAATTAATCAAGGAAACATACAAATGCATATCTGGGTCAATTAAATTTCTAACCAGCTCCCCATGAAGCACTTTTCCTTCTTTCAAATTTTTCGTTTGAGTATAATCTCTGAACATTTCAGAGTACCGTTTAAGATCCCTCTTCCTTGAAGGCAATTTTCTGGGCAATGTCTGAAACCCAGAGGAGGCATGAAATTTTGAATTTAGCGTGGTTTCTCTTTCAACAGTTGGCAGAATAGCAGAACAGCAAGAATAAAAGCGAACGAAGGGAAAACCATGTTTAGGTTTCAATTGAGGTTTGTTGAGGAATTTTATCAAACTAGTTTTGGTCGTGGGGTAAAGGGTCTGAATGGACCGTCGTGAGAACTCTGGTGAGCTAAACATCTGTGCAGAGAAACATTCACATTCCATCTGTATCATCTCTTACCTCTTTCTTGCTCATCTCCGGAAATAGCAATCTCCCGGCCGAGCGTCCATGGCTACTCCTCTTTCCACTTCAATTCCCCGAGTAAATTATGCATAATGCTTCTGCTTGACATAATGCCATACAAAAGGGACAAGAATAAGTGAGAGCAGGGACGGTTCTAAAGACGAATTTAGCTCCGGATTTGTTTCAGACTTTTATACATCTTTTTGGCGACCGATCGGAAATTATAATGGTAAAAGATATATTGCGCATGAGGAGTTAGGAACGACGTCTACTATTATCATCTATCAATCCATCCAATAATTTTCCTCAGAAAACAGGTGTAAACAAGTTCTTTTTCCTAGTTTTGTTAAGAGAAGATGAAGGAGGGGCGGGAGGCTGAGCCGCAAAAACTAACTAGGGCGTACCTATAGCAAGTTTGGTTCGTACAATAAATTTTTAAGAATTAGGAATGTTATTTTATTAAGAATGAAATATATTTTTTTTTTGGGGTAAACTTACAATTTGGATCTTTCGCTCCAGGAGGCACGGAGCTGGCCCAGGGAAAACGTCACTTGTGAAAATTGAACTCAGGTTCTCCCGAAATTCCTCCCCACAAAGATAACTCACTTGCCACTTCACACGAGTTGCAGGATTAGAAGAAGTAGCCTTAGAAAGCTCGAAGCCCGATCAAAGGGTCCGGATAGGAGAGGGGTTAACGGAAGAAATCAGATCTGATATCTTACGGACATTACAGGAGTATAGGATCTTGTTCGCATGGGGACCAGAAGATATGCCTGGGATAGATCGCTCGGTTATTACCCACCGCCTATTAGTAGACCCAGCCGTCCGGCCAATAGTACAACGAAAAAGGCACCTGGCAGCAAACCGGAGGGAGTTTGTGAAAAAAGAAGTAGCAACCCTATTAGATATTGGACATCTCACGGAGGCGGTATACCCGGCTTGGTTGGCAAATGTCGTATTGGTGCCAAAACCACGTACATGGAGGATGTGTGTGGATTACACCGACCTCAACAAGGCATGTCCCAAAGACCCCTTTTCCTTACCCAGGATAGACTAGTTAGTAGATCAAACGGCTGGATGTGCGCTACTCAGTTTCATGGACGCTTTCAGAGGCTACCACCAGATATTTATGGACAGTAAGGATGAAGAGAAAACGGCCTTCCTCACCCCGGACGGGGTTTACTGCTACAAAGTGATGCCGTTCGGCTTAAAAAATGCAGGGGCCACGTTCACTCGAATGGTAGCTAAGGTGTTTCATAGCCTACTCGGGAAAACCATGGAGGCTTACGTGGATGATTTATTGGTAAAAAGCAAGGAAGAGACCGAGCACGCAATGGACTTAAGAGTCTGCTTCGAACTCATGAAGAAATACAACCTCTGGTTAAATCCCAAGAAGTGCGCATTCGGGGTCCGAGGAGGAAAATTCCTAGGGTACATGGTAACTCAAAGGGGAATAGAGCCCAACCCCGAGAAGGTAAGGGCTATCCTAGACATGCAACCACCCACCAGTGTGCTGGAGATACAAAAGCTAACGGGACGCTTAGCAGCCTTAAGCCGATTCCTGTCTAGGTCAGCGGAGCGATCCTTACCCTTTTTCGAAGTAATTAAAAGAAGAGAAGGATTCGAATGGACTCAAGAATGCCAAAACTCCTTTGAAGAATTGAAGACATATCTGCTATCCCCCACTTTACTGGCCAAACCTCAAGAAGGAGAAACCCTGTACCTTTACATGGCAGTCAGCGAACGAGCCCTGAGCTCTGTCCTAGTACAGGAAGAAGGAACTCAACACCCGGTCTACTACGTGAGCAAGCTCCTGAGAGGAGCAGAAACTCGATACACGCCACTAGAAAAGATGGCGTACGCCCTAGTCACAACCGCGCGGAAGTTGGTCCCATAATTTCAAGCCCACCCAATAGAAGTATTCACCGATCAACCGCTCGCGGGGATACTGAGAAACCCGATGTCCTCAGGGCGAATGATGAAATGGGCCATAGAATTAACACAATACGGAATCGAGTACAGGCCCCGACCTTCCATCAAGGCACAAGCACTGGCACACTTCATAGTAGAATGCACGGCGCAGGACCGGAAAGAAAAAACAAATAACGACGCCCTAGATGAGTGGTGGGAACTAAATGCAGACGGGGCAGCCAGCGCCAAGCACTGCGGAGGGGGAATAATGTTAACCACGCCAGAAGGGTTCAAGGTATATTACTCCCTAGAATACCAATTCAAGGTATCCAACAACGAGGCAGAATATGAGGCAGTAATCGGGGGCATAAGACTGGCAGTCACGCTAGGAGCGCACAACCTGCGAATCAAGACAGACTCGCGGCTAGTGGTAGGGCAAATCAAAGGCACATTTGAAACCAGAGGGGAAAATTTAAAGATGTACAAAGACGTTACAGAAGGCTTATTGGAAAAATTGAAGGCGCATGAAATACAACACGTGCCCCGAACAGAGAACGTAGAAGCAGATTTAATGTCCAAAATATCCCTTGGAGGAGTCCCAAGGCACTTGTCACAGATTTGCAGAAAGGAGATCATCTATGCACCTAGTACAGAATCCCTCCTAGTAGCCTCCGTCACCCCAACAGGCGTGCCACCCTTACCCAAATGGATGGAGGAATTGACAAACTACATCACCAAGGGAGAACTTCCGCTGGACCCTACACAGGCGGCCAAAATCAAGCGAAGAGCTCCGGCTTACCGGCTGGAAGGTCGCCAGTTGTATAAAAAGTCTTTCGGTGGCCCGCTACTGAAATGCTTACAGCCCAGCGAAGCCGAACAAGTAATAGAAGAGGCCCCCTGTCTTAGGATACTAATTCTTCTGATATAACCTACATATCTCCCTTTTTAGAATTTTAAAACTTTATATTAAATGTAAATTCCTTTGACACTTTGATAGGCCTTCAAATGTGTGCAAATGAATGAGCAAATCAGTGGCGGATCCAGCATGGGGCAGCTGCCCCCACTCACCCCACCCCCACCCCCATATAGCCCTTGTATGTATATATGTATGTATAGTACATATATAGATATACATATATGAAAACAGATATAAGTAACTAATTGTTTAGTTAGCAGAGTTGGATGGTGCGTGTTTTCAATTAGTCATAGCAATTATCCGTGTATAATTTATAATATATTTTCTATATAAAGTTTTTATGTGTTTTATTTTTCGTCTATATCCAATAATATTTTAAGTGTTTCGTTTTTTAGTACTACCGTTATATTACAATGCAATATATGCTCATTACTACTTTCTCAACCTATTGAAGCACAAATAGTCAATATCATTGAGGTTCAAATACACAACCTTCCCTATAAGGGAGCAACTTGGTGTTATCTCTTTTATGTTTTCGCCCTCACTGGGACATTTTTCTGGATCCGCCACTGTATATATATACACTTCATCTGCTACTGTTGGAAGAAGCTGTAATTAATCATCGCGTAAAATCAATGTCAATATGGAAACTTTGTATATCTGGCTGGCATGAACCTGTCCATATACAAACACACACTTCATGTAACTACAGTTGGAAGCTGTAATACTCGCACCAAATCAATGTCAATATGGAACTTTGTATATCCTAGACAGACATACATACACTCATTGCAGAGCCTTTGACAACTGCATGCCAAAATCCAAAAGGAAGGAAAATTGCATGTTTTAAAGAAATTATGTAACACAAGCTTCGACTTCCTTATTATCATATAAAACATGAGAAAGCTAGAAAGCAAAATATGATGTAAATGTTTTCTTTTCCAACTGGGAAGGAAATTTATGAGAAATTGACTCGGTAACAGTATTTGCCTAATCATGCCATCAGCAAAGTATTTAATGAAATATATAACATAAGATAAGGTTGTTCAAATCCTTAGGGGACTGCCTAAAAGAAATTGAAAGTAGGTTTCAAGAATAAAGTGGGAAACTTTGTAATCTATGTAAAACATGTTCTTCTTAAAGAATATAATAATGTTGTGCTGCAATCATAATTCTGTAATCTTGAAAACCTACCATTTTGAGCTCTGGCTAAAAGTGCAGAACCCTTCTGCTATGTGAACATACAAAACCAATATTGAGAAAATCAAGAAAAAGAACAAAATTTGTGCTTGAATATATATCATGTCATACACAACCTGTCATGTAACTATATACACGTGCTTCATCTAACTACTGTTGGAAGCTGTAATCCTCACTCGCTCCAAATCAATGTCAATATGGAATCGAACTGGCAGGCCAGTTCAGATTCTGTTGCGTATCGAGTCACAGAATTGAATTGTCTAAACTGTGGCAGTTTAAATGTCAACACATATGTACAAAGCTCCCCAACATTACCTGAATTGAAGTAGTCAGTCATTTATTAGGAATGTGCTGTGCTTGAATAATGGATTTGCAGAATATGAACTACTCTACTGTTGAAGCATTATATTGAAAAGGATACTTGAACAGGACTAGCTGTTATAACTTGAGACGTACTGAATTATTAGAGTTTGGCTTTTCGTGGACTCATAAATAGTGTTAACAGCTATCCACTTCTGCCTCTTCTTCGCTCAGTCCTTTCTAGATTTCAAAACCTGCCATATGAGTCACTGAATTTAATTAAATTTGCTTGGCCAAAGTTGAAAAAATACAATTAAGAAAGAGAAAGGTAAGGGTGACATACATTATCAAATGTACATTCCTCAATACCAACGATATTGTAGTTTCCATAGTCACGTTGCTCATCTTGAATTTTCTTGGCTGATTTCACAGTAGAATGAAGACATGTCACTAATTTGAATGACTTCAATGTTGAAATTTCAGCAAAGTCAATTGGGATCTCTCTCAATTCATAGCAACTCGTAGTATATCCAGCAAATTTCCAATGCTTGAGATCACAATCAAGGATAACTAAAGCAATTAACTGGCAAAATATCACTTCGTCTTGTATTTTCCATTCTTTGCCGCAGGACTTCCGATATAACTTGAGCACCTCAAACCTAGGCAACTTGCTAAGATTATTAATTCCCCCACTCAAATCTCATATTATATAATGCCAACTCCCTAAGGTTTTTCAAGAAAATAATATCATTATTAATTAGAGTAGTATGTGCTCCAAGCAAACTTGAAATCCAAAGTCTCTCGAGCTGCTCCCAATGGGCTAAGTTCGCAATGCAAGCATTATTCTCTCTGCCTTCACCTCCAATACGTACCTTCTGATCTTCAAGCATGGAATATTGGTAATGTATTCTTTTGAGCAATCATCAGCTCTTATCCTATCAAGTTTTTGAACAAAATTGGGAGGATATGATTTCCACAAAAATAGTCATTGCAAATTTGCAATGAATAAACTGTAGTTGTGGAAACTCCAAATACTTCCTGCCTTCATCTAATCTATATGATACTCACAATCAAGTGTTTGAAGATTCCAAGAGCTTGACAATTCTACACTCTCTCTACATCTTGACTTTAGGAATCCCTAACCCCTGGACAATTCTATTTTATTTCCAAGTCTTAGGAATCTCAAATGGACAGTATTCACATTATTGTTGAGCCAGAAATATCTATTATAACAAAAGAGTACTCTGATCTCAGTAGATTGCTATTTATAAAATTTAAAAATAAATTCTCCCGCAAAAAATTGAAGAACGATCTATAGCTTCTCAAAGTATAATGCTGTATTGTAGGCATGTTAAAATCTTGGATGCTTACCCATCGGAAACCTTTCTGAGGAAAATAAAAACTATTTTCATTCTGGACAACTTGCAAAAGGTTCTCATTTTGAGCTTCTCTCATACAAAAGCCATGCAATAAATCATGCATCATAAACCTCTTAATTTTTCTTCCACAACAACTTAGCTCGCTCATTAGGTTGAGAAAGTAGCTATGAACAGATACTACAGAGTCAGTAAGACTCTCTTTTAGTGTGTGTTGAGTTTGGAAAAAAGGAATGCAACTACAATGATTGCCAAAGACAGTCCTTTGCATTTTTCAACTACCGGTCTCTCAATAGTCTCGAATTCAGCACCACGAGATTCACATGCCTTTTCATTAAATAGTTGTCAACTCTCACTTTGTTCTAACAAATGCATTTGATGAGAAAAGTCATCTTTGGAGCAAGTATGATTAGCCACCTCTCCCAGGCGAGTTGTCAACAATAGTTGACTACCATTTCCATCATCGGGAAAGCAAGTTTTGACAGCATTCCATGCCTCTTTGCTCCATACGTAGTCATCCATCACAATCAAGTACCTTTGACACTTCAAACTTTGCGTAACGCTAGTGACAAAATAATGGCCTATTTATAATTTAAAATAAATTATAAACTATAAAATAAATTATGAAAAAACAAAGCCATAATATGCAGAATAGGGACAAAATAAGTTACACATGAACGTAGTATACAGTATATACTAAACTGAATCCTTAAACATAAAGAACAATTTTGCATCATCTAGAAAAATGTTCATCAACCATGAGTTCTAATACATATGTGATTTTCTATAGACTAAGCATATATAAAACAAACTGTACTGTAAAAAAATAGTGTTAAAACTAAGGTATAGTAGATGAATTTACTGCGGTTGTTGTGGAAGAATATAAGTAAGGTTTCGGAGGAAATGGCAAAGAATCCGTATTGCTTTCTAACATTTCCAACACCTTACTTATTGATGGCCTGATTGAGGGATCAGTATGAATGCACCACAAACTAACCACAACCATCTTTCTTGCACATTCCATATCCTCTTCATTCGCAATTTCTTTCAATCCTAACTCTCTATCAAGTTCAATTTGGCGGTAAATCCAATGCGGAAAATATATTTCACTTTTGTTATCTACATCATCCTCAACATTCTTTCTACCACTAACCATCTCTAATACCATCATCCCATAGCTGTACACATCAGACTTATGAGAGATCGCTCCAATGTTTCTACAAGCAACTTCTGGGGCAACATATCCAATTGTTCCCCGTGCTCCCATTATTGACACAAAGCTCTCTGTTGTTGTGTGCAACTTTGCAAGACCAAAGTCGGAGATTTTTGGACAAAAGTCTTCATTTAGAAGAATATTATGTGGCTTTATATCAAAATGTAAAATTCGTGTCTTGCAGCCACGGTGGAGATACTCAAGTCCCCGAGCAATACCAATTGCAATTTTGTACAATGTTGGCCATCCTAATTGGCGATTTGTTTGAATTGTTTTATCATAAATGAACTTCTCAAGTGACCCATTAAGCATAAATTCATAAAGTAAAGCTCTTTTGCGACCTTCAAAACAAAACCCTAACAAAGTCACAATATTAACATGAAAAGTTCTACTAATGCTTGCCACCTCATTGATAAATTCCTCTCCACTACCTTCTGCTTCCTTTAGTAACTTGACTGCCACAATAGTTCCATTGGGTAATTTTCCTTTGTAGACACAACCATAACCTCCTTGACCTAGTTTATTTTTGAATGAATTGGTGAATTTTTTGACTTCTGAATAGCTATACCTTTTTGGAGAGAGCGCCTCATTGTTTTTTAGAAAGACTTCTATGTTTCGTTCATCTTGAGTTTTAAAATGGTAAGAGAAAGTCTTTCCAAGACAGAGAAGAAAAATCATTAACACCGCGACTCCAATTCCAGAAGAAGCTGCAATTATTGGAAAAATGTGGACATACATATAATTACTCAATTTTCAAATAGTTTTAGTAGTAAAATCTAATACATCGTTACACACAAGCACATACCTTATTGATAATATTTAGTAAAATAACATTACTATTTTTTAATATGTTGTCTTTCATATGATAAATGTTTATACGATAAAAATATGCTGATAATACAATAATTATTTTATCAATATATAATTAGCATATTCACAAATATTCAATATGCTTTGTGTGTGTGTATATAGATAGAGAGGATTTGGATCAGATAGGAATTTGGGCACAGAAAATAACTATGAACTAATTACAGTTATCTATCTAAGAAGATATAACAATTTTAAAGCAAGGAGAAAATGAAAAAACATTGTTACATTTTTATAAATAATTAACTTAAACTTTAAGCGCAAATAATTAACAGCACTAAGAAGTGTACTTATCAACACTATATAATCCATCCCATGATATATAAAAGTGCAATTAAAGGGTTAATATTTTTTAGTTTATAGTCTAGTTTCTTTTTTTTTGTTTTTGTTTTTTTTTTTGTTTTTTTGTTTTTTTGTTTTTTTTATGTTCACTTTAGAGAGTTTAGTAGTTATAGTTTACATTTACATCTGACAACACTATAAAGTACACATAACATAAAATAGTATAAAGTGCACCCAACTATATTATAAAGTGCATCAAATGTGAAAGTGCAATACACTTAAAGTTCACTTTTTAAAATTTAAAATTTAGTTTTTAGATTTTTTTTTTCAAAACAAAGGAACTTTATTTATTAGAAAGATTAATGCAAAATACAAAATGTAAGGAGGATA
Organism: Ipomoea trifida; assembly: GCA_003576665.1. NCBI lineage: Eukaryota > Viridiplantae > Streptophyta > Magnoliopsida > Solanales > Convolvulaceae > Ipomoea > Ipomoea trifida. Next base: position 10,092,208 of record CP025646.1, read on the forward strand.
TTCCCAATTTCCCATAGCCTTACAGCAAGACGACATACCCCCTAAAACAGACAATGCGCCCACGTCAACAACAAACTTATTACACAAAAAAACACAGCGGACGAAGCGAGAAGAGCAGCAAGCAGGAAGTAAACCCCTAGAAGAAGCTAGGCGCAGGGGTTCACTTTACTATTTAGGGATTTAGTATCTATGATTTAGCTTTAGGTTTAATTTGGTAGTTTAGTTTTCTTGATTTATCAATATATGTACTTTATAATTTTGTGGTAGTGTACTCTATCCTGTTGCTAAGTGCATTTTAAAGTTCGGATTATTTTTAAAACAAAAAATGCTACAATGTATTGTTTAAACTAATTGTTTCGGGCTCGTTAGATGTTTTCATGTGGATAGCTTTGATTTGTTCTTAGTTCTCTCCTGGGAGTGAACTGAGTGGTTCTCCCGGGAGTGTAGTCGTATATATATATATATATATATATATATATATATATATATATATATATATTCACCGTTATTTTTAGGGCAAATAAGTCATTTTATTTGCTCTAAACCCGTTTAACATGTCTCCATCCATTCTCAGCCGCACAGATTCCTCCTTTACTCCAATTCAGATCGCAAAAACGAAGTCATTCCAGTTCCGGATCTTTGATTCAGATCTCAGAGCCATGGGATTTGGCATTGGCGGCGGAGTCGTAGAAGGGAACCACCGGGAGGCGCTCATGACGGTGGGCGAGCAGGTTGGTAGAATGGTAGTCGCGATCGTTGGTGACGCAGAGGGTGGCAGTGTCGACCTTCTAGGTGAATCTCTGTAACACCCCGTAAATTCGTTCAAGCCTTTCGAACCGTTAATTAATTCCTTGGGCAATTTAATTAATTTCTAATTGGGCTAATCCTTTCAATTTAATATATATATACTCT